>CM028331.1:44480142-45080142 GCA_016647705.1 Eucommia ulmoides
TTTTTGTCTTTATCAAATTGACTTGTTGAACAGATGAATTTTGTGAATTTGACGATTTTGAATATTATGATCGAGTTTAGGAGTATTTTTAATTATACGATATAATTGATTTTAGTAATTTCACGTGAGATAGAAATTACATAGAATCGTGAGCATGATAGTGAGGTTTGTTCCTTTTTATAGATGTGTAAATCTTAATAGAACTATTTTCAGATGAAATTACAATAATTATATCATTATTTTGTAAATATTAAGTTATATGACAATTGTTATATTGGATTACGAATGAGATATAAGAGGAAAAAATTAGAATTTTTCGTATTTATCAAATTGACTTATTGAACTGATTATTTTGTCAATTTAAAATTTGTTAACTGTCGTGATCGATTTTATAATTTATTTTTCCAGATAAAATTTTATGCCATGTCAATTAAAAAAAAAACATATAAAAAATATTTTAAATTCATCTAAAGTTTATTGACTTGGAGAGAGAAATTTATAGGGCGAAAAGGTTATGAACTTTTGAGTTGGAGGGTGAGAATTTCCATAAGATTTCAAAAGTCAAAAATGGGTGATAATATAAAAGTATCCCATTACTCATTTTCCTCCCTATTTTGGGGGGGCTTTGGGGGAACTTAAAGCAAAAAAGCCTAAAGTTCCAAACCCATGGTCTCTATGACAACTCCAAAGAGTAATAGAAACAAAAAGGTAAAATACATTTTGGCCTATACTTTTATAGGACAAAATGTACCAAATCCGCACAAGGTGTCTCTCCAATTTTTTCAAGTATTAATGTTGTTTTTCATTTTATAAATATTACGAGATAATATATATAGGGTTAATTACACTTTGCGCCCTTCTATAGTTAGACTTAATTACACTTTGCACCCTTGTGATAGGTTTGCCACCGCTTACACTCATGTACTTTAGACTTAAATGCAATTAATAAAGAAAAATAATACAATTGAGGGTATTTTTATCATTTCACTTCAAATATAAGGGTAATTTTGTCATTTTGTTCTAAATAATTCAATGGAGTCTATTTATAAGTTTGTCCAAATTTTAGGGGTAAAACTATATTTTCCTATTCATTTCCCCTTATTTGTCTTCTGCAAACTCCGGCAAATACGAAGGCATCAATAACCCTCTCTTTTCTCATCTCACTGTACCGCCGCCACCTCCATCACCTCCTACCACCACTAGTCCTTTTCCCTTTCTCAATTTCTTTTCATCTTTTCTCTCTTCTCCTCTCTCTATATCTCTCTAATTTGCTATACACACCACACACATAAGGCTTTGGATCTACAGATCCAAAGTCTTAATTTCTTTTAATATTATTGGTGTTTAAATTTGATTAACACCCATTGTTGGTCCGATCAACACACAGGTGGAGATTTCTTGTTGAGTTGACAATCTTGAGGGTAGAGTTCGTGTTCTATGTGGGGTCTACGGTCAACAGTTAACATTCCACGGTCAAAGGCTTTAAATTCGAGCTAATATTTGCACAAACACTCGCTGGGGTGTACCCAGCCAAATCCCTCCAGCGTAAGAGTAAAACTTGAGGAAAAGACAATTATATGCTTCAAATGGGGTTGAGCATTACCTGAGATATTGAATGTCCTGCTATTTATAAAAGAGTATGCTAAATAGCTCCACAAAATTAAGTCCCTAAGCGCAGTTAATTACGATAATATGGAGCGTGACCAATGAGACTGCGCGTTGCATGATTTAAGCTATTGGGCCTTGTCATTAAGCAAGGGAACTCAAGCTCCTCTCAAATTTTAATTTTTTTTTCTCTCTCTTGAACTTTTATAGAAAAAATCAATTAAAATCTTAAAAAATTATATAAGCCCTCTTTGACATCATTTGAAGTATAACTCACTGATTATATAAATTTTGATATTGAAAATATAATTTTAAAATATCAATTTCAATTTAATTCTACTTCATATTTTGATATGATATATTATATGTTGGTGTCGAAAATTAGTTCAATTAGCAGTATGGTTCGGACACCCTTAGATCGGGGGAAATAGAGCTTGTATTAAGGCGATCTTTGTCGTCGCTTATGTACTGCAACCAGACTGGACGGGCGTTGTCCGGCCAACGTCCGAGCTCAAGTCTTGTGCTCCTGGTCTTCTGCTCCTGGCCGAGCTTCGATCTGTCACCTACACACAGGATAGACCGGGTTTTTCCCGGCGTGTCCCCTCGGGCTTGAGAGTAAGAGCTCAAAGGTAGAAAATCATATCGGAAGGTTACTGTTACCTCGACCTATCTGAGCGATCTGTGGTGGAGGTTCTCTCTCTAAAAATTCTCTCCCAAAAGTATTGATGAAGCCTTCTATTTATAGGTAGAGATGTGATTAGTGTCCACGAGATTAGGGCCTTAAACCCAGATTAGCGCTAAGCAGTCAGGTGCGTGGGTGACACGGCGGATTAGGGCTATGGACCTGGTCCTTGGGCCCTTTACTGTAGACGCTGGAGCCCATGGGTCCGACATGCCACGGGCGATAAGTTGGCCTAAGCAATTGGGCGCAGGTCGGTCCGGGTGCGCCAACCTATCTTTATAGGATGTTGCTTGGGGAAGGCTGTTGTTTGGAGATCCTAAGTGTTTCGTATCCACCGACCTAGGAAGACGTCCGGGTTGTCTATACACCGTACTACCCCAGGTCGCCGTGACGTGGAACTGATGATATGGCAGATCTAGTCCAGGTGGCTGACACGTGGAGGGAGTCCAATTTTACTGACATCAGTTGCCCCCCAAGCCTTAGCGTGGAAATGGGACATAAGACACTGAGGGTTTTGTTGTCGGACTATAGGGAATGGTCAGCCGAGCTGATGGAGAGCAGGGATAATGGGACCAAAATAACGTAGCCCGGAAGCTTAGGTCGACCCGATGAGAGAAATTAGACCAGTTGCGCCTTTTGGCTTCAGGAAGTTCGACTGCCATCTTGACCAGATGCGTGACACGTGGCTGAAGGCGCGCGAATTGACGCTCTGCGAATCTTTTGATCAACACGACAGTTCAACTTCTCGGCCCATCTATAAATACATACTTCATTTCTCAAATTTCTTCACCAGAGCAATGCGAAAGCTCTACCCGACCTTCGAGCACGGTACTCCTCTTTCCTTTCTTTTCATCTTTTTTCCTTCATGTCTTCTGTTTCTGAGTCCAGCTCGTCAGGGAAAAGCCCGTTCGGATCCGAAGAGGTCGCAGCTGACCCACGGGTCATCCAGATCGAGCTCAGCTCGTTTGTGATCGAGGCCGATAAGCTCGAGGTGCCTTCGACAACTGAGCCAACCGGCGAGCAAGAGGTCGTCGTCGAGTGGACGTCTTCCTCTAAAGAGACCCAGGAAGTCGGGCCCAACGGGTCTCAGAGGAGGAAGACAATGAGTGAGGTAGGCTCCACCAGTGGCCTCGTGGTTGAGCTCGGCAAGGGTCCAGCCGTTGAGTTTAACACGGAAGTTATGTCCTTCGAGGAGACGGCCGCCCAACCATCGACGTCCGACCACCCCCCCAGGGTAAGCTCGACTTTTCATCGGCCGGTCTATGAGGTTCCCTCGGATCCCTCGGATGCCTGGGTTTGGAGAATAGAGTCCAACCTGACGGAGAAGGACGTTCGGGAACTGCGATCCAGATACGCAATCCCTGGCTCGGTGGTGATGTGCATCCCCGGGGAGGACGACCGGGCTTGCGACCCACCTGAGGGGTTTATCACGGTCTACAACCAGTAGATGCTGGTTGGTCTGCGATTTCCTATCCACCCCTAGGTGAGGGAGGTCTATTGGGATCTGAGGTTTTGTCCGTCATAGCATGCGCATAGTTGTGGCCTTCCATGTGATCTGTCTGGCCGAGGGAATCACCCCGTCCCTTGAGTTATTTCATGTCGTCGTCATGGTAAAGTCCATGCCCGGAGGGAAGGGCTGGTGTTACATCTCGGCCCGACGAAATTTTTTTAAGGGTTACCCCGACTCTATTAAGGAATGGAAACCGAGCTCCTTCTTCTTGGGTGGTGCCAGATGGGAGGCCGACGAGGCGCCGGAGTACGAATTCCCAATCAGGAAGCACTGAGGGACCGTGGGTAAGTCTTTTCAGCCCGGAACTCGCAAATTTTCTTCTCGATTCGCTTTTCCTGAGTTGGATATGTTTATGTCTTTTTCAGGTTTGAAGAAGTACGAGCCCAAACCGGAGATCCTTGAGGAGAGAGACCTGATTCTTGACACCCCATCCGTTAACGTCGATGCCTTGATCACGTTGTGCCCTTGATGTTTTAATTTTTGCAATACGCCCCCTGATGTTTGAACTTTTGCCTCTAATTGGTCTAATCGACACATTTTGGCCATCTTAATTGCCAAAGCAACACCTCATGTATCATAATTAAGGGAAAATTTAGGTTAAAACGTAAAAAATGTGATGCACGTTTTGTTGCTTTTGCAATTAAGATGGCTGAAACGTATCGATTGGATCAATTAGAGACAAAATTCAAATTTCAAGTAGCACGTTGCGAAAAATTGAAACATCAAGGGGCACTTTGAAATTGCACTCAAACTTTACGGGTGCAAATTGTGATTCGGTTACCTTTTTTTTTTTGGTCTTTCATATGAAAGTGAATATTGCTATTTGAAAAATGAAATAAAGAATAGGTGCCCAAGATTAGTTAACCTTCCTGATCCAGCTAAGGTCATAAAGTTGAGTTGGTTTTTATTAAATTCACTGATCATGACATCATTTGAGTATGTGGTTCTAAAGAATACTTGCCCTCTTTTGCATTTAGGGAATTGAGTGACCCACTTGGGGGAGAATTTTGTCAAAGCAATAGCACCATGAAAGCTGCTTGGCATAATTATCTTAGCTGTTTTAAGTCAAAAATTTTAAGTCCATTATTAGAAATGATTAGGGTTGTTCACCGGCCGGCCTTTAGTACACGTTAGTAACATGATTTAGTAAGGCTCAAGCCCCCCGCCTCACCCGCCCCGGAGTAAATTATAGTACAAGACGACCCTTAGACATGTTCAGGTTGGCGTTTGGTTAATGTTTCTATTTTTCTGTTTGTACTTTCAATAAACTGGGATAGGAATTTTGTTTCCGTGCTGGAATATTCGTGGAATCGAAACATGATTGATAACCACAGTCATTGTCTTGAAATTGTTTCTTTTAATTTATAAGAACAGAAACAAGAAACACATTTAGTTACAACATTAGTTCGTTTTTTTCCCCCTTCAAATCTATGTTATGGTGCGGGGTGATAGTGGACAGTGTAATGGTAGTGGAAAGAGTTTTGTGGGAGTTTATATGAAGTAAGGGAAAAAAATTACCTTAAAATGTATTTGTAGTTAACTATAAATAGTGTGCATAAATATACATAAATACAATATGCAAATAAACATATATAAAATATGATACACTTATTATTTCGTGGCAGCCCAGCCCGGCGTAAAATGCCTACAACTCAAGTCCGGTCTAAGTTTGAGCAGGTTTAAGATCTATGGCCCGAGCGTGAGTCCTATGGACATGAACAAATTACCTAATCTCTACAATTTCAGGGTCGGGCCAAACAGGTTGGGCAGGCCTTCAAATAGAGGAACACCATTAGAAATGATTTAGGTCAAATTTAGAGATAAAATTACATCTAAAAACATTACATTCTTGTTGCTGAAGGCCTTCAAATAGAGGAACACCATTAGAAATGATTTAGGTCAAATTTAGAGATAAAATTACATTTAAAAACATTACATTCTTGCTGCTGAACCAAATATCTCGTTAGATTTCATAAACCATCCCAACTTGAAGTATCTTCTCCGGTGAGACATGTAGTGTAGAAACTGCTGCCCTACTATTTTTTTGCAAAAACCTATACAAACAATCGATTGCAAACCGAGAAAACCACCCATTTTTTTCACTCGATTTCAAAATAATCCTACCCATCACAAACACAACGCCTCTACCCGCTGCTCGATTCAGTTCTTCCTCTTCATCAGTTGTCTCTGCAACCTCACAAAGCTTTTTCACGATCGAATCGACATAATCTCCTTCCATATTCATCGAATCCTTATACCCGAACTGAACCAAACACCTGTAAATCCCTCCAGTATTTCCCAATTTACCCACGCGAAAACGTTCTTCGGGTAACACACTTTTTATAGGAAGAGTCCTAATTGTCACAATCACCATGGTTTCTTGAACTGAATTCGTGTGCTTAATGTAGTGCCTGACAATGGGGGGAATCCCGTTCACTAGATCTGTACAAAAGAAACAAATACCTGGCGTTCTGTATACACTCCCACTCGATAATGTTTGTTCTAATTCACTTAAACACATCTTTTTTTTCCGATTCATATTTGCTCTTTTTGGTTCTCCCGTGTGTCCACGACAACATTATTGTTAAGAAAACGATTGAAATAGCGAAGGGTACCCAACCTCCTTGCGGAATCTTGTTGAGCATTGAGACCATGAACATGCCTTCAATTAGGACGAAGGGGACGAAAAATGCTAGGATAAGAAGAAGGTTTGTGTCCCATATGAGTAGCATGACTAGTGTAGCTAAAAACGTCGTTATGATCATGACCCATATAACGACGACGCCTGTAATCATCGTTTAAGAAATTTTAGTTGGCCTATATACTAAGGCACCGTTTGGTAGCCTTTTTTTTTTTTTTTTTTTTTTCAGAGCAGTCTTACTTTTGAGAAAAATTTGCAAAAATAAATAAATAAATGACATTTTAGAGTAGCAGTTGTTTTGCTAAGTTAGTCTGCTGCTAGTTGTTCCACCTCGTGATTAATTTGTAAGACATGATTATAAATAAAATAAAATAAAATGTGTGTTCTGCCCTTAAAAGGGTATTTTTAACTTTGTTTTTTTAAAATAAGACTGCCTAGTGCACTAAGGCTCCCGCCATTGCGGAGTATGAGGAGAGTCAAATGTTTTTTACTATTTTTTAAAAATAATAAAAACATGATTCAAATATTTAGAAAAAAAAAAACCTAAAAAACAACTTTTGTTTTTCAATTTCTCTTTATCATCGATAAAATTTCTTTTGATGTAGAGGATAACACTAAGATATTCTCTCTATATTCTTAAGCAGTCTTTTCATTTCTTACTTTGTAAAAATTAACTTTTATTAGGAAAAAAATAGGTAAAAAGTAAACGTAATAAGTAGTTTTAAAAAATTAAAACAAATTTACACTTTATTTTAAAAAATAGTAAAAACATGATTTTGAAGTATTTTTGAAAAAATGAAAATAAAATTAAGATTTTTTTTTTTTTTTAAGTAATAAAATAATTTGAAGTTACTTTTGTGAAGATATATTTTTTTTTCCAAAAATTCTAAAAACTTGTGAAAAAAAGAAAAAAAAAACGTTGCCAAACAGTTTCTAATACTTAGGAATCGTAATTCCAAGATTAGAGAGAGGGAATTACCATAGGCATTGGCAAGTTCAACCCCGCCTTTGAAACCGACAACAAGGCCAACACATAGAACCATGAGAACATAGTTAATTTCCGGGGAGTAAACTTGTCCTTCATGCTTAGACGAGGTATGAACCACGGTAACCCTGGGGAAGCAACCGAGAGCCAACGACTGCTTAATAATGGAGAAGCTTGCGGAAATCATGGATTGGCTCGAGACAACTGCGGCTATGGTAGAGATCACGAACATAGGCCAATAGACCGCGTCTGGGAGAGAACTGTAATAGGCGTTTGTGATTTTGTCTGGATGTTTGGCTAGATAAGCCGTTTCGCCCGCGTAGGTCAGTATTAGCGACGGATATACGATGAGAGTGAAAGCTAACTGCATAAGAAAGAAGAGATGATTCTATAAATTTTTTATTGGCAATTTCTAGGTTTTAAAAGGATCTAGGAGACTAGGACATGGTTGGTTGTCTAAATTATTTATTTTATAAATTCTTTTATTTTTTATGAATTGATTTGTATATTTCTATAGTTACCTAATATTCTTATATTTACCTATAATTTAATCAAATTCACGTATTGTTTGTTCGAACAACGAAACATACATATATTTTTTTAATATATTTTTTTCATTAAAGTTAAAAGTCAAATCTCAAAAAAATCAAAATTAATAAATTATTTAATATTAATTGAGATTTATGCTCCTGGATTAGGCCAAATCGGGTATAACTGTAAATTTCACATTTTACATAACAACAACAATTAAGTCTTTGTCCCACACGGGTAAAAAGTATAATTAACCCTATATTAGATGCTTAAAACATAATAGTGAAGAGATGTATTATATCAATTACCTGGACAGCTTTCTTGTTAAAATGCCCCAGATCAGCAAACATAGCCTCTGCCCCTGTGCCATTACCATAATCCATAGAACACTTGTGAAAGATAATACTAAGGCTCAAACAGAATTCCTAAAAATCTAGAAATAGAATAGGAATTTCTGGAATAGAAACGGTTACTAAATGGGGCCTAACCGAACACTACCTAAGATGCTATCTCTATACTATCAAATACACTCACTAACCAAATGGTGTCTATTTTTAAAAAAAAAAAAAAAAACTTTACCAAACAGCGCACCTGTGATACTCAAGAAGACAGCACCAAGTAGATCCCAAGCAGTTTTGGGGTTCCTTAAAAAGAACTTGAAAATGTAGTGAGGAGAGACAGCCTTTAAAATGGTGGGAGAGTGAACAATGATGTTGTAGACACCAATTGATACATTCGTGGTGAACCAGATTAGCATTATTGGGGAGAATGAGAAGCTCACTTTACTTGTTCCACACCATTGAAATGCAAATAGTAGGACTAGCAGGACTACTGACATGCCCACAACATGATCTACAACCAAAACAATAAATAATTATTAGATTTTACTCAGTACCCATTTGGCAGACAGTTCTGGAAAAGACTTCAATTTTCTTTTAAGAAATAGTAGGAATGTTTTAAATCGAGAAGTTGGGAAGGAAAAAAAACCCAAAGTTATAAGTTCTTAAAGGGTTGTTTGTATGTGTAAATTATCTTAATTTAGGTTTTAACTTATTTTGAATAAATTGATATATATATATATATATATATATATATGATTTAGTTGAATAGTGAATGGTATCTTTATCCCTATGTGGCTTATGCGAATTTCACTTGCTCCTTTGTGTTATTTTTGTAAGCACGAAACCTATGGCGGACGAAGAATTTTTGGGGTGCGGGGGTCGAAGGTAAACATACAAGGACAGTTTAAAAAAAAAAGATTTTTTTGCACTTTGCACTCTTGAAGTTTCATCACTTTTAGCCTATGCCGTTTCAATTTCAACACATTAAACTCTGAGGCCCCATTTGGTTAGTATTTCCATTCCAATTTCCAACCCAATCTAAAAATTATGGGATTGATTTTCGGGAACGCGTTTGGCAACACAAAACTCAACCCAACCCAACCCAAAAAATAAGAATTGATTCTCAAAATTTTAAGGAAATGAGAAA
Organism: Eucommia ulmoides; assembly: GCA_016647705.1. NCBI lineage: Eukaryota > Viridiplantae > Streptophyta > Magnoliopsida > Garryales > Eucommiaceae > Eucommia > Eucommia ulmoides. The sequence goes on from CM028331.1 coordinate 44,489,585, forward strand.
CAAAAAATTTATTTTTTTTTTTGCCTAAAAGTCAACCCAGATGAGGGACACGCTGGGAATAAAAAAAAAATATTAGTTGGTCCACTGATCTACTTTGGTTGAGCTCATTTTCTTTTTCCTTTTGGTTCGTCCATTTTCTTTTTCGTTTCACATCTCATCTTCCTTGTGTTCCTTGCCATCACCTCCACTCGTTCCTACTCGCTGCCGTGGTTCGTTCACGACCGTTGACCGGCCATCATCGTCTTCGTCGAAGCTCACCGTCGTTATGATTTCGATTGCTCACCATGCCGGCCATCGTCATTTTCGTCGAAACTCACCGTCGTCGTCATTTTGATTGTTCACCAAGCCGGCCATCGTCATCTTCATCTAAGCCATCGTCGTCTTCATTACTTGATTTAGGGTTGCAGATTTCGATTTCTTTACTTGATGTTGAGTTGCAGATCGATTTCGTTACTTGATTTAGGGTTCGATTTCCATTTCGATTTTGATTTCGATTTTCAATTTCGATTTCGTTACTTGATTTAGGGTTGCAGATCGATTTCGTTACTGGATTTGTTGTAGATCGATTTCGTTACCTGATTTAGGGTTCAATTTCCATTTCGATTTTCATGTCGATTTTCAATTTCGATTTCATTGCTCAAATCAATTTAGGGTTCAATTCTTGATTTTGGTTTAGGGTTTGTTCTTGATTTGGGGGTTTGGTTGAATTTCATGAAATCAATTTTAGAGTTGGTTCTTGATTTTGAGATTTTGGTTGAATTTGGGGGTTTGGTTGAATCAATTATAGGGTTGGTTTATGAAATCAATTCTAGGATAATATCGTTACTAAACGTGATTCTGTTCCTAGTACAAAATAAATTCGTCGTTACTAAATACAATTATGTTCCAAGTAGGATATAAAATTATCAACTCAACCCATCCCAGTTGGGTTGAGAAGAGTGAGAACACTAACCAAATGCCACATAAAGTATCTAAATCATGTCAGTCATTCTGTCATTTTTTATGATGAAATTCACCCACGTAGTAATTCCGTGTTTGACTGATTTTCGTTATAAAAAATAACGGAATTATTAATTTGGACTAACTTCATACGATCTGGATACTTCGGGTTTTATGTGTTCCAATATAAAGTATAGGGACTAAAGTGGGATTTCTCCAAACTTCAAAGGTGCAAAGTGCAAAAACCTCAAAAAAAAATAAGTTCAATGGAGGCAAATATGTATACATTTTGCGCTTATGTATAATATATAATAAAATTGGGCATGGTTTTCGAATTTTTAGGGGACAGTTGCCACCCCTTGGTTCTCCACTCCACATAATGCCCTTATGTTTAGTAACGAGTTGTGTGCTTACGAAAATAAGACAAGGAGAATGTGCAAAATTTGTGTAAATCACAGGAAGTAAAATGGCAGTTTACCCCCTTATTAAATTTACACATTGTTCGGTTTAAAAACAAACACACAAGCACTCTAGACCCCGTTTGTTTACTGTTTCTATTCCTGCTCTTAAAATTTTGGAATTAATGTACACAATGTGTTTGGTAAACACGTTTCTGCCCTCAAAATTTGGCAGTATTTCCTAAATTTGTTACCTTGTGTAATTTTTGAAGAACGAGATTGAATCCCTTGAAGGGCTGAAAGAACTGCAAAAACAACAAAAAACAAGGCTCAGATGCATAATAATATTTTAATACTTGGGGGGGGGGGTCAAAGTGTAATTCTAAAATCTAAACCATTTCCGACAAAAACAATAAATTATTCCCAAGGATAATCAAAAAAAAAAAATTTAAGTCGAATTTGTGCACAAAGAGAAATATTTCATAATGAAAGTCGATACTTAGAGTGTCAAAGAGAAGTTTTAAAGTTGAATTTGATAATACATAGGGGATTCATTATGTGGTTTTAAAGTCTAATATGTTAATATTTAAGGGGTCAAATAGTAATTTAAAAAAGCGAACAATTATTTATATTATTGCCGTCTTTGATGTTGCACAAAATTTTATGTAATGTGTATTTTCTTTTTTGACTTTCCAATATTGTCCTTGAAATAGAAGGTGTTGGTGTCGGAATTTGGTCCAACCAGTAGTATGGTCCGAACACTCTCCGATCAGGGGTGAAAGGAGTGTTATGATTGAACTTCCTCCCATGCTACAGCCGGGTCGGACGGGTCAGGTCTGGCCCGAGTCCGAGCTCGGGTCTTAATTTCCTTCCGTGCTCCTGGCCGTTGTCCGGGGCGAGCTCTTATTTGTCACCTACACAAAGGACGGCCAGGTTTTTCCCGGCGTGTCCCCTCCGGCGTGAGAGTAAAAGTCCAGGGAGAAATATAAGTTGAAGAGTTACTGTTACCTCGATCTGTCTGACCGATCTGAGGTAAAATTTCTCTCTCTAGAATGATTTTCTCGTCCCCCAAAAGTGTTGGAGAAGTCTCTTATTTATAGGCGAAATTATGATTAGCGTAAACAAGATTAAGACCTTAAGTTCGGATTACCGGTAAACAGTCAGGCGCGTAGGCGGCACGGCGAATTAGAGTTATGGGCCTGGGCCTTGGGCCCATTACTGTTGATGGCAGGGGCCGGCGTCCGACCTGCCGAGGTGATGAACGAGGTCGGGCCCATACGAGGAGGCCGGTCTGGGCGCTTCGGCCTCTCGCTGGTTGCCGAGAAGAAATCATCTCGGGTTGTTTATACACCGGTCTGATACGAGGTGCTTGGCGACATGGCTGATCTATTCTTGGTGGATGACACGTGGAGGAGGACCAACTTTACCCACATTAGGTGCCCCCCAAGCCTTAGTGTAGAAATGGAACATGAGACGCTGAGGGTTTAGCAATCAGGCCTCCCGGAGCGAGCATCCGAGCTGAAGAAGAGAAGGGTCGGTGGAACCGAGGTGACGCAGCCCGACAAGGCATGTCCATTGGCGTCTCCTGGAAGCTAGACCAATGTGCCGAATGCACTTTTTGGCTTCTCGAGGAAGCTAGACTGTCAATCCATCCAGATGCTTGACACGTGGCTGAGGCGCGGGAATCAAAGCTCTGCGAGCCATTCGATGTGACGCGACGTTTCGACCTCTCGGCACCCTATAAATACGCGATCCATTCTTCAAATTTCCTCACCAGATTTTCGCGAAAGCTTTTACCGACCTCCTGAGCACGGTACTCTTCCTGTCCTTCTTATTTTCTTTTTTCCTTTTCATCTTCTTCCTCATGTCTTCTGTTTCTGAGGCCGGCTGGTTGGGGAGTAGCACGTCCCTGATAGAAGTGATAGCGGCGTACTCCCCGGTTATCCAAATAGAGCTCAACTCGTCTGTGACGGAGCCAGACACCGTTGTCCTTCCGGCCTCCGGGTCGGTAGGCGAGCAGGAGCTTGCCATTCAGTGGACGCTTGCCATTCAGTGGACGTCTTCGAAGTCTCAGGGTTTGACCGGAGCAGAGGAACTCCCTGCGGCTGGTCCATCCCGCGGATCCCGGAGGCCAGGTCATGAGGCGAGCTCCTCCGGCGGTTCTACAGCTGCCAGACCATCTATATCCAGGCGTCCTCCCCAGGAAAGCTCGACTTCCCATCGATCAGCCTGTGAAGTTCCCCTGGACGCCACGGTCTAGAAGTTAGATTCCGAGCTTTCGAAGAAAGCGGTCCGCAAAATGCATACTAACTACGTGATCCCCAGCTCGGTAGTGATCAGGGCTACTGGGCTGGAAGACTAAGCATGCGACCCACCTAAGGGGTTTATCGGGGTTTACAACCAACAACTGCAGGCAGGGTTGCGATTTCCCATCCATCCTTGGGTGAGGGAAGTCTACTGGGATTTGGGTCTGTGTCCGTCACAACTTTCTCCCTACAGTATCCGCCTGATCGTGTCGTTCCATATCATCTGCCTGACAGAGGGAGTCACGCTGTCCCTCGACCTGTTCTATACCTTATTCCTGGCGAAGGCTATGCCCGACGGAAAGGGCTGGTTTTATCTATCAACCGGACGGAAGTTCCACAAGGGCTACCCGGACTCTATTAAAGACAGGAAGTCGGGGTTCTTCTTCTTGGGAGGTACCAGATGGAAGTCCGACGAGAATCCGTTGTTCGATTTTTCGGTCCAGAGGCATTGGGGAGATCTGGGTTAGCCTTTTCAGCTCAGATTTCGTTCCTCTTACCTCGGTTTTCATTTTAACGAGCTCGCTTTTCTTTTCAGTGACAAGGAAACGCCATTCTAGACTAGAGATCCTAGAAGAGAAGGAGGTGATCTTTTAGACGCCATTTACGAACGTCGGTTCTCTACTGACGTCGTGCTTGTACAACGTCTACTTCTGGAGTAACCCGTTTCTGCCGGCGCTGACCTTGGACCCGAATTCACGAAACGGTAAGTGCCTAGAGCTTGTCTCGGTCGTTTTATTTTACTTCAGTTATTATTATTTTATTTATTTATTTATTTTTATTTTTTTTTTGTTGAGTGAACTATATATTTATGTTTTGTAGAAATTGACCTGGTTGCGATAGACCGGATGGCGAAGAAGGATGTGGACTCAAGGCAGGTAGCCCAAAGCACACCAGTCAGGAAGAGGACCGAGGAGAAGAGGCTCGCCAGCCAAGCAGGGCCCGCCCTAACACCGAGGAGAGTCGAGACCCAGGCCGCTGCAAAGGTCGAGCAAAAAGAGATTGCCCAGGAAGACCCCGCCCCCTCCGTCAGAAAAGACAAGGGGAAAAGAAAGGTGGGGACATCTGATGCCCCGTCCAGAAGACATAAGAGGAGTTGACCCGCTACCTCGGTCCAAGGAGAAGAGCAGCCGCATGAAGGTGGCGACCTGGGGAGGTTGTTATCCACACTGGGCTTTTTTTCCACGAGTCGATGACTCAAAATACGAGCGTGCTGACGCAGTTCACGATGCAAATGGTGCCGTCGGCGGACAGAAGGAGATTCACCGACAAATCCGATGCCAAACTCTGTGCCGACATGAATTGGCACGCGCTTTCGGTAAGTGACTCTCCCCGGTCAGTGTTTAGCACTTGGAACCTTTTAAGTTTTTACTAACAACGTTGTTGAACTTGCAGGTGGTGTTTGCTTCGTTGGAGGCCAGTGCTCACCTGCACCAGGTCATCCAAACGATCGAATGCCTAACAAAGATAGGGGATAAGGGCCGAGGAGGCCAGGCGATCCAAGCACGTTGCCCGGTCAAGGCTTAAGGAGCTCTAGAGAGACCAACCGGCCGAGCTTGAGAAAGCCCGCGCTAAGGCCCGAGCTGATGCGATTGCCTTATACAAGAAGAACGAAGAATTCAACAGGCTCCGAGACCGCATCGCCGTCAGCGTGATCGGGCTCGGCTTCAAGGGAGCGATCAACTCCTTGCGCTAACAGTTCCCAAACGTCGACCATACTAGGCTAACCCTCGAACTGACCAACGAAGACATTGCTGAAGCCCAAGCCAAGAAGGATGTCGAGCTGAGCGATGAAGCGACCATCTCAAAAGTGGAGCCGAGCTGACCTTCTGGAACCCGTGACGAGAAAATCGCAGAAGAGGCCACCGCCGAGCAGTCCGGTACGGAGCAGTAGCCTCTCGACCCCCAGCCCAGCGTGACCAGCCAACTTGCTTTTTATTTTTTATTTTTTTTATTTTTGTTCAGCCCAACAGATAGCAGGCTTGTAATTCACGGGCAATAGCCCCACCACTTTTGTAAATTTGACAATCTGATCTGAATATAATACCCTTTTGCTCTTTCTTCTCTTGCGTCTATTTTATTGGATGATTGACGACGTTTTGAAAAAAGAAATTTTATTTTATTTTCACAAGTGGCCAAGGTTTGCCGAACTAGAGCTTGACCTTTGTGTCCGGCAATATGCACAACCCTCGCCCCTTAGTCGAGTAGGAGAGCTCATGCTTAGCATTGGATGTGCTGCGGTTAGACACTTTGTCCCCTCGGCGGCCAAGGCAGCTCAGTCTGAACGAGCTGTCGAGGTCGTCTTTTATGTGGTAGGCAGAATTTCATTACTTGTCTTTGATTTTTTCCCCCAGACGACCAAGTGAGCCCGTGTCTGCCAGGCTTTCTTGATGTCTTGTCGGACAAGGCATTTAGGTCGGTCGACATGGCATAGCTGGTGTTTTGCTTGAATTAGAGGTCACTTTGCCTCCCTGACGATCTGGTCAGCCCGGTCTCTCAGGCTTGCCGATCTTCTTCTAGGGTGTGGACTCTGGTTTCGTATCTTCCTTGGATAATGCCCAAGGCTAAAGGGCTACCTCTGCTCGGGTTGATGGCTGGAGCCCGACCCATTCCCGACCTTTGGCACAGGGATGGCTGGATTTTGCCGTTACAGGGGGAGGGGCTTTGGGATAGCTCACCCCGGCCTCTCGGCGCTAAGAGGGATGCCCTTTTCCACCCTAGAGATTTTTTTTTGGATCGTTTTGCCCCCTAGACGATCTGTCGAGCTCAGTTTTTTCTTCGAGTTGGTCGATCTTCTTCAAGGTCCAATCCGTAGACGCGCTATTTTGGGAAAAATGGAAATTCATTGAATCGAAAACGCTTCCCTTTTCATTGACCACAACTTTTTCCATTACAACTCTCGTGAGATCAAAATACAAAATATGGGACAAGTTTTATGGATTTCGGTCACCAATTTTGTAGTAGCGTTTAAGGTGTTCAGCGTTCTAGGGGTGCCTGAGTGGTACCCCTTCTTTTGTTTCCAAGTTGTACATGTCAGGCCGGGCTACGCCAACTACACGGTAGGGACCTTCTCAGCTCGGTGCTAGCTTCCCGACATTTTGCTCCTTAGTAGCGAGGGTGACCTTCCTTAGGACGAGGTCTCCAACCTCAAAAGATTGAGGTCAGACGCGGCGATTATAGTACCAGGCCATCCTCTGCTGATAGACAGCCTGATGAATTTGAGCCCGTTCTCTTCTTTCTTCGAGTAGGTCAAGGTTCAGAGCCAGACCGGTCTCGTTCTCAACTGGGTCGAATGGACGGGCTGTACGGGGAGAGGATTTCCCGACCTCTACGAGGATTACAGCCTCCAAACCGAACGTCATCGTGAATGGCATCTCGCTGGTCAGGGTCTGGGTTGTTGTGTTGTAAGCCCACAGCACGGGATACAGGTCTTCCACCCATAACCCCTTTGATTTGTCCAACCTCATTTTCAAATTTTACAAGATAGTCCAGCTGGTGACTTTAACCTGTTCGTTGGCCTGAGGGTGGCTGAGAGAGGAGAATTTTGTCTTGATCCCCAGCCCGGTACACAGCTCGGCGAATAAGTTGTTTTTGAACTATTTTCCGTTGTCGGAGACGATAGCCTTTGGTATGCCAAATCTACAAATCATGCGTTTCCACACAAAGTCTCAAATCCGTTGCTTGGTGATTGTCACAAGTGGCTCAGCTTCAACCCATTTAGTAAAGCAGTCGATGGCGACGACCAAAAATTTCCTTTGGCCGGTCCCCAGGGAGAACGGGCCGAGGAGGTCAATTCTCTACTGGGCGAACGGCCACAGGCTGGACATCGGGACCAGGTCGGTTGGTGGGGCATGAGGGTGTGTGGTAAATCGCTAGCACTTGTCACATCTTTTCACGAATTCTCCCACGTCGTCCTGCATCTTCGGCTAGTAATACCCATTCAGGAGCAACTTCCGAACTAGGGACCTTCCCCCCGAGTGATTTTCACAAACCTCCTGGTGGATTTCCCTCATAACGTAGCCGGCCTCTTTAAATTGGAGACACTAGGAATACGGACCAGAGAAGGATTTTTGGTAAAGAACCCCATTGATGAGGGCGTACCGCGCTGCCTGGTACCATATTCTCTGAGAGTGAGCCTGATCCATGGGAAGCTCCCCATCGGTGAAGTAGCTCACTATTGTGTTCATCCAAGTCAGCTCGGAACCCAGGGCACATATAACCACGGCCTTATCCAAGGAGGCTGTGCTCGGCTCGGCGAGAAATGCAACGGGGACCATTCTCTTGAGTCTGTACTCGACTACCGAAGACAGGTTAGCTAGGGCGTCGATGTGCCTGTTCTCTTCTCGGGGTATTTGCGTGACTTTTACCTTCCCAAAGAGCTTTGTTAGGTCTTTTACCCTCTCTAGATAGGCCACCATGCTCGGGTCTTTTGCGAGGTAATTATTGTTGACCTGATTGACCACGAGCTGGGAATCGTACATTGCCAGGAAGGATCTTGCGTTAAAATCCAGGGCTAACTGAAGCCTGACCAACAACCCTTCATACTCGGCCTCATTATATGTAGCTCAGAATCTGAGCCTGAGGGCATATTCGATTTCTTCTTTATCTAGGGCCACGAGGACCATCCCGGTACCCGAGCCACTCTAATTGGAGGATCCGTCGGTGTAGAGCTGCCACAAGTCGGGGCTGAGGTTGCCTTGGGCCTCGTTCAGCTCAGCCAAGGTTTCGGCCCACCCCAGGCTTCCAGAGGTATGCTCGGATTCACCTAGGTCAAGAACGGTCTCCTCCTCGGAGAAGGTCAGCTCGGCTACGAAATCAGCGAGGACCTGTCCTTTGATTACCGTCCTAGGGCGATATTCGACATGGAATTGGCCCAATTCTAGGCTATATTTCATCAACTTTCCTAAGATGTCAAGGGAGTGGAAGATCTGCCTCAACGGCTAGCCCGTCAACACCACGATTGTGTGAGCTTGAAAGTACTGGCGTAGCTTCCTCAAGGCGATCAGCAGGGCGTAGGCCAATTTTTCGAATTTCGTGTACCGCGTCTCTGCATCGATCAGGACACGGCTTGAGTAGTAGATCAGGCTCTGAACACCGGCGTTCTCCCTGATCAAGGTGGCACTGACGGCCGTCAAAGAGGCCGCGATATAAAGGAGCAGGTCTTCGCCCTTGTAGGGTATAGTGAGCAGAGGAGCTGATGAAATATATCTTTTCAGCTCTTCAAAGGTGCGATCACACTCCTCGGTCCATTCGAATGCCTTGTTCCCCCGGAGAATTTTGAAAAAAAATGAGGCATTTTTTTGACGACCTGGAGATGAATCGATTCAGGGCGGCTAGCCGACCTATTAGCATCTGGAACTTCTTCTTATTCCGATGAGGGCCCATGCTGAGCACCGCGCTGATCTGGTCGGGGTTCGTGTTGATGCCGCACTGAGAGACCATAAAACCTAGTACTAGGGAACACGCCAAAAATAAATTTATTCGGATTCAGCTTCATGCGATAAGCTCGAAGCTTATCGAAGCAGGCTTGGAGGTGGTCGAGGTGGTCTTCAGCCCAACAACTTTTCACGAGCATGTCGTCGATGTCACCTCCATCGTGTTCCCGATTTTTTCCTTGAACATTTTATTAACAAGCCTCTGGTAGATTGCTCGGGCACTGTGGAGGCCAAACAGCATGACTTTGTAACAGTAAGTACCTCGATCGGTGATGAACGAGGTCTTGCTTTTGTCCGGAGAATACATGGGGATCTAATTGTAGCCGGCGTAAGCATCAAGGAAGCTGAGTCACTCGTGCCCCGCCGTAGTATCAATGACGATGTCGATCCTGAGAAGTGGAAAAAAGTGTTTTGGGCAGGCCTTGTTATGATACTTGAAGTTGATGCAAAGTTGCCATTTGTTGTCAGCCTTTGGGGCCAGGATAACGTTCGCGAGCTAGTCTGGGAACTTGACCTTTTCCACGACATCCGACCTGACGAGCTTATTTATCTCTTCTTCTATTATCTTTAGACAGTCTAGGTGGAACTTCTTTCTCTTTTGTCGAATAAGTGGATGGTAAACGTCAACGTTCAGCTAGTGCATGGAAACACTTGGATCAATACCAGGAAGCTCGTTGTGTGACCAGGCAAAGACATCGTGATTTCTTACTAACAGCATGGTGAGGCCAGATCGCTCTTTTGGGCTCAGCCGAGCTCCAATCCTCACCGTTCTCTCTGCGATAGCGGGATGAATGGGGATGTCGATCAGATCTTCATGGGATCTCGGGATGGGCTCGTCGTTACACGAATCGTCAATCGGAATAGGCTCAACCCCGTCAGCAAGGACCATGAGCTCCCCATCAAAACAACGCGGGGTACACAGCTTGGGCCCCGATTGTAATTGCTATTTTTTCTCCAAGGCCCTTCTTGCACAGAACCGCACAGCTTCTTGGTTTCCTTGACTTCCCCAACCCTTAAATCCGTAGGGAATTTTATTTCCTGGTGATAAGGGGAGCATATGGCCTTCATGGCGGCTACAGTGGGTTGACCCATGATCGCATTGTACAGAGATGACCTGTTAACGATAAGAAATTTGGACCAGACGGTGGCGACGTCAGGGCTAGAAGCAACGGTGACAGGCAGAGAGACCCAGGTGACCAAACTGACCACGTCGCCACCAAACCCGATGAGCAGGGATCTGACGGGCTGCACGGAGCTCGATTCTATACCTATTTTATCGAAGGCTCATTTAAAGAGAATGTTTGTCGGGCTACCCCCGTCGACGAGTATCCTCGCTATCTTGAAATGATTAATTAAGGCTGCAATGCCTAGGGCGTCGCCGTGTGGAACGTGCACCCCCCCTCAGGTCGGCCTAAATGAGATCACATTGTGGGAGGTTGCATCCACTGTGTTAACCTCATAGACTCCCTGTTTCGCTTTCCTCTTACTCTTATCTTCGTATCTCTTTCGAGAATAAGATATTTTCTCCCTGAAACCCAGGCCGCCGTGGATGATGTTGATTTCGCCATCAACTCTCAGGTTAGAGTCGTCCCCAGCTCGTTCACCATGGGGCTGAGCCCAATTATCATTTCGCTTTATGTGCTGTCCTCGGCGTCCGTCACAACGATCATTCAAGCCGGCCTGATCCTCTTTAGGTCGGCGGACGTAATTCCCGAGGTAGCCTCTGCGAATGAGGGCTTCAATTTCTTTCTTCAACTAGAAGCATTCGCCGGTCGCATGACCGTTGCTCCTGTGGAAGTCACAGTATTTATCAATCGACCTTCCCAGGGGCTTCCCCCTATTGGGAGGTACGGGGTAAAAAAATGCCTTTTCTGGCGTTCTCGGTGAAGATGGTTGTGACGGAGGTGGTCAGGGGAGTATAAACGACTTGACGGGGACCTGAAGGCAGCCTTCGATCTCCGAGTAGCGGGCCTAACCTTCCTTTCTCCTGGAGTCTCCTTGACGCTTGGGATCGGCTCGTTCCCTCGTCGGCTCGGGATTTCTTTTTGAGAAAGTCTTTCTTCTCTTTTGTGATCTTGTCGACGAGGTCAGCCTTGTAGAAATTGGCACCAAAGTCGAATGTCTCGCGAAGGCTGGCGGTTGGCCTGGAATTCAGGTTATACAAGAGCCTTCGGTGCCTTAGTTCACCAATGAAAGCATTGAGCGCTACCTCATCAGACACCCATTTACATGCGAGGGATTCCATCCAAAATCGGTGCACTTAATCGGCCAAATTCTCATTCTCGTCCTATCTGACGCTGAGGAGGTGAGATGCAATCTTCGGCCTGCGACGTGACCAGTTGAACCTCTCTATAAACTGCTGCTCGAGCTGGAGGAATGTAGAGATTGAGGCCTGTAGGAGGTCGTTGAACCATGACCTAGCGGGGCTAATTAATTCGAGAGGAAAGAACTTACACCTTATGGAGTTGGTGGCAGCGTGTACATCCATGTGGGAAACATACATGGAAAGATGGTCTAGTGGGTCGGTTGTCCCGTCGTACTGGGCTACCGGCGGGTTGGGAATTCGATATGGAACCACCTCTTCCGTGATTTTCGCAATGAAAAGAGATCGAACCCTAGCATGCAGCCCGGGGGCTCCTCCGGTGTTGTGTATGAGACTGAGGGTGGCCTCCATCTCTGTCAGGAGTTACTCCATTGTGGTCGTCACCCTCTTGTAGACACGGCATTTTGACCGCCTCGCAAAAAATTTATACTTTATTTTATAGTTACCTTTATTTTATTTTTCTATTTATTTTGTTTTGATTGTACCGTATTTATGCGGTTTAATACTGCTAAATTAAGTTTTATTAATTTCTTAAGTCAATTAAATATTAGTAATTGATTTTTATTTTTTTGGTTTTGTAGATTTTTCGAAGTGGAATAAAAACGCGTTAATTCGGAACAAAATGGACGAGAAACAGACGAGAACGAGAGAGGCCTGGACCGAACGCGGGGGAGGGGGGCTGCAAAAAGGTCAGCTGGCCGCACCAGCGACCAGCCACTGGTCGCTGGTGCGGCCAGTAGGCTGGCCACACATGCGGCCAGCAGGGGGGGTATTCCCCCCTGCTTTTGGGTGCACCGAATTCGGTGCACCCAAAAGCTGGTGGGTACACCGAATTTCGGTGCACCCACCCTTTTTTTATTATTTTTCCTACTTTTTTGTCGGCAAGTTCACATTTTTCTCCTATAAATAGATGAAGGATGTTTTGGAGAAGGAAGGAGAATTTTGGAGGGGAAGAAATTTTTTTAGAGGAATTTTTGTAAGGGAGAGGGGAAATCTGGAGAAAAATTTTGAAGAAAATAATATTATTTTCATTTTATTGTAATTTTGAAGAAGAAAAATCTCCAAGAAGGTGGTAAATTTTCATTTGTTGTAAATCTTACTCTTATTTTTTTAAGTTGTTATTATACTAATTTTTTTTTTGTAAATTAGATTTTTTTTTTTTCCTTTATTATTTATTTATTTATTACTTTTTTTTTTTTTTGAGTAAATAATACGAGGTGGAAAATTCCCAACCTTCAATTTGAATGGCTAAAATTTAGAAGGGAATTACTCCCCTCGATGCGTGTGTGCGGGTGTTTTATTTAATTTGTATTAAATATAATGTGCTAACAATACGAGGTGGAAAATTCCCAACCTTCAATTTGAATGGCTAAAATTTAGAAGAGAATTACTCTCCTCGATGCGTGTGTGCGGGTGTTTTATTTAATTTGTATTAAATATAATGTGCTAACAATACGAGGTGGAAAATTCCCAACCTTCAATTTGAATGGCTAAATTTAGAAGGGAATTACTCTCCTCGATGCGTGTGTGCGGGTGTTTTATTTAAATTGTATTAAATATAATGTGCTAACAATACGAGGTGGAAAATTTCCAACCTTCAATTTGAATGGCTAAAATTTAGAAAGGAATTACTCCCCTCGATGCGTGTGTGCGGGTGTTTTATTTAAATTGTATTAAATATAATGTGCTAACAATACGAGGTGGAAAATTCCCAACCTTCAATTTGAATGGCTAAAATTTAGAAGGAAATTACTCTCCTCGATGCGTGTGTGCGGGTGTTTTATTTAATTTGTATTAAATATAATGTGCTAACAATACGAGGTGGAAAATTTCCAACCTTCAATTTGAATGGCTAAAATTTAGAAGGGAATTACTCTCCTCGATGCGTGTGTGCGGGTGTTTTATTTAATTTGTATTAAATATAATGTGCTAACAATACGAGGTGGAAAATTCTCAACCTTCAATTTGAATGGCTAAATTTAGAAGGGAATTACTCTCCTCGATGCGTGTGTGCGGGTGTTTTATTTAAATTGTATTAAATATAATGTGCTAACAATACGAGGTGAAAAATTCCCAATCTTCAATTTGAATGGCTAAAATTTAGAAAGGAATTACTCCTCTCGATGCGTGTGTGCGGGTGTTTTATTTAAATTGTATTAAATATAATGTGCTAACAATAGGAGGTGGAAAATTCCCAACCTTCAATTTGAATGGCTAAAATTTAGAAGGAAATTACTCTCCTCGATGCGTGTGTGCGGGTGTTTTATTTAATTTGTATTAAATATAATGTGCTAACAATACGAGGTGGAAAATTTCCAACCTTCAATTTGAATGGCTAAATTTAGAAGGGAATTACTCCCCTTGATGCGTGTGTGCGGGTGTTTTATTTAATTTGTATTAAATATAATGTGCTAACAATACGAGGTGGAAAATTCCCAACCTTCAATTTGAATGGCTAAATTTAGAAGGGAATTACTCCCCTCGATGCGTGTGTGCGGGTGTTTTATTTAATTTGTATTACATATAATGTGCTAACGATACGAGGTGAAAAATTCCCAGCCTTCCATCAGAACGGCCTAGGTTTAAGGGAGATCACTTCCCTCAATGTGTGGGTATGTGTATATGTGTATATAAGGAGGATTTAAAAATAAAATAAAAACATTCGGATTTAAATTCTAATTGGACTTAATCGGATAAGGTACCGTCTTTGGACGGGCGTCTTGGGGTGCTTGACACCTTCCCCGAGAGTAACTGACCCCCGAACTCTTTAAACGAATCTCTGGTCAGACCATGTTATTTTTGGAGTCAAAGTTTACTTAAGCCATTTTTTAAAAAATTATTTTCAAAAACGAAAAATATAGTGACCTAGCACATCATTTAAACCCAATGCTAGGTGGCGACTCCTTTCTCTAAAATAGGCTTAAGTATATTTTAATGAGAAAATCGACGTTTTTAAAAACCCTTCTCGTTTTAGCAGCGCCAAGCATATATAAGCATATATCTATATTTTTCTTTTTGGTTTTCTCTGGAAAATCGGGGCGCGTTCACCTCTCCAAGGCAACAATCTGACTGGCAGCAAATCTGGGCTCCCTCCTACAAGCTTGTGGTGGAGAGTAGGAGTCTACCTCCCTAATTTGAGAAGATCAATGCTCGAAATGCTCACGGCGACTATATTCCCGAGTTGGAGGCGATCCCGGTAGGTCATCTGACCATCGTCCCCGAGCTGATCTTGAAACAGTTGTCGAGGCAACTAGGGGATCAAGATCCCTTTCCCTCTGTTCTCGGTTAGCGGCCTGAGGCCGAGCCCGAACCATCTATTCGCTAGAAGTTAGTGCTCGATCACCGGACTCCTATGGACGGGCCCTCTTCTCCGCAACATGGAGGTCCAGCCTCCCTTTAACCGGAGGGCGAAGTAATGCGGGAGAGGAGAATGTCAAAGTACTCTTGGAACTTACCGAGCTGGCGTTTCACGTTGTGGAGCCTAGCAGCATCGACGGCCCTGGATGCTTGGACCAGGCAGAGTCCCTCGACACTAATATTTCGTCTTTCAGCATCTACGTCTTCTTTATTGATCGCTCGGAGGGTAGTGGCCCTGGTTTTCGGCCTTGGTGCCCGCCACATATTCTCTCTGGTCTGTCTATTCACCGGGTGGCTTATGTTATCTGATCGGTGAGAGTGACCAGACCTTGTGTTCATCAAACCTTAGCAGAGCAGGTAGCTGATGACTCAAATAAGGCTTTTAGTAGTGTTCCCACAGACGGCGCCAAACTGTTGGTGTCGAAATTTGGTCTAACCAACAGTATGGTCCAAATACACTTGGATCAGGGGTAAGAGGGGTGTTATGACTGAACTTCCTCCCGTGCTGCAGCCGGGTCGGACGGGTCAGGTCTGGCCTGAGTCCGAGCCCGGGTCTTGATTTTCTTCCGTGCTCCTGGCTGTTGTCCCGGCCGAGCTCCTATTTGTCACCTGCACAAAAGACGGCCAGGTTTTTCCCGGCATGTCCTCTCCGATGTGAGAGTAAGAGTCTGGGGAGAAATATAGGTCAGAGAGTTATTGTTACCTTGACCTGTCTGACCGATCTAATGCAAAGTTTCTCTCTCTAGAATAATTTTCTCATCCCCCAAAAGTGTTGGAGAAGCCTCCTATTTATAGGCGAAAATATGATTAGCGTAAACAAGATTAAGACCTTAAGCTCAAATTATCGATAAGTAGTCAAGCGCGTGGGCGGCACGGTAGATTAGAGCTATGGGCCTGGGCCTTGGGCCCATTACTGTTGATGGCGGGGGCCGGCATCCAACCTGCCGAGGTAACGGACGAGGTCAGGCCCAGACGAGAAGGCCGGTTTGGGTGCTCCGGCCTCCCGCTAGCTGCCGAGCAGAAATCATCCCGGGCTGTCTATACACCGGTCTGATACGAGGTGCCTGGCGACATGGCAGATCTTTCCTTGGTAGCTGACACGTGGAGGAGGCCCGACTTTACCCACATCAGAAGATAGAAAAGTATTTTAATTTTCAGAACTTTTGAATGTGAGTGATTTAGAAGATGGTTATTTTGGTAAATGTGACAGTTTTTATTAATTAAAGAAAGAGGAGTCTTGACACTTTTCACCCCTAAAGTTTGATTATTATCTCATTTTGGTCCATGTAATTTCAATTTGAACACGACACCCTAAATTTTTTTAGTCATTCTATTTCAGTCCAAATCATTAAGTATGTTCCAATTTTTGTCCGCAAGCGGTCACATGCCATCCACCTTAACTGTTTTTAAGGAATTTAATGAACAC
The DNA here is from genome assembly GCA_016647705.1 of Eucommia ulmoides. Lineage (NCBI taxonomy): Eukaryota > Viridiplantae > Streptophyta > Magnoliopsida > Garryales > Eucommiaceae > Eucommia > Eucommia ulmoides. Next base: position 44,505,766 of record CM028331.1, read on the forward strand.
TTTTAGTCTCCTCCCTTTACCCATTCACATCCACAAAATTTCTGCAACTCCCCCTCCCCTGTGTGTGTGTGTGTGTTTGTTTTTGAGTTTTGATGTGGAGGAGAATGCTAGAAAGGAAAAGATAAGAGATACTCATAAAATCTCCTAAAAACAGTTAAGTATGATGGACGTGATTATCTACCATCCAAAATTATATGTGGATAATGATTTGGACTAAAGTATGATGATTAAAAAACTTCAGGGTATTATGTGTTCAAATTAGAACAACAAGGACCAACATGAGATAGTAGTCATATTTGTGTAAAAAACCATAAAAATGGATAATTATTTTGGAACATCCAAAAAATGAAAGTGGGACAATTAGAGTGGGTCTGAGAGAGTAAAGAGTCAAATTTTCATAAAATTAAATGAAATTAGAAGTCAATAACCCACCACAAGTGGCCGGAGTGAGAGCTCCGTCGCCAATAACCATGCAAGTCCCGAGCATAACAACAGAAGTCAAACAATTTTGAACGACATGGTTCTCCTCCAAAAACTTTTTCATTCTAGACCTTAGATAGCTCCCGTCATTATAGTTCACCATCTCAGCATCAGATTCCAATCTCGTATTTTGAATCGTGAATTTTGTCCTAAACTTAACATGTCGACACAAATAGGAGTACAGAGCGAAAGTACCGCCCTCTCCGTGGTCGTTGGCATGAAGAACGATGAAGACGTATTTGATTAGAACAAGTGTCGTTAATGTCCAAATTATGAGACTAAGGATCCCCACTAGGTCTTCTTCGTCGAGGTTTGTTAGACGGGTGGCGGAGAACACGTTAACGGGAGACGTTCCGAGGTCGCCATAGACTACACCAAGGGATTGGTAAGCTAATAGGATTGTTTGGATGGTTGGATACTCCTTAAAAAAATACGTAAAATTAATCATTTTAGTGACAAATAATAAGAAGTACCTACTTTTAGTGAGTGGCACATAATATAATGGTCATTAAGGCATTGTTTGATAACGCTTTTTTTTTTTGTTTTTTTTTTTTTTTTTTTTAATTTCGGAAGATAGACATGGGCAGAGGCAATCAGATTCGCTTCTCCCGTGTTGAGATTTAAGAGTTCTATTTCAGGTGTAGCCACTTGACGACTTCAAATTTAAGTAGTTTTTGTAATAAAAGTAATAATAATTGAACGAAAAAAGGAAAAAGCACTTTTAGTTAAAAGTAAAAATAAAAATCGAAAGTGTATTATTCTTATAAATTATCTCTTAATCCAAAAAAACATAGATAATTGAAAAAAAAATATAGTGGAGAGGTCATGTCCATTGATCTCTTATAATTTAAGTATAAATTCACTAATTTTTGCTTTTTGAAAAAATATTGGAAAATCATTTTTTTTTAACTTTTAAAATATTATTTTAAGTATAAAAATAAATGTTACTTTTGAAATGAAGTACTTTTTCACTTAAAATTGAGATATTACTTAAAAAAACGTAAGTGCAGTGTCGTTTATTCTTTTTTTAGTATATGTTAATTGCAAACTACTCTAGAGATGAAATCCAGAGTCTAACTCCACCTCCTTGCCATTGCATTATAAGAGTTTTTCCGTCAAGGATACGTTTTTGGGTAATGCATTTGAAAAATTATTTCATTTCGAGTAGAGAATTGTAATTTTTCTTAAAAAAAAAATTCAAAAAATTTTTACAAATCTGAGAGAGAGATGTAAGGTGGTCTTGGGCCTCTTGCAATCCTAAAAATTAATTCATAAGGTGAGATTTTTTCTCACACTTATAATTTGACTGCCAACGCTTTTTACCGTTCGATGTGGAACAAACCAACAAGAGCAAGGGAGAGAGAGAGACCTTAGGTTCGTTGAGGGGAGATTGGTAAATGCGAGTGAAACTGAAGGCTCTATCAACTGGTCCTCCCTGCTCTTCTTCATCGGCCATTCACAAATAACACATTTATTCTCTCTCTCTCTCTTTGTGTGTGTGTATATATATATATATTGCTATCTGTGTATATAAGAGCAGGTGAACTAATCCATTACCTTAACACCGTTAAACCAATGAAACATTACGAAAATAAGAGTAGGTGAGCTACCACCCAATACTCCGACGATGGTAAAGATTCCAACTTAAGGGTATGTTTGGTTGGAAGGGTGGGAAAGGAAAAGGCAAAAGAAAAGGGAAATGAAAAAGAATTTTTTTTTATCCTTTGTAGAGGAAAAATTATTTTTCTTTGTGTGTTTGGTTGGAGGGATATAGAAGGAGGACAAAATAATATTTTGTGCGTATTAAAAAAAAAAAAAAAAAAAAAAAAAAAAAAAAAAAAAAAAAAAGTAATATATTTTTTGCTTAATTTACTATTTTACCCTTAGTACACATGAAATAGACATTTGTTATATAAAATAAATGGGTAAAATAGTAATTTTGGACTTTTTCGACTTTTAACTTTTCATTTTCACCTCCATATGTCTATTTTCATTTTTAGCTTAATAGTAGAAAATCATATTCATGCATTTATTCATATATTGGTTGGTGAAGATTTTGCTAAAGGATGTTTACTACACATTTTTTCATGAATTAAGACATTGTAAAGTTATGATCATCTTTATATATAGATTAGCATAAATGAATTTGCATTTATGCTCATACTATATCCATATCTATATATAGTATCTATGTATTTGTTGACTTTACATAAGAGAGGTTGAGAGCAATTTTAGGATCATGGAGGAGCGTGATGAACCGGTTTATTTTGTTGTTTTGCACCCAAATTTCTTTTTCTGTTCTTCTGGGAAGTGGGAACAAAATAAATTCATTATTGACATGAAGAGTGAAATTGGATGTAGTGGACTGAAGAGTGAAATTGGAATTTGAAACCAATTTGTTGCCCTATTTAAAGTTTAGGGACTTAATTGAGTAAATTAGAACTTTTTGGACTAATTTGACAACAATAAAATAATCAATGTCAAAATTTACCCATTTTTTAACTTCTCTTTTGTTCTTTTCTCGCTTATAGTGTTTTGGACTGAAGAGTTACCATTAGTGCAAAGTCAGATTTACTGCCAATTTTTTTAAAAAGGAAATAGGGCTTTTACATAGATGAGTGATAATAGCCCCCTACCCACCCACCCCAAAAAAAAAAACCTTGCCTTTTGTAGAACTAAGGTTCTGTTTGGTTAGTTTTTTTTAATGTTTTTATTTCTACTAAAATTGGATTAGAATAGAGAAATAGAAATATAATCTGTTTTTCTGATCCCAGTTTTTTTAACAAATTTTTAGATCTGAACAAATGGACCCCCCCCCCCCCCCCCCCCCCCAAACCACCGAAAAAACAAAAAAACGAAAGACAAACACCAAGTATCCGGCAGTCAGAGAGTGGGCGACGAAACGGGGAAGCCGGAAGAAAGTAATGATGATAGTCCTCAAACTAAGTAAAAATAAGGTTTAGTCTCTATGGTTAGTTATTATTATTGTTGATTGTCAGATGAAATATGTGTAAAATGTTGTATAAAAATAATAAATTATGTGAAAAAAATTATTTTTTTTTGTCGTTTTGTTTTACACTTGTGCCTTCAAGCACGGGTTATACGCTAGTGTATATATATATATATATATATATTGCTATCTGTGTATATAAGAGTAGGTGAACTAATCTATTACCTTAACACCGTCAAACCAATGAAACATTACGAAAATAAGAGCAGGTGAACTACCACCCAATACTCTGACGATGATAAAGATTCCAACTTAAAAAGCTTATAAGTATAATAACTCATTTAATTTATACAGTGGTTTAAGAACTTCAAGTAATCGATATGAAACAGGAATCTAAAGGCTCCCTTTGGTTACTGTTTCTGTTCCCCGATTGCTATTCATGCTTCCCAAGATTTTGAGATTAATGTACAGAAACACATTTCGTAAGCATGTTTTTGTTCCCAAAATTTTTTAAGTAATTTGAAACTATTTCCTAAATTTCTTAAAAATTTGAAAAACAAAAATGTTGATTTTTATTCAAGCCCACATACATTTAAAAAAGAAAAAAGAAAAAATGTTACAACCAAACGTGTTTCTTATTTCTGTTCTCATAAATTAAAAGAAACAATTTTAAGACAATAATTATTATCAAACATATTTAAATTTATAAAATACTTCAAAACGAAAATAAACTTCTATTCTCATCTCATCCCATCCTAATTTATTGTAAATAGAAACACTGAACAAACGCAACATAACATGCTAAATGAGATAATTACATTTACTCTCCGCCCACAAGTTTCTCTAAAAAACAACTATAAAAAAATACATTCGACTCTCATCTGTGTAATGTATTTTAATTTGAATTTTTACTAATATGCCCTAAAACATTACAATTAAAATGTCGTTTTCTATGACGTACGTTGTCGTCGTTGCCCTTGTTGGTGTGGAAATGGCCTTGGTGGTTTGGTGAGAGTCTTTAATTACACTTTATCCCCTCTATATTTGTTATATTCTAAACTATGTTAGTCTCTTTTTTTCGCTTATTTATGTAGACTACTTTTCTTTTCTTTTCTTTTTTAAAAAAATAGAGGGATAAAATAGTCATTATGTTTAACAAGTGAAAAAATAAATTTTGATGGCCTTACCATATAGAAATTCAATGAATTACTCACTCTTAAAAACGCCTTGTAAGATGAGAATTATCCTAAATTTTATATATCAGGATCAGGTAACACAAGCGATGCGGAATTCAATATGCCCCTTCACGTGCACGGTGGACTTTGACAGACCATTGCAAACGGATATCAGGGGAGGGTCCAATATTGATGTGGGATTCAACACACCCCCTCATGCGTAGGGTGGACTTTTTGACAAACCACTATGAACGGATATCAAGGCAGCTCAACATCGATGTGAGATTAAACATACCTAACATTAGACAAGAGTTCTAACTCTGATACCAATATAGAGTGTCCTCTCTTAACCCCAAAAAGTTTGCTCGTGAGGTGAGTTTTTCCCTCACACTTCACCTTTTAACATAACCACCAGTTCCTTCCACATTCGATATGTGATAAACCCAATAATAACCATTCTGTTAGCAAATAATAACTTTAATTATTGACGGTTGAGGTCAAAATATGTGTTTTTTTTAAAAGTAAGGTGGCCTATCTGCCTATTGGACAAATTTCAAAGGGTGATAGATGTAGTTATGGCTTTTATCATTGTGTATGTAGTTATGGCTTTTGTCATTGGGAATGTAGAAGATTTACTTTCTTTAATCGGAAATGTTTGTTAATTACCGACACACACACTCTCTCTAAATGACTTCATTTGGCTTTGTCGTAACACTATAAAGGAATGGCCTGCATGGCTTTACAACTCGTCCAGTTCATTAGTTATATTTTTAGATTTTGACAGGACTAGCACTCCACGGTTTAGCCCGCTCGTTTTTAAAGCCAGATTAGACTTTGGTTATTTTTGTTTAGGCTGACCTAGCCTGACCATTTATTATATATATATAAGAAATTAATCATAATTTTCACTTCTCAACGAAATCTATATTTGAAAGAAGCTAATCTTAAAATCAATGTATTTTATAATTTTTATTTGCTATTTTAGTGATTATTTTTTTAATTAAAAAAAAAAAAAAAAAAAAAAAAAAAAAAAAAAAAAGATAGATCAGGCTAACCCTAGGGTTGGGCTTGAGTTTGAGACATATTACTGTGGGAGGGCTTGGGCATGGTCATAGGGCCCGATGATAAGGTCGGGTCCGGGTTCGTGCCTAATTAATTTTCGTAATACGCTAAGTAAAGTCTAGTCCAACCTGACCCATGACCAATCCTAATTTTGAGTCCCAAATTTTAAGGGTCACAATAGTTACATTTGTAGTTTTTATTATAGGCTCTGAAAAAGATTCATCCGTTTTTGTTTTTTTTTAAAAATCCATTAAAAAAGACCCATCTGAAAAAGTTATGTATTACGGAAATGATATTATTTTAATAGCTCACTTTGGACACCCAATTACCCAGGGTCTATTTATTTATTATACGATAAGGTGTATTCATGTTAACTTACGCATATCTCGATGAATTGTCTTCCTGAGTGATTTTAAAAGCACACTCTTTTACATCGACCTGATGTATTTAGAATTGATTTACTATAAACGAATGGCCTTCAAGACTTCAAAATCTCTCTCTAATTTGATTAACACATGAAAGAAGAAAGATATTATTTTTGAGCCCATTTGATGCCCCCTAGACTTTATCATACTACTTGTCAGGCCCACAGGCTTATAATGTTAATTGCTTATCAAGCCCAAGCCCAGGCCCAGGCCCAGGCCCGACCCGGAGCTTTCCTTGGCAAGGGTATAGTATGATCCAAAGTGTTGAGCCAATCTAATTTTGTTGTAATTATTTTTCATTGGATTTTTTATTATTATTATCCACAAAATTAAAATTTTACTCATACAATTCATGCACTTCTGTAATTTTTTTAGAAATTCAAAACTATTATATCACATAAAAGTTATTGTACTTTTTTTATATAAAAAATTATAATAACTTTTACGGCAATACATTAATTTTGGATTTTTGAGAAAATTATTGAATTTTCTAAAAAAATTATTGTACTAAGTGGGATAAATGAATAGTGAAATACAAAATTTTGGGGTCATTTAAAAAAAAAAATCTTTCTTTTTGGGAAAAGCTTCTTGGTGCAAACTTTCTTCTTATTCTTCTTACACTCATTTTTTTTTCTATATATATAATATATACATGTATACATGCTAGGATTTGCAGATCTACGCTCGGATCTTGCAAAATCCGAGCTCAAATATGTAAATGAAGCACATACACACACACACACACGTGTATATATATATATATAGAGAGAGAGAGAGAGAGAGAGAGAGAGAGAGAAATGGGCTGAGAAGAAGAAGAAGAAAAAAAAAGAAGAGGAGGAGGAGGATGGGAACGACGGGACAAGGATGGACATTGGATAGGGGGGATGATCGGCGATTGCAGCAGGGGCGGAGGAAGTGGGGTTGCACTGGAAGTTGTCGGGTGAGGGGGTTGAGGGTGGGGGATTGTTAGTGTAATTTTTTTAATGTATTATTTTATTTTATTTTTTTGCCGGAGAGAGAGAGAGAGTCATCGGAGCCGTCACGGACAGCCGCACCGGCCGTGATTTTTTCCGAAGAGAAAAGAGAGGAAGAAAATTGTAAAAGAAAAAGTTCATAGGAAAATATGTGTAATTAATTTTAAGGGGAAAATAAAAAATTTGGACCACATTAAAAACAAATTTAATAATTTAGAGGCCAAATATGTCGAGTGCTAAATATCAAGCACCACTTAATATCCATCCCAAATTTGAAGGGCCAAAAAAATCATTTTCCCGTGGTCTTTACTAAGATAAATATATATATATATATATATATATTTTGGTACATAAGTTGAAGTAGAAGGTTGAACTCTAGACCTTCCACAAAAGAGTCTGGATACAAATCCACTAGGCTAGAAGCTTTGGAATGTTAAGGTATTTTATCATGGGCCCCAAGACCCATTACTAATTCATTCTTATAGTCATGTAGCTATTTAAGTTTATAAAAAAATTTAATTAACATATGATAATTATTTACTATACAGGAACATTTACGTCATCCATTCATTATATTGATGTTGACATTGTTGTTGTGCAACAACATTTGCATTTATCCATTCATTACATTGCTATTAACATTATTACTAGACAATAATATTTTCATCCCCCATTTATTATAATATAATTAATGTGTGTGAAAATATGTATTTAGATTTATTTTAAATAATAAATATATAGGTGGTGTTTTTTCAATATGAGTTTGTATATAGTGATTCATTTTAATTTTAATGGTAACATGTGAGATTCACTGTAATTTTTTCAAAATAAATATATGCAAAGTGATAATTTCGAAGGCTGAAAAATTAAGAATAATATATATATATATATATATAATCTTCCTAGACTTTGACCCCCCCTATATATATAGGGGGTCAAAGTCTAGGAAGATTGGAGGCATTAAAATTAGAATTTAGAAGTAGCCACTAAAGGCCTCTAGGGGTCACTACCATTAATTTCTCTCTGTTTAGTCAACATGTAACACTAATCATATTTTTAAAATAATTTCAGCTACTTACATGCACGTACAAATAAAAATCAACACACGCATATATATATATATATATATATATATATATATATATATATATATATAAACATCTAAAAGAATTAGTCCCCTCAATTACTTTTCTAGATCGAAATCCACCGCTACATCAATGATCAATCATAAAAACATATTTTTTTCGAATCCAAATTGTTTATCTGCTTGAGTTTGTTTAATTAAAACGAGTTTTTGTTGTCACTATTATGAGAATACTTGTAACATATACCGTAATTTTTGTTGTCATGGTGTTCACACCATTTTAATTTATATAGAATAAATAATCAAGAGGTGTTAGTCCGATTGGTAAGAAGAAATGTCATCTTTTTTTGTCAATTAGGTTCGGCTCTATGAGTGAGCACTCCAGAAATTAACTCTTAAATTTAATCATGAATGTACCAAGCCAATGTGGGGAAGTGCACTCTTAAGTTCACCCGCGGAGGTGATTAATCGAGGCGCGTGTAACCTGATCTGAACATACCTTATCGTAAAATAAAAAAAATTTACATAAAATAAATAAGAGTAAATCGATCGCATGTCCCTTATTTTATCCTTAATTTTAAAAAAAAAAAAAAAAAAAAAAAAAAAATCTCTAACCAATTGCAACGTGTGTTTTAGTCATTTGCATTAAAAAAAAAAAAAAAAAAAAACAGAACTACATTTACACGCGCTCACAAAGCTCAATAACACACGCTTAATTACCCCCGTAGTCATATTGAACAAAAATATCATTTCAGTGTGAACAAATCAGTTTATCACACCTACTCCGTTCACCTTAAAGCTTGAGAGATCAAAAAAAAACTCTCATAAATTCTCTTCTTTTACATACCAAACCCTAGCATTCCAGGGCAAAAACTCTATTTTTCTTCAAAAATGGCCAAGAAAAACACAATATCTATGTCCTTCGTCGACGAATCACAATGTGGTCGTCAAAGAGATAAAAACAATTCATGCAACGAATCGATTGCGACTATTTGTGTCCATTCTTGACAATTTCACTCTAATTGCGACTGCTTGAACACGAACAGTATTTCGACAAACATATTATGACAATTTCATGCTAAAATCCGAGAAAATACACTTGACTGTCTTTTTTTGTATAATAGTACTTACATGTGAGTACTATAAAATAACTACTCTGTAAATATGTACACATGCATGTAAATATATGTTACATGTAATTAATACTAGACGATTCATTCAAATTTGTGCGTAATATATATTTGTTAGATATAACTACGATTAAACGATTCATCAAACTTAATATTTGTTAGATGTAATAACATTAAACGATTCATCCTAAAATCCTAATATATACATTGTTTTCTCAATTTTTTGTGAATAATTGTATTTAAATTTCACAATTAGCAACAATTCAGTCTTAAATCCGAGAGATAGTTATTGACTTTTCTGCATAAAAATTAGTTACGTGTAACTAGTATTAAACATGTAACCTGTAGTTATGCACATGCTTTTTATTCTAAAAAGATGTGGGGAATATTAGCTACATGTAATTTATAGTTATTAACGTGTATTTTACTCTTAAGTTGTTCATAATTTAGTAATATATAACTAATATTCATGTGATTAAAAAGTAATTACTTGTAACTAATATTATATGATTCACTATTACATTTGCAACATACAATATTCTTATTTTTTGTGAATAAGTAGTAGATACATGTAACTTGTATTAGACAAATGCCCCGTAATTACGCACACATCTATGTGTTACATTTTGCTTGTCAATCCTACCATATTGACTTATATCTACTCTATTACCTACTAATTTTCAGTACGTAATCATATATTGGCTTATATGATTCACTATAACATTCGCAACATACACATCTATTACTTATTGTCGCTTTGTTGAAAAAATGTCGTCCTCGTGTATCAATGGCTCCAAAACCATAGCTTGACGACGCAAAATTGAACAAGAACATAATAAAACTTCCAAACTCAAACTATATACTTCCACCAAAAAAACAAAAAAAAAAAAAAAAAAAACTATATACAGAACAAAATTCAAAAAAAGAACTAACGACCTAAAGGGAATCAGTCGCCAAACTCTCTATTTGAATATTATGAACCTCCTGTTCTTTATAGCATCGGAAAGAAGATTGGGAGACCGATAAAGATAGACGGCAACACGGCGGCAGCATATAGAGGCAAGTTTGCGAGAATTTGTGTGGAAATTGATCTTAACAAACCTCTAGTTGCTCGATTCCGAATGAGGGGTATGGTCTTTATAATTGAATACGAAAGCTTACATGGGCTATGTTACAGTTACAGGAGAGTAAATCATAGAACGGAGATGTGCCCATATGAAAACTCTAATGTGGAACAGAATATCACTTCGCCGGAAAAAAGTGAGAAGAAAACGGAGAAGACAACCAGAGAAGGGGCCGGCATTCCAACGGGTGTGAACTCTGGGCTCGAGGCCATATCCAATCAAGAAGTTAGTCCTCCAGTTGCAGCTATGGCCCTAGGGGCAAATGAGCCTGCCGTGGCTACTGATGAGGATGATGGGTATGGGCCTTGGTTAGTTGTCAAGAAACAAAGGAGGTTTGGGAAGCCCAAAACAAAAAGGGGACAACCAGGGTATAACAAAGGGGCCTACTAACAGTGGATTCTCTTATAGAGAAGTTGGGGAACAAGACAAGGCCAAGAGAGCCCAGGAAACCAAGCCCAGGAAAAATGGGCCCAAAGGGGATATTACTACAAAAGAGACAGGCAAACTGAAACAAGCCCAAGGGAACAAAACTCTGGTCAACAACCCTAGTCAGAAGGGATGGTTCTAGAAGGCGTCTGGAACTAGGACGGTCACTTACAAGGGGGACTCTCATCTCATGGGTAATGAAGGAGATCATGGGGCTCGAGGAAAGGAGACGCTACCTATTCCCAAGATCACGCCGGACGTCTTGATTGATCAAATTAACGGCAGGGCAATGATGGAGGAGTCTGTGCAGAGACCGCCCAATCAATCAAACAAGGGTACTATTGATCTTCCTCCCAGCCCTAAAGTTACGGTCTACTCGTCAAATTCATCTAAACCCATTTCATACTCAAACCCCACCCCAACTTTAACTCTGACCCAAAATTTGAAACCTCCAGACGATCAACTAAATCTGAGACCGAATTATGCAAGAGATACGAACAAATCTCCTCCAAAATTGGCCGCTGTCGTTGCTATTGGAGAAAGAGGAGGACTTGATGCAATGTGTAGAAGTGGTTTGGATGATGGGAGAGGTAAGATTAACCATGGAAATCATGGAGAATCAAGCCTCAAGAACATCATCCATGAAAATGGTGATGGAAAGTGTGGCAGCATGGGACATGCTGGTGATGAGGTGCATGAGCCTTCTGAAGCTCAGTAATCAGGCGTTTCTGTTTTTCTAATCTATCCCCCTTAGTTTTTCTATGCGGATCCTTGCCTGGAATTGTCGTGGTGCTGGTAACAACCAGTTCCGAAACTCGTTTCAGGGCATCTTTAACTCCAAAAAAACCTGATATGGTGATCTTGTTGGAGACCAAGGTGAACTTTGATAATATGGGGAATTTTTTTACTACCTTGGGGCTGAAAGCTGTGACCTACATTGACCCTATTGGCCGGTCTGGTGGGATATGGATGCTATGGAACCCAGATGAAATTTCGGTCACCCAAATTCATGCCACTAACCAGGTGATTCATGCTAAAGTTACAAAAGTGGGTTTTGACAACTGGGTGCTTTCAACTATCTATGGAAACCCAAACCCCAGTCGGAGAAGAGAGCTCTGGGAAGAGATGTAAAGATTTTCCCAGACCAATGACTCTCCCTGGTTGGCGGTGGGTGACTATAATGATATCTGCTCCCAGGCCGAGAAATCTGGAACTGCTAGTACACAGAACATTCGTCGCATTAACATATTCAATGCCAACATTTCCTTCTATGGTTTGAATGATCTGGGCGCCAGCGGGCCTGCTACTACTTGGTCTGGAATGGCTCAAAACGGGCTTCGGATCAACAAAAGGCTGGACCGTGCTTTGGCCAATGCTCAATGATGTACCTCTTTTCCTAATGCTAGGGTGGAAAACCTCCCACGTACGTATTTAGATCACTCTCCTATTCTCATTCATGCTCTTGGGATTAGTTTAAACAATTTCTCCCACCCGTTTAGATTTGAGGCTATGTAGCTAGAACACCCCTGCTTCAAATCTTTTCTGGAGGAAAAATGGTTTAACAATCACAGTAATTTGGAAAGTAATTTAGATAACTTCAGAAAGGAAGTCCTTAAATGGAACCGAAATGTTTTTGCTAACATCTTCAAAATCAAAAAGCATCTTCTGGCTAGAATCTCTGGGATTCAAAAATACCAGGACACTAAGTATTCTAGCTAGCTAGATGCTTTGGAAAAAGATCTTAAAAATCAATATGCTGAGATTTTGCGCAAAGATAAAATTCTATGGCACCAAAAATCTAGAATAAGCTGGCTTAATGTTGGGGATAAGAACATTAAATTCTTCCATGCTGCTACTAATCAGAGACGTAGGAAGAATAGAGTGTCTATGATTAAAAATAATCAGAATGAATGGCTAGATAGTCAGGAGGACATTAAGAACCATGTCAGGGGATATTTCCAGGACCTTTTCTATGAAAACTCTCCTGTGCAAATTAGCCCCCTCTTTGATAATCAGCTCTGTGTCAACCCTATCCAGTCTAGTGATCATCCCTTCCTTTGTTCGGTGCCAGATGATGGGGAGATAAAATTTAACTTATCTAATATGGGGGACCTAAAAGCCCCAGGCCCTGATGGCTACCAAGCCATCTTCTATAAAAGGAATTGGGAGAATGTGGGTAAAAACCTATGTGATTTTGTTAAAGCTTGTTTTAATGATAGGGATTTACCACCTAAAATGAACGAGACATTTATTGTTCTTATCCCTAAAGTTGACATTCCATAAAAAATCAACCAATTCTGTCCGATTAGTCTATGTAATGTGCCTTACAAATTGGTCACAAAAATTCTGGTTACTAGACTAAGACCCTACTTGGCTAATATCATTGGTCCCTTCCAAAGCAGCTTCATTCCAGGCAGACAAACTACAGACAACATTATTATTGCCCAAGAAATGATTCATAAACTCAAGAAAACTAAGAGCAAGAAAGGGGGAATGATTTTAAAAATTGACTTAGAAAAAGTTTATGACAAATTGAATTGGGATTTCCTTGAGAACACTCTTGTATTCTTCAATTTTCCCTCTAATTGGATTATTCTTGTTATGAACTGTGTTAGGAAAGCTGTGGCGAGAGTTCTTTGGAATGGGGAACCCCTTGAGGAGTTTCCTTTCAAAAGAGGTCTCCGTCAGGGGGATCCCCTATCCCCGTACTTGTTTGTTCTATGTATGGAAAGGTTATCTCTCCTGATATCTGAAGAAGTTTAAAAAAAAAGGTGGAAAGGCCTGAAAGTGACTAAAAAGGGACCTGTTTTATCCCATCTTTTTTTTGCTGATGATATTCTGTTATTTGCTAAAGCTGATGAAGAGAATTGCAGGGCTATTCAACTTACATTCGAGGCTTTTTCTGCAGCTTCTGGTTTGACCATTAACTTTGATAAATCGAAATTGTTTGTTGCCCCTAGAGTTAATAATTTACTTGCTCGGGACATTAGCAATAACTTAAATATCCGGTTGTGCAAGGATTTGGGAACCTACTTAGGTACCCCTCTCATTTTGGACAGACTTAAAGGGAGTCAATTTAATATTATATTGGAGAAAATGCAAAAAAGACTTTCAAATTGGAAAGTTAAGAATTTATCTATAGCAGGCCGTGCCACTCTGGTTAAGTCAGTGCTAACTTCGATTCTTTTATATTATATGCAAACCATTCCCCTTCCCCTTTTATTTTGTGATAAGATAGACAAACTGGTCAGAATCTTTCTCTGGGGAGATTCGGATGGTTGCAGAAAATACCACCTTGTCGGCTAGGAAAATGTATGTGCTCCTATTAGCATGGGAGGCCTAAACATTAGAAAGGCCAGACTGATCAATGCTGCTTTTATGGCGAAACTCGCTTGGAATATTACGTCAAAAAGAAAAAACTTATTGTGGGTAGATGTATTTATGAATAAATATAACATTGATAGAAACCCAAAAAATTGAAAGAAACATATTGGTGGATCTCATATTTGGAGGGGTGTTTTTCATTCCCGCCCCATCATTGCCAAAGGTATTAAATGGAAAATTGGAAATGGTGTTAATGTTAACCTTTGGACTGATTGGTGGTGTGGGAATGGTCCCCTAGGAAATGATGAACTCCAACAGAATTTTGATCTCAAAGTTGCCGATATTCTGGATGATTCTGGTAGTTGGTTTCTTCTGCCAATCATTCACCTTATTTCGGATGATCAAGTTAATGACATTCTGAATTCTGAGCCCCCAAATTTTTTGGAAGAAGATGTAGCTATCTGGCTTCCGGAAAATTCGGGAAAATTCACAGTTAAATCGGCCTATTCATTAGCTGCGAATTTCAATGCTCCTAATTCCACTTTCAAATGGGATTGGATTTGGAAGTTAAAAATCCCGCAATCAATTAAATTCTTTTTGTGAAAAATATTCCATAAGCGACTATTGACAAATGAAACGAGAGCTAAATGGTCTATGGATTTGTCGGCTATTTGCAAGAGGTGTAATGGAGCCATTGAATCCATTGACCACGCCCTCAAAAATTGCCCTAAGGCTTGGAATGTTTGGGCCATGTTCCTTGACAGGAATAGCTTGTGGCGCAAACACGACATGAGTATCCAAAATTGGATTGCTAAATACACCAAAGGAAAATCCATCGATCCCTCGTCGTTTTGCTTGTTTGTGGCTATCTTATGGAATATCTGAAAAAGTCGCAATAAAGAGGTCATTGAAGGGACTAATCTGGATTCCTACGTTGTCGCTTCCAAAATTAACCGTAGTGCGCGGGATATGTTGGAAGCGTTTCGTCCTCCTAAGTCCCACAATGGCAATATTCTTATTCCGGACACTAAATGGATTTCCCCTAATGCAGGTCAGATCAAACTTAATACGGATGGAAGTGCGCGTGGCAATCCGGGGAGAGGTGGTTTTGGAGGGCTGTTCAGGAACAAGGAAGGGGTTTGGTTGATCGGCTACTTCGGGCATCTTAGCACTTCCACTAGCTTGGAGGCAGAGATAAGAGGTATACATGCGGGTATATGCCTGGCGATCTCCAGGGGATTTGAAAGAGTCATAGTTGAGTCAGATTCTCAGGAAGCCATTGATCTTATCAAAGGGGAATGCCCGGACACTCATCTTTTAAGAGGATGGATTATGGATTGCAAATTCATTGCTGAGAATCACGATTTCGAGTTTCGTGCTGTCAGAAGCGAGAGCAATCGATGCGCGGACTTTCTCGCTCGAATAGGAACTAACAACATATCAGATATGCACTATCTTAAAGAACTTCCGGAAGGCATCGAGAGCATCCTGCTAGCAGATATGGAGGCTGAAGGCATCTCATCTAGCTGCTAGTTTTTGTGTCTTTTCTACCAAAAAAAAAAAAAAAATTAAGTCAAGGTTGTCACATGTTCCAATAGTCAACCCTCAAGCCTTTACTGTGTTGAGGGATAATTATATTTCTCACATCAACATCGTTATTATAAAAATAAAAAATAAAAAAATAAACAAAAAAAATCATAATTAATATATTTAAATTTCAGAAAATAAGAATTGAAAGAACAACGCCTAGGAATCCCCCAAAAATAATTAAATATGTGATGGTTCCCCATACAAAAATAAATAAATAATATTAAAAAAATAGTAATATATATCAACTGCATTCAAACTTTAGGTGTGTGTCTGTAGTTATTGTTAATTAGAATTATAGAAGTGACATGGTGACCCATCTCTTCTTTGTCTACCATTATATATATAGAGAGAGAGAATGTTAATCATTTTGCATTCAAAAAAATAATTTTTATAAAAAAAAATTATTTCAATGAAAATTAGGGTTTCGTGGTTTCTATATTAATTTTTTTTAAATATTTTTTTATGTACATGTACTTGATTATTGATAAATTAATTTTTTAAAAGAAAATTCAAAAGGATTTGTTTGATTTACAACCTGAAGAAGATTTTCACAATAAAATGAACATTCTCGAAATATTGTTATTGACAAGAGGTATACAATATCACCCACCATCCACAGAACAGACAGATTAGCCCGAGTTTGGATCTGTTTTGTCTAGGTCGTTGTACGCCCACTTGAGAGAGTCACTCCTCACGTGGGTTCTTTCATGCATGATACATGCAACCTCTTAAATGATCAGTGGATCTACACTAACATATTCCGCCAGAGGTTGTTCTTGGGAATTTCTCTATCGTCAAAAAGTGTTTACAAATACTTGAAGATATGACTGGTATGTTCTAAATTCTACAAAACCCAATAAATTATTCTTACACCGAAGGTTTTTAATTGGGAAAAAATCTCCTTGTAAAAGAATTCTTACAGGAAACTAGGCGAAGCGCAATTTATTAGGATCTTTCTCCTCTCTAAACCAAAACGTTTCATAAAATTCTGCACATAAACACAAATTTTGAGAAATATATTCAAAAAATGAGATTAATAATAATAATTAAAAAAAATTATATTTTTTTTCAAAAAAAATAAAATAGTGTATTTTTTTATACAATAATCATTGTAGGAAATATAGATAATTATGTTTGCTTGCACTCCAAGCCTCAAATTATGCTCTTTCTTACATAATTTTAGTTTTTGTTTTTTTTCATTGTTGAGCTTGTTATGATCATTGTACTTATTCATCATTAAAAAATAAAAATAATTTTTAAATATTAAACTAATTAATTATAGAGAGAGAAAAATCAGTACAGTGAATATTGACCAATATATTAAATATATATCACATGAACTTTAAGGTGATAATAATTTAAATTTTAGACAAAAGAATCGTGCACACGAATGAGGGGCAAGAGCAAGGTCCCTGAAAATCTGGTTCATTAAACCCCAAACCTAATCCCCCAAATAAAATAATGAGTTAATTACACTTTGATACTATGTGATTTGATCGAATTGCACTTTATACTCTTATACTATTTTGATCATCACTCGTCTCTATGTGACTCAGAGTAAAGCGCTACAGTTACATTTTTTGTTACCGCTAATATTCAAGTCTCAAAAAATTAAAATTAATAAATTATTTAAATATTAGTTGACACTTATACTTCCAGGTCAGGTCGGGTTGGATAAATATGTTGACCCCTATTTTTTTTATTTTTTCTATTCCTGGTGTACAAGTCGTATAGTCAATCTTGTAATATTACATTTGAGTCTTGCATTTATAAAACATTTCAATTTCAAGTATTAATAAAATGTATTGTTGATGCTATTTTTATAATATCTTGAATGTTGTAGATCTTGAATGTTGATTAGAATGTCCTGATATTTAATATGATGATTAAATAGGAGGAGATAAAAAAAAATTGGTAACTCGATATTCTAACTTATTCTTAATCGGTATTGGATTGTTTAAAATGGTTTTCCACAACATATGTCAATTTGATATGATGTATTCTCTTTGGGAATGATGAGTCTCAATCCATTATGAGATACCGAAACATCAGGAAAGTGGGTTTATTAAGAGTAGTGAGAGATCGAACGTGATAATCTTTGTTATCCTACATGGTAATTTTGCTCGAGTCAAAATAGGATATCTTAGGTGTGATTGTATTCTATGAATTTTCGATCTTGAAGTACTGTATGTTACATGTATGGATTGTCATATTTTGATAATATTGAGTGTTGTTCTCCAAGCGTGATCCTTCAAATGTTTTCATTGGGTATAGTGCGACATACATGTGAATAAAATGATGACGAAAATACTATAGGGATGTAAATAAAATTCAATCAAACCACAAGGGGGCAAAGTACAATTAACCCTAAAATAATTAAAAAAATAAAAGAAAATCTTTTAGTTTCATGTACTTGGGAAAAAAATTGTCTCTAGTGAAGACAAGCTTGAGATTTACATGTTGACCCCCACTTAACACAAGTTTTTGACTGGATGATGACGTGGCAGTGTTTAAATGTTGACATGTCAGCAAAAAAAAGGTGCTGAGGTGGACATGTCTAGAATGATTTCCTAATAATTTCACTAATCATGGATTAAATCCTTATTAAATTGTTAGTGATTGTACTAAAAATGAATTTTCTAAGTATTAGAAGATATATAATTAAAATGTTAATGCACCAATGAACCATTATAAGTTGTCTAATGACAACCACCACATGACTTTGTAGAAGAAAGAATGAAATTTTTTAAAGGTCATATTTATTTATTTTTGCGTGATTTTAATTATATAATATGATTGATTTTAATAAATTCTACATAAGATCGATAAAGATGAAAGTGAAAATTATATAAAATAATGTGTGTAATAATCAAATCATTAATCTGTAAATATTGTGATCAAGTTTGGCAATTGTCATATCGGACTGCGAAAGAGATATAACAAAAATTTTGAGAATTTTTGTCTTTATCAAATTGACTTGTTGAACAGATGAATTTTGTGAATTTGACGATTTTGAATATTATGATCGAGTTTAGGAGCATTTTTAATTATACGATATAATTGATTTTAGTAAATTTCATGTGAGATAGAAATTACATAGAATCGTGAGCATGATAGTGAGGTTTGTTCCTTTTTATAGATGTGTAAATCTTAATAGAACTATTTTTCAGATGAAATTACAATAATTATTATATCATTAAGTTAAGTATGACAATTGTTATATTGGATTACGAATGAGATATAAGAGGAAAAAATGAGAATTTTTCGTATTTATCAAATTGACTTATTGAACTGATTATTTTGTCGATTTAAAATTTGTTAACTGTCGTGATCGATTTTATAATTTATTTTTCCCAGATAAAATTTTATGCCCGTGTCAATTAAAAAAAAACATATAAAAAATATTTTTTAAATTCATCTAAAGTTTATTGACTTGGAGAGAGAAATTTATATGAAAAAGTTATGAACTTTTGAGTTGGAGGGTGAGAATTTTGGTAAGATTTCAAACGTAAAAAATGGGTGATAATATAAAAATTATCCCATTACTCATTTTCCTCCTATTTTTGGGGGGCTTTTGGGGGAACTTAAAGCTAAAAAGCCTAAAGTTCCAAACCCATGGTCTCTATGACAACTCCAAAGAGTAATAGAAACAAAAAGGTAAAATACATTTTTGGCCTATACTTTTATAGGACAAAATGTACCAAATCCGCACAAGGTTGTCTCTCCAATTTTTTCAAGTATTAATGTTGTTTTTCATTTTATAAATATTACGAGATAATATATATAGGGTTAATTACACTTTGCGCACTTCTATAGTTAGATTTAATTACACTTTGCACCCTTGTGATAGGTTTGCCACCGCTTACACCCATGTACTTTAGACTTAAATGCAATTAATAAAGAAAAATAATACAATTGAGGGTATTTTTATCATTTCACTTCAAATATAAGGGTAATTTTGTCATTTTGTTCTAAATAATTCAATGGAGTCTATTTATAAAGTTGTCCAAAATTTTAGGGGTAAAACTATATTTCTTCCTATTCATTTCCCTTTATTTGTCTTCTGCAACTCCGGCAAATACGAAGGCATCAATAACCCCTTTATTTTCTAATCTCACTGTACCGCCGCCACCTCCATCACCTCCTGGCCACCACTAGTCCTTTTCCCTTTCTCAATTTCTTTTCATCTTTTCTCTCTTCTCCTTTCTCTATATCTCTCTAATTTGCTATACACACACACACACACACATATGGCTTTGGATCTACATGTCCAAAGTCTTAATTTCTTTTAATATTATTGGTGTTTAAATTTGATTAACACCCATTGTTGGTCCGATCAACACACAGATGGAGATTTCTTGTTGAGTTGACAATCTTCAGGGTAGAGTCCGTTGTTCTATGTGGGGTCTACGGTCAACAGTTAACATTCCACGGTCAGAGGCTTTAAATTCGAGCTAATATTTGCACAAAGACTCGCTGAGGGTGTACCCAGCGAAATCCCTCCAGCGTGAGATTATAACTTGAGGAAAAGACAATTATATGCTTCAAATGTGGTTGAGCATTACCTGAAGTATTGAATGTCCTGCTATTTATAAAAGAGTATGCTAATTAGCTCCACAAAATTAAGTCCCTAAGTGCAGTTAATTACGATAATATGGAGCGTGACCAATGAGACTACGCGTTGCGTGATTTAAGCTATTGGGCCTTGTCATTAAGCAAGGGAACTTAAGCTCCTCTCAAATTTTAATTTTTTTTTTCTCTCTTGAACTTTTATAGAAAAAATCAATTAAAATCTTAAAAAAATTATATATGAGCCCTCCTTGAGATCATTTGAAGTATAACTCACTCATTATATAAATTTTGATATTGAAAATATAATTTTAAAATATCAATTTCAATTTAATTCTACTTCATATTTTGATATGATATATTATATATTGGTGTCAAAAATTGGTCCAGCTAGCAGTATGGTCCGAACACCCTCAGATCGGGGGAAATGGAGCTTGTATTAGGGCGATCCTTGTCGTCGCTTATGTACTGCAGCAAGACTGGACGGGCGTTGTCCAACCAACGTCCGAGCTCGAGTCATGTGCTCCTGGTCTTCTGCTCCTGGCCGAGTTTCAATATGTCACCTGCACACAAGATAGGCCGGATTTTTCGCGGCGTGTCCCCTCCGGCATGAAAGTAAGAGCTCAGAGGTAGAAAATCAGATCGGAAGGTTATTGTTACCTCGACCTATCTGAGCGATCTATGGTGGAGGTTCTCTCTCTAAAAATTCTCTCCCAAAAATATTGATAACGCCTTCTATTTATAGGTAGAGACGTGATTAGCGTCCGCAAGATTAGGGCCTTAAACCCAAATTAGCGCTAAGCAGTCAGGCGCGTGGGTGACACGGCAGATTAGGGCTATGGACTTGGTCCTTGGGCCCTTTACTATAGACGCTGGAGCCCGTGGGTCCGACCTGCCACGGGCGATAAGTTGGCCTAGGCAACTGGGCGCAGGTCGGTCCGGGTGCGCCAACCTATCTTTATAGGATGATGCTTCGGGAAAGTTGCTGTTTGGAGATCCTGAGTGCTTTGTATCAACCGACCTGGGAAGGCGTCCGGGCTGTCTATACACCGTACTACCCCAGGTCGCCGTGACGTGGAATTGGTGATATGGCAGATCTAGTCCAGGTGGCTGACACGTGGAGGAAGCCCGATTTTACTGACACCAATTGCCCCCCAAGCCATAGCGTGGAAATGGGACATAAGACACTGAGGGTTTTGTCGTCGGACTATAGGGAATGGTCAGCCGAGCTGATGGAGAGTAAGGATAATGGGACCGAAATGATGTAGCCCGGAAGCTTAGGCCGACCCGATGAGAGAAATTAGACCGGTTGCACTTTTTGGCTTCAGGAAGTTCGACTGCCATCTTGACCGGATGCGTGACACGTGGCTGAAGGCACGGGAATCGACGCTCTGCGAATCGTCTAATCAACACGACGGTTCAACTTCTCGGCCCATCTATAAATACATACTTCATTTCTCAAATTTCTTTACCAGAGCAGTGCGAAAGCTCTACCCGACCTTCGAGCACGGTACCTCTCTTTCTTTTCTTTTTTCATTTTTTTTCCTTCATGTCTTCTGTTTCTAAGTCCAGCTCGTCAGGGAAAAGCCCGTTCGGATCTGAAGAGGACGCAGTTGACCCACGGGTCATCCAGATCGAGCTCAGCTCATCTATGACCGAGGACGATGAGCTCGAGGTGCCTTCGGCAACTGAGCCGACCGACGAGCAAGAGGTTGTCGTCGAGTAGATGTCTTCCTCTGAAGAGACCCAGGAGGTCGGGTCCAACGGGTCTCAAAAGAGGAGGACGAGGAGTGAGGTAGGATCCACCGGTGGCCTCGCGGTTGAGCTCGGCAAGGGTTCAGCCATTGAGTTTGACACAGAGATTATGTCCTCCGAGGAGACGGCCGCCCAACCATCGACGTCCGCCCACCCCCCCAGGGCAAGCTCAACTTTTCATCGGTCGGTCTATGAGGTTCCCTCGAATACCTGGGTTTGGAGAATGGAGTCCGACCTGACGGAGAAGGACGTTCGGGAACTGCGATCCAGATACGCGATCCCTGGCTCGGTGGTGATATGCGTCCCCGGGGAGGACGACCGGGCTTGCGACCCACCTGAGGGGTTTAGCACGGTCTACGACCAGTAGATGCTGGCTGGTCTGCGATTTCCTATCCACCCCTAGGTGAGGGAGGTCTGTTGGGATCTGGGGTTTTGTCCGTCATAGCATGCGCATAGTTGTGGCCTTCCATGTGATCTGCCTGGCCGAGGAAATCACCCCGTCCCTTGAGTTATTTCATGCCGTCTTCATGGTAAAGTCCATGCCCGGAGGGAAGGGCTGGTGTTACATCTCGGCCCGACGAAATTTTTTTAAGGGTTACCCCGACTCTATTAAGGAATGGAAGCCGAGCTCCTTCTTCTTGGGTGGTACCAGATGGGAGGCCGACAAGGCGCCGGAGTACGAATTCCCGATCAGGAAGCACTGGGGGACCGTGGGTAAGTCTTTTCAGCCTGGAACTCGCAAATTTTCTTCTCAATTCGCTTTTCTTGAGTTGAATATGTTTATGTCTTTTTCAATTTTGAAGAAGTACGAGCCCAGACCAGAGATCCTCGAGGAGAGAGACCTGATTCTTGAAACCCCATCCGTTAACGTCGGTGCCTTGATCCCGTTGTGCCCTTGATGTCTTGATGTTTTAATTTTTGCAATACGCCCCCTGATGTTTGAACTTTTACCTCTAATTGGTCTAATCGACACATTTTGGCCATCTTAATTGCCAGAGCAACGCCTCATGTATCATAATTAAGGGAAAATTTAGGTTAAAACGTAAAAAATGTGATGCACGTTTTGTTGCTTTTGCAATTAAAATGGCTGAAACGTGTCGATTGGATCAATTAGAGACAAAATTCAAATTTCAAGTAGCACGTTGGAAAAAATTGAAACATTAAGGGGCACATTGAAATTGCACTCAAACTTTACGGGTGCAAATTGTGATTCGGTTACCTTTTTTTTTTTACGGTCTTTCATATGAAAGTGACTTGTCACGTGCGTGTGTGCCAGTTGAATATTGCTATTTGAAAAATGAAATAAAGAATAGGTGCCCAAGATTAGTTAACCTTCCTGATCCAGCTAAGGTCATAAAGTTGAGTTGGTTTTTGTTAAATTCATTGATCATGACATAATTTGAGTATGTGGTTCTAAAGAACACTTGCCCTCTTTTGCATTTAGGGAATTGAGTGACCCACTTGGGGGAGAATTTTGTCAAAGCAATAGCACCATGAAAGCTGCTTGGCATAATTATCTTAGCTGTTTTAAGTCAAAAATTTTAAGTCCATTATTAGAAATGATTAGGGTTGTTCACCGGCCGGCCTTTAGTACACGTTAGTAACATGACTTAGTAAGGCTCAAGCCCCCCGCCTCACCCGCCCCGGAGTAAATTATAGTACAAGACGACCCTTAGACGTGTTCAGGTTGGCGTTTGGTTAATGTTTCTAGTCTTCTATTTGTACTTTCATAAACTAGGATAGGAATTATGTTTCAGTTCTAGAGTATTCGGGGAATCAAAACATGATTGATAGCTACGGTCATTGTCTTGAAATTGTTTTTTTTAATTTATGAGAACAGCAACAAGAAACACATTTGGTTACAACATTAATTCGTTTTTTTTCCCTTCAAATCTATGTTATGGTGCGGGGTGGCAGTGGACAGTGTAACGGTAGTGGGAAGAGTTTTGTGGGAGTTTATATGAAATAAGGGAAAAAACTACCTTAAAATGTATTTGTAGTTAACTATAAATAATGTGCATAAATATACATAAATACAATATACAAATAAACATATATAAATTATGATACACTTATTATGTCGTGGCAGCCCAGCCCGGCGTAAAATGCCTACAACTCAAGTCCGGTCTAAGTTTGAGCAGGTTTAAAATCTATGGCCCGAGCGTGAGTCCTATGGACATGAACAAATTACCTAATCTCTACAATTTCAGAGTCGGGCCAAACAGGTTGGGTAGGCCTTCAAATAGAGGAACACCATTAGAAATGATTTAGGTCAAATTTAGAGATAAAATTACATTTAAAAACATTACATTCTTGTTGCTGAACCAAATATCTTGTTAGATTTCATAAACCATCCCAACTTGAAGTATCTTCTCCGGTGAGACCTGTAGTGTAGAAACCGCTGCCCTACTATTTTTTTGCAAAAACCTATACAAACAATCGATTACAAACCGAGAAAACCACCCGTTTTTTTCACTCGATTTCAAAATAATCCTACCCATCACAAACACAACGCCTCTCCCCACTGCTCGATTTAGTTCTTCCTCTTCATCAGTTGTCTCTGCAACCTCACAAAGCTTTTTCACGATCAAATCGACATAATCTCCTTCCATATTCATCGAATCCTTATACCCGAACTGAACCAAACACCTGTAAATCCCTCCAGTATTTCCCAGTTTACCCACGCGAAAACGTTCTTCGGGTAACACGCTCTTTATAGGAAGAGTCCTAATTGTCACAATCACCATGGTTTCTTGAACTGAATTCGTGTGCTTAATGTAGTGTCTGACAATGGGGGGAATCCCGTTCACTAAATCTGTACAAAAGAAACAGATACCTGGCGTTCTGTATACACTCCCACTCGATAATGTTTGTTCTAATTCACTTAAACACATCTTTTTTTCCGATTCGTATTTGCTCTTTTTGGTTCTTCCGTGTGTCCATGACAACATTATTGTTAAGAAAACGATTGAAATAGCGAAGGGTACCCAACCTCCTTGCGGAATCTTGTTGAGCATCGAGACCATGAACATGCCTTCATTTAGGATGAAGGGGACGAAAAATGCTAGGATAAGAAGAAGGTTTGTGTCCCATATGAGTAGCATGACTAGTGTAGTTAAAAACGTCGTTATGATCATGACCCATATAACCACGACGCCTGTAATCATCGTTTAAGAAATTTTAGTTGACCTATATGCTAAGGCACCGTTTGGTAGCGGGTTTTTTTTTTTTTCCAGAGCAGTCTTACTTTTGAGAAAAAATTACAAAAATAAATAAATAAATGACATTTTAAAGCAGCAGTTGTTTTGCTAATTTAGTTTGCTGCTAGTTGTTTCACCTCGTGATTAATTTGTAAAACATGATTATAAATTAAAAAAAAAAAATGTGTGTTATGCCCTTAAAAGGGTATTTTTAACTTTGTTTTTTTAAAATAAGGCTGCCTAGTGCACAAAGGCTCCCGCCATTACATAGTATGAGGAAGGTCAAATGTTTTTTACTATTTTTTAAAAATAGTAAAAACATGATTCAAATATTTAGAAAAAAAAAACTAAAAAATAAACTTTTGTTTTTCAATTTCTCTCTATCATCGATAAAATTCGTTTTGATGTAGAGGATAACAGTAAGATATTCTCTCTATATTCTTAAGCAGTCTTTTCATTTCTTACTTTGTAAAAATTAACTTTAATTAGGAAAAAAGTACGTAAAAAGTAAACGTTATAAGTAGTTTTAAAAAATTAAAATAAATTTACACTTTATTTTAAAAAATAGTAAAAACATGATTTTGAAGTATTTTTTGAAAAAATAAAAATAAAATTAAGATTTGTTTTTTTTAAGTAATAAAATAATTTGAAGTTACTTTTATGAAAGTATATTTTTTTTTCCAAAAATTCTAAAAACTTGTGAAAAAAAGAAAAAAAAAACGTTGCCAAACAGTTTCTAATACTTAGGAATCGTAATTCCAAGATTAGAGAGAGGGAATTACCATAGGCATTGGCAAGCTCAACCCCGCCTTTGAAACCGACAACAAGGCCAACACATAGAACCATGAGAACATAGTTAATTTCCGGGGAGTAAACTTGTCCTTCATGCTTAGACGAGGTATGAACCACGGTAACCCTGGGGAAGCAACCGAGAGCCAACGATTGCTTAATAATGGAGAAGCTTGCGGAAATCATGGATTGGCTCGAGACAAAGGCGGCTATGGTAGAGATCACGAACATAGGCCAATAGACGGCGTCTGGGAGAGAACTGTAATAGGCGTTTGTGATTTTGTCCGGATGTTTGGCTAGATAAGCCGTTTCGCCCGCATAGGTTAGTATTAGCGACGGATATACGATGACACTGAAAGCTAACTGCATAAGAAAGAAGAGATGATTCTATAAAAATTTTATTGGCAATTTCTAGGTTTTAAAAGGATCTAGGAGACTAGGACATGGTTGGTTGTCTAAATTATTTATTTTATAAATTCTTTTATTTTTTTATGAATTGATTTGTATATTTCTATAGTTACCTAATATTCTTACATTTACTTATGATTTAATCAAATTCATGTATTGTTTTTTCGAACAACGAAACATGTATATGTTTTTTTAATATATTTTTTTCATTAAAGTTAAAGGTGAAATCTAAAAAAAATCAAAATTAATAAATTATTTAATATTAATTGAGATTTATGCTCCGGATCAGGCCGGATCGGGTATAATTGTAAATTTCACATTTTACATAATAACAACAACTAAGTCTTTGTCCCACACTGGTACAAACTATAATTAACCCTATATTAGATACTTAAGAACATAATATTGAAGAGATGTATTATATCAATTACCTGGACAGCTTCCTTGTTAAAATGCCCCAAATCCGCAAACATAGCCTCTGCCCCTGTGCCATTACCATAATCCATAGAACACTTGTGAAAGATAATACTAAGGCCCTATTTGGTTACTGTATTTTGTTCCATTACCATAATCCATAGAACACTTGTGAAAGATAATACTAAGGCCCTATTTGGTTACTGTATTTTGTTCCCTCAAAATTTTGAGAGTAATATACATAAACGGTTTGGTAAACACGTTTTTTGTTTCCAAAATTTTGGAGGTAATATGAAACTATTTCTTGAATTTCCTTAAAAATTTGATAAACAAAAAAATGTTGATTGCTATTCATTCCTACAAAACTATTTCCACTGCCATCCCGCTCATCACCAAACATTTAAAGAAAAAAAAAGAACAAATGTTGTAACCAAACGCGTTTCTTGTTTTTGTTCTCATAAATTAAAAGAAACAATTTCAAGACAATAATTGTTACCAAACATGTTTCTATTTCCAAAATACGGAAACATAATTTTCATCCCATCTTATCTCATCCAATTTATTGAAAGTAGAAACATAAAAACAGAAAGACTAACCGAACGCTACCTAAGATGCTATCTCTATACTATCAAAATACACTCACTAACCAAACCATACCTATTTTTAAAAAATAAAAAATAAAAAACATTACCAAACAACGCACCTGTGATACTTAAGAAGACAGCACCAAGTAGATCCCAAGCAGTTTTGGGGTTCCTTAAAAAGAACTTGAAAATATAGTGAGGAGAGACAGCCTTTAAAATGGTGGGAGAGTGAACAATGATGTTGTAGACACCAATTGATACATTCGTGGTGAACCAGATTAGCATTATTGGGGAGAATGAGAAGCTCACTTTACTTGTTCCACACCATTGAAATGCAAATAGTAGGACTAGCAGGACTACTGACATGCCCACAACATGATCTACAACCAAAACAATAAATAATTATTAGATTTTACTCAGTACCCATTTGGCAGACAGTTCTGGAAAAGACTTTTAAGAAATAGTAGGAATGTTTTAAATCGAGAAGTTGGGAAGGCAAAAAACCCCAAAGTTATAAGTTCTTAAAGGGTTGTTTGTATGTGTAAATTATCTTATTTTAGGTTTTAACTTATTTTGAATAAATTGATATATATATATATGAAGAGTGAATGGTATCTTTATCCCTATGTGGCTTATGCGAATTTCACTTACTCCTTTGTGTTATTTTTGTAAGCACGAAACCTATGGCGGTCGAAGAATTTTTGGGGTGCGGGGTCCGAAGGTAAACATACAAGGACAGTTTAAAAAAAAAGTTTTTTTTGCACTTTGCACTTTGCACTCTTGAAGTTTCATCACTTTTAGCCTATGTCGTTTCAATTTGAACACATTGAACTCTGAGGCCCCATTTGGTTAGTGTTTCCATTCCAATTTCCAACTCAACCTAAAAATTATGGGATTGATTTTCAGAAACGCGTTTGGCAACACAAAACTCAACACAACCCAACCCAACCCAAAAAATAAGAATTGATTCTCAAAATCTTAAGGAAATGAGAAACAAAATTTATTTATTTTTTTTGCCCAAAAGTCAACCCAGATGAGGGACACGCTGGGAATAAAAAAAAATGTTAGTTGGTCCACTGATCCACTTTGGTTGAGCTCATTTTCTTTTTCCTTCTGGTTCGTCCATTTTCTTTTCCGTTTCACATCTCATCTTCCTTGTGTTCCTTGCCATCACCTCCACTCGTTCCTACTCGCTGCCGTGGTTCGTTCACGACCGTTGACCGGCCATCATCGTCTTCGTCGAAACTCACCGTCGTCATAATTTCAATTGCTCACCATGCCAGCCATCGCCGTCTTCGTCGAAGCTCACCGTCGTCGTGATTTTGATTGTTCACCAAGCCGACCATCGTCATCTTCATCCAAGCCATCGTCGTCTTCATTACTTGATTTAGGGTTGCAGATTTTGATTTCTTTACTTGATGTTGAGTTGCAAATCGATTTCGTTACTTGATTTAGGGTTCGATTTCCATTTCGATTTTTATTTCGATTTCGTTACTTGATTTAGGGTTGCAGATCGATTTCGGTACTTGATTTAGGGTTCAATTTCCATTTCGATTTTCATGTCGATTTTCAATTTCGATTTCATTGTTCAAATCAACTTAGGGTTCAATTCTTGATTTTGGTTTAGGGTTTGTTCTTGATTTGAGGGTTTGGTTGAATTTCATGAAATCAATTCTAAAGTTGGTTCTTGATTTTGAGATTTTGGTTGAATTTGGGGGGCTTGGTTGAATCAATTCTAGGGTTGGTTCATGAAATCAATTCTAGGATAATAACGTTACTAAACATGATTCTATTCCTAGTACAAAATAAATTCGTCGTTACCAAATGCAATTATGTTCCCAGTAGAAAATAAAATTATCAACTCAACTCAACTCAACCCATCTCAGTTAGGTTGAGAAGAGTGAGAACACTAACCAAACGTCACATAAAGTATTTAAATCATGTCAGTCATTCTGTCATTTTTTATGATGGAATTCACCCACGTGATAATTCTGTGTTTGATTGATTTTCGTTATAAAAAATAACGGAATTATCAATTTGGACTAACTTGATACGATTTGTATACTTAGGGTTTTATGTGTTCCAATATAAAGTATAGGGACTAAAGTGGGATTTCTCCAAACTTCAAAGGTGCAAAGTGCAAAAACCTCAAAAAAAAATAAGTTCAATGGAGGCAAATATGTATACATTTTGCGCTTATGTATAATATATAATAAAATTGGGCGTGGTTTTCGAATTTTTAGGGGACAGTCGCCACCCCTAGGTTCTCCACTCCACATAATGCCCTTATGTTTAGTAACGGGTTGTGTGCTTACGAAAATAAGACAAGGAGAATGTGCAAAATTTGTGTAAATCACAGGAAATAAAATGGCAGTTTACCCCCTTATTAAATTTACACATTGTTCGGTTTAAAAACAAACACACAAGCACTCTAGACCCCATTTGTTTACTGTTTCTATTCCTGCTCTTAAAATTTTGAAATTAATGTACACAATGTGTTTGGTAAACACGTTTCTACTCTCAAAATTTGGGAGTATTTCCTAAATTAGTTACCTTGTGTAATTTTTGAAGAACGAGATTGAATCCCTTGAAGGGCTGAAAGAACTGCAAGAACAACAAAAAATAAGGCTCAAATGTATAATAATATTTTAATACTTGGGGGGGTCAAAGTGTAATTCTAAAATCTAAACCATTTCCGACAAAAACAATAAATTATTCCCAAGGATAATAAAAAAAAAAAAAAATTAAGTCGAATTTGTGCACAAGGAGAAATATTTCATAATGAAAGTCGATACTTAGAGTGTCAAAGAGAAGTTTTAAAGTTGAATTTGATAATACATAGGGGGTTCATTGTGTGGTTTTAAAGTCTAATATGTTAATATTTAAGGGGTCAAATAGTAATTTAAAAAAGCGAACAATTATTTATATTATTGCCATCTTTGATGTTGCACAAAATTTTATGTAATGTGTATTTTCTTTTTTGACTTTCCAATATTGTCCTTGAAATAGAAGGTGTTGGTGTCGGAATTTGGTCTAACCAGTAGTATGGTCCGAACACTCTCGGATCAGGGGTGAAAGGGGTGTTATGATTGAACTTCCTCCCATGCTGCAGCCGGGTCGGACGGGTCAGGTCTGGCCCGAGTCCGAGCTCGGGTCTTAATTTCCTTCCGTGCTCCTGGCTGTTGTCCGGGGCGAGCTCTTATTTGTCACCTACACAAAGGACGGCCGGGTTTTTCCCCGCGTGTCCCCTCCGGCGTGAGAGTAAAAGTCCAGGGAGAAATATAAGTTGGAGAGTTACTGTTACCTCGATCTGTCTGACTGATCTGAGGTAAAATTTCTCTCTCTAGAATGATTTTCTCGTCCCCCAAAAGTGTTGGAGAAGTCTCTTATTTATAGGCGAAATTATGATTAGCGTAAACAAGATTAAGACCTTAAGTTCGGATTACCGGTAAACAGTCAGGCGCGTGGGCGGCACGGCGAATTAGAGTTATAGGCCTGGGCCTTGGGCCCATTACTGTTGATGGCAGGGGCCGGCGTCCGACCTGCCGAGGTGATGAACGAGGTCGGGCCCATACGAGGAGGCCGGTCTGGGCGCTTCGGCCTCTCGCTGGCTGCCGAGCAGAAATCATCTCGGGTTGTTTATACACCGGTCTGATACGAGGTGTTTGGCGACGTGGCTGATCTATTCTTGGTGGATGACACGTGGAGGAGGCCCAACTTTACCCACATTAGGTGCCCCCCAAGCCTTAGTGTGGAAATGGAACATGAGACGCTGAGGGTTTAGCAATCAGGCTTCCCGGAGCGAGCATCCGAGCTGAAGAAGAGAAGGGTTGGTGGAACCGAGGTGACGCAGCCCGATGGGGCATGTCCATTGGCGTCTCTTGGAAGCTAGACCAATGTGCCGAATGCACTTTTTGGCTTCTCAAGGAAGCTAGACTGTCAATCCATCCAGATGCTTGACACGTGGCTGAGGCGCGGGAATCAAAGCTCTGCGAGCCATTCGATGTGACGCGACGTTTCGACCTCTCGGCACCCTATAAATATGCGATCCATTCTTCAAATTTCCTCACCAGATTTTCGCGAAAGCTTTTACCGACCTCCTGAGCACGGTACTCTTCCTGTCCTTCTTATTTTCTTTTTTTCTTTTCATCTTCTTCCTTATGTCTTCTGTTTCTGAGGGCGGCTGGTTGGGGAGTAGCACGTCCTTGATAGAAGTGATAGCGGCGTACTCTCCGGTCATCCAAATAGAGCTCAGCTCGTCTGTGACGGAGCCAGACACCGTTGTCCTTCCGGCCTCCGGGTCGGTAGGCGAGCAGGAGCTTGCCATTCAGTGGACGTCTTCGAAGTCTCAGGGTTTGACCAGAGCAGAGGAACTCCTTGCGGCTGGTCCATCCCGCGGATCCCGGAGGCCAGGGCATGAGGCGAGCTCCTCCGGCGGTTCTACAGCTGCCAGACCATCTATATCCAGGCGTCCTCTCCAGGAAAGCTCGATTTCCCATCGATCAGCCTGTGAAGTTCCCCTGGACGCCACGGTCTAGAAGTTAGATTCCGAGCTTTCGAAGAAAGCGGTCCGCAAAATGCATACTAAGTACGTGATCCCCAGCTCGGTAGTGATCAGGGCTACTGGGCTGGAAGACTGAGCATGCGACCCACCTAAGGGGTTTATCGGGGTTTACAACCAACAACTGCAGGCAGGGCTGCGATTTCTCATCCATCCTTGGGTGAGGGAAGTCTACTGGGATTTGGGTCTGTGTCCGTCACAACTTTCTCCCTACAGTATCCGCCTGATCGTGTCGTTCCATATCATCTGCCTGACAGAGGGAGTCACGCTGTCCCTCGACCTGTTCTATACCTTATTCCTGGCGAAGGTTATGCCCGACGAAAAGGGCTGGTTTTATCTATCAACCAGACGGAAGTTCCACAAGGGCTACCCGGACTCTATTAAAGACAGGAAGTCGGGGTTCTTCTTCTTGGGAGGTACCAGATGGGAGTCCGACGAGAAGCCGTTGTTCGATTTTTCGGTACAGAGGCATTGGGGAGATCTGGGTTAGCCTTTTCAGCTCGGATTTCGTTCCTCTTACCTCGGTTTTCGTTTTAACGAGCTCGCTTTTCTTTTCAGTGACAAGAAAACGCCATTCTAGACTAGAGATCCTAGAAGAGAAGGAGGTGATCTTTCAGACGCCGTTTACGAACGTCGGTTCTCTGCTGACGTCGTGCTTGTACAACGTCTACTTCTGGAGTAACCCGTTTCTGCCGGCGCTGACCTTGGACCCGAATTCACGAAACGGTAAGTGCCTAGAGCTTGTCTCGGTCGTTTTATTTTACTTCAGTTATTATTATTTTATTTATTTATTTATTTTTTTTTTTTTTTTGTTGACTGAACTATATATTTATGTTTTGTAGAAATTGACCTGGTTGCGATAGACCGGATGGCGAAGAAGGATGTGGACTCAAGGCAGGTAGCCCAAAGCACACCAGTCAGGAAGAGGACCGAGGAGAAGAGGCCCGCCAGCCAAGCAGGGCCCGCCCTAACACCGAGGAGAGTCGAGACCCAGGCCGCTGCAAGGGTCGAGCAAAAAGAGATTGCCCAGGAAGACCCCGCCCCCTCCGTCAGAAAAGACAAGGGGAAAAGAAAGGTGGGGACATCTGATGCCCCGTCCGGAAGACATAAGAGGAGCTGACCCGCTACCTCGGTCCAAGGAGAAGAGCAGCCGCATGAAGGTGGCGACCTGGGGAGGTCGTTATCCACACTGGGCTTTTTTCCCATGAGTCGACTCAAAATACGAGCGTGCTGACGCAGTTCACGATGCAAATGGTACCGTCGGCGGACAGAAGGAGATTCGCCGACAAATCCGATGCCAAACGGTCGAATGCCTAACAAAGACAGGGGATAAGGGCCGAGGAGGCCAGGCGATCCGAGCACGTTACCCGGTCAAGGCTTAAGGAGCTCTAGAGAGACCAACCGGCCGAGCTTGAGAAAGCCCGCGCTAAGGCCCGAGCTGATGCGATTGCCTTATACAAGAAGAACGAAGAATTCAACAGGCTCCGAGACCGCATCGCCGTCAGCGTGATCGGGCTCGGCTTCAAGGGAGCGATCAACTCCTTGCGCTAACAGTTCCCAAACGTCGACCATACTAGGCTAACCCTCGAACTGACTAACGAAGACATTGCTGAAGCCCAAGCCAAGAAGGATGTCGAGCTAAGCGATGAAGCGACCATCTCAAAAGTGGAGCCGAGCTGACCTTCTAGAACCCGTGACGAGAAAATCGCAGAAGAGGCCACCGCCGAGCAGTCCGGTACGGAGCAGTAGCCTCTCGACCCCCAGCCCAGCGTGACCAGCCAACTTGCTTTTTATTTTTTATTTTTTTTCTTTTTGTTCAGCCCAACAGATAGCGGGCTTGTAATTCACAGGCAATAGCCCCACCACTTTTGTAAATTTGACAATCTGATCTGAATATAATACCCTTTTGCTCTTTCTTCTCTTGCGTCTATTTTATTGGATGATTGACGACGTTTTGAAAAAAGAAATTTTATTTTATTTTCACAAGTGGCCAAGGTTTGCCGAACTAGAGCTTGACCTTTGTGTCCGGCAATATGCACAACCCTCGCCCCTTAGTCGAGCAGGAGAGCTCATGCTTAGCATTGGATGTGCTGCGGTTAGACACTTTGTCCCCTCGGCGGCCAAGGCAGCTCAGTCTGAACGAGCTGTCGAGGTCGTCTTTTATGTGGTAGGCAGAATTTCATTACTTGTCTTTGATTTTTTCCCCCAGACGACCAAGTGAGCCCGTGTCTGCCAGGCTTTCTTGATGTCTTGTCGGACAAGGCATTTAGGTCGGTCGACATGGCATAGCTGGTGTTTTGCTTGAATTAGAGGTCACTTTGCCCCCTGACGATCTGGTCAGCCCGGTCTCTCAGGCTTGCCGATCTTCTTCTAGGGTGTGGACTCTGGTTTCGTATCTTCCTTGGATAATGCCCAAGGCTAGAGGGCTACCTCTGCTCGGGTTGATGGCTGGAGCCCGACCCATTCCCGGCCTTTGGCACAGGAATGGCTGGATTTTGCCTTTACAGGGGGAGGGGCTTTGGGATAGCTCACCCCGGCCTCTCGGCGCTAAGAGGGATGCCCTTTTCCACCCTAGAGATTTTTTTTTGGATCGTTTTGCCCCCCAGATGATCTGTCGAGCTCAGTTTTTTCTTCGAGTTGGTCGATCTTCTTCAAGGTCCAATCCGTAGACGCGCTATTTTGCGAAAAATGGAAATTCATTGAATCGAAAACGCTTCCCATTTCATTGACCACAACTTTTTCCATTACAACGCTCGTGAGATCAAAATACAAAATATGGGACAAGTTTTATGGATTTCGGTCACCAATTTTGTAGTAGCGTTTAAGGTGTTCAGCGTTCTAGGGGTGCCTGAGTGGTACCCCTTCTTTTGTTTCCAAGTTGTACATGTTAGGCCGGGCTACGCCAACTACATGGTAGGGACCTTCTCAGCTCGGTGCTAGCTTTCCGACATTTTGCTCCTTAGTAGCGAGGGTGACCTTCCTTAGGACGAGGTCTCCAACCTCAAAAGATTGAGGTCGGACGCGGCGATTATAGTACCAGGCCATCCTCTGCTGATAGACAGCCTGATGAATTTGAGCTCGTTCTCTTCTTTCTTTGAGTAGGTCAAGGTTCAGAGCCAGACCGGCCTCGTTCTCAACTGGGTCGAATGGACGGGCTGTACGGGGAGAGGATTTCCCGACCTCTACGAGGATTACAGCCTCCAAACCGAACGTCATCGTGAATGGCATCTCGCTGGTCAGGGTCTGGGTTGTTGTGTTGTAAGCCCACAGCACGGGATACAGGTCTTCCACCCATAACCCCTTTGATTTGTCCAACCTCATTTTCAAATTTTGGAAGATAGTCCAGTTGGTGACTTTAACCTGTCCGTTGGCCTGAGGGTGGCCGAGAGAGGAGAATTTTGTCTTGATCCCCAGCCCGGTACACAGCTCGGCGAATAAGTTGTTTTTGAACTATTTTTCGTTGCCGGAGACGATAGCCTTTGGTATGCCAAATCTACAAATCATGCATTTCCACACAAAGTCTCAAATCCGTTGCTTGGTGATTGTCGCAAGTGGCTCAGCTTCAACCCACTTAGTGAAGCAGTCGATGGCGACGACCAAAAATTTTCTTTGGCCGGTCCCCAGGGAGAACGGGCCGAGGAGGTCAATTCTCTACTGGGCGAACGGCCACAGGCTGGACATCGGGACCAGGTCGGTTGGTGGGGCATGAGGGTGTGTGGTAAATCGCTAGCACTTGTCACATCTTTTCACGAATTCTCCAGCGTCGTCCTGCATCTTCGGCTAGTAATACCCATTCAGGAGCAACTTCCGAACTAGGGACCTTCCCCCCGAGTGATTTTCACAAACCCCCTCGTGGATTTCCCTCATAACGTAGCCGGCCTCTTTAAATTGGAGACACTAGGAATACGGACCAGAGAAGGATTTTTGGTAAAGAACCCCATTGATGAGGGTGTACCGCGCTGCCTGGTACCGTATTCTCTGAGAGTGAGCCTGATCCATGGGAAGCTCCCCATCGGTGAAGTAGCTCACTATTGTGTTCATCCAAGTCAGCTCGGAACCCAGGGCACATATAACCACGGCCTTATCCAAGGAGGCTGTGCTCGGCTCGGCGAGAAATTCAACGGGGACCATTCTCTTGAGTTTGTACTCGACTACCGAAGACAGGTTAGCTAGGGCGTCGATGTGCCTGTTCTCTTCTCGGGGTATTTGCGTGACTTTTACCTTCCCAAAGAGCTTTGTTAGGTCTTTAACCCTCTCTAGATAGGCCACCATGCTCGGGTCTTTTGCGAGGTAATTATTGTTGACCTGATTGACCACGAGCTGGGAATCGTACATTGCCAGGAGGGATCTTGCGTTAAAATCCAGGGCTAACCGAAGCCTGACCAACAACCCTTCATACTCGGCCTCATTATATGTAGCTCAGAATCTGAGCTTGATGGCATATTCGATTTCTTCTTTATCTAGGGCCACGAGGACCATCCCGGTACCCGAGCCACTCTAATTGGAGGATCCGTCGGTGTAGAGCTGCCACAAGTCGGGGCTGAGGTTGCCTTGGGCCTCGTTCAGCTCAACCAAGGTTTCGGCCCACCCTAGGCTTCCAGAGGTATGCTCGGATTCACCTAGGTCAGGAACGGTCTCCTCCTTGGAGAAGGTCAGCTCGGCTATGAAGTCAGCGAGGACCTGTCCTTTGATTGCCGTCCTAGGGCGATATTCGATATGGAATTGGCCCAATTCTAGGCTATATTTCATCAACTTTCCTAAGATGTCAAGGGAGTGGAAGATCTGCCTCAACGGCTAGCCCGTCAACACCACGATTGTGTGAGCTTGAAAGTACTGACGTAGCTTCCTTAAGGCGATCAGCAGGGCGTAGGCCAATTTTTCGAATTTCGTGTACCGCATCTCTGCATCGATCAGGACACGGCTTGAGTAGTAGATCAGGCTCTGAACACCGGTGTTCTCCCTGATCAGGGTGGTACTGACGGCCGTCAAAGAGGCCGCGATATAAAGGAGCAGGTCTTCGCCCTTGTAGGGTATAGTGAGCAGAGGAGCTGATGAAATATATCTTTTCAGCTCTTCGAAGGCGCGATCACACTCCTCGGTCCATTCGAATGCCTTGTTCCCCCGGAGAATTTTGAAAAAAAATGAGGCATTTTTTTTACGACCTGGAGATGAATCGATTCAGGGCGGCTAGCCGACCTATTAGCATCTGGAACTTCTTCTTATTCCGATGAGGGGCCATGCTGAGCACCGCGCTGATATGGTCGGGGTTCGTGTTGATGCCGCACTGAGAGACCATAAAACCTAGTACTAGGGAACACGCCAAAAATAAATTTATTCGGATTCAGCTTCATGCGATGAGCTCGGAGCTTATCGAAGCAGGCTTGGAGGTGGTCGAGGTGGTCTTCAGCCCAACAACTTTTCACGAGCATGTCGTCGATGTCACCTCCATCGTGTTCCCGATTTTTTCCTTGAACATTTTATTAACAAGCCTCTGGTAGATTGCTCGGGCACTGTGGAGGCCAAACAGTATGACTTTGTAACAGTAAGTACCTCGATCGGTGATGAACGAGGTCTTGCTTTTGTCCGGAGAATACATGGGGATCTGATTGTAGCTGGCGTAAGCATCAAGGAAGCTGAGTCACTCATGCCCCGCCGTAGCATCAATGACGATGTCGATCCTGAGAAGTGGAAAAAAGTGTTTTGGGCAGGCCTTGTTATGATGCTTGAAGTTGATGCAAAGTCGCCATTTGTTGTCGGCCTTTGGGGCCAGGATAACGTTCGCGAGCTAGTCTGGGAACTTGACCTTTTCCACGACATCCGACCTGACGAGCTTATTTATCTCTTCTTCTATTATCTTTAGACAGTCTAGGTGGAACTTCTTTCTCTTTTGTCGAACAGGTGGATGGTAAACGTCGACGTTCAGCTAGTGCATGGAAACACTTGGATCAATACCAGGAAGCTCGTTGTGTGACCAGGCAAAGACATCGTGATTTCTTACTAACAGCATGGTGAGGCCAGATCGCTCTTTTGGGCTCAGCCGAGCTCCAATCCTCATCGTTCTCTCCGCGATAGCGGGATGAATGGAGATGTCGATGAGATCTTCATGGGGTCTCGGGATGGGCTCGTCGTTACACGAATCGTCAATCGGAATAGGCTCAACCCCGTCAGCAAGGACCATGAGCTCCCCATCGAAACAACGCGGGGTACACAGCTCGAGCCCCGACTGTAATTGTTATTTTTTCTCCAATGCCCTTCTTGCACAGGACCGCGCAGCTTCTTGGTTTCCTTGACTTTCCCAACCCTTAAATCCGTAGGGAATTTTATTTTCTGGTGATAAGGGAAGCATACGGCCTTCATGGCGGCTACAGTGGGTTGACCCATGATCGCGTTGTACAGAGATGACCTGTTAACGATAAGAAATTTGGACCAGACGGTGGCGACGTCAGGGCTAGAACCAACGGTGACGGGCAGAGAGACCCAGGTGACCGAACTGACCACGTCGCCACCAAACCCGATGAGTAGGGATCTGACGGGCTGCACGGAGCTCGATTCTATACCTATTTTATCGAAGGCTCATTTAAAGAGAATGTTTGTCGAGCTACCCCCGTCGACGAGGATCCTCGCTATCTTGAAATGATTAATTAAGGCTGCAATGCCTAGGGCGTCGCCGTGTGGAACGTGCACCCCCCTCAGGTCGGCCTCACTGAATGAGATCACATTGTGGGAGGTTGCATCCACTGTGTTAACCTCATAGACTCCCTGTTCCGCTTTCCTCTTACTCTTATCTTCGTATCTCTTTCGAGAATAAGATATTTTCTCTCTGAAACCCAGGCCGCCGTGGATGATGTTGATTTTGCCATCAACTCTCAGGTTAGAGTCGTCCCCAGCTCGTTCACCATGGGGCTGAGCCCAATTATCATTTCGCTTTATGTGCTGTCCTCGGCGTCCGTCACAACGATCATTCAAGCCGGCCTGATCCTCTTTAGGTCGGCGGACGTAATTCCCGAGGTAGCCTCTGCGAATGAGGGCTTCAATTTCTTTCTTCAACTAGAAGCATTCGTCGGTCGCATGACCGTTGCTCCTGTGGAAGTCACAGTATTTATCAGTCGACCTTCCTAGGGGCTTCCCCCTATTGGGAGGTACGGGGTAAAAAATGTCTTTTCTGGCGTTCTCGGTGAAGATGGTTGTGACGGAGGTGGTCAGGGGAGTATAAACGACTTGACGAGGACCTAAAGGCAGCCTTCGATCTCCGAGTAGTGGGCCTAACCTCCCTTTCTCCTGGAGTCTCCTTGACGCTTGGGATCGGCTCGTTCCCTCGTCGGCTCAGGATTTCTTTTTTAGAAGGTCTTTCTTCTCTTTTGTGATCTTGTCGACGAGGTCAGCCTTTTAGAAATTGGCACCAAAGTCGAGTGTCTCGTGGAGGCTGGCGGTTGGCCTGGAATTCAGGTTATACAAGAGCCTTCGGTGCCTTAGTTTACCAATGAAAGCATTGAGCGCTACCTCATCAGACACCCCTTTACATGCGAGGGATTCCATCCAAAATCGGTGCACTTAATCGACCAGATTCTCATTCTCCTCCTATCTAA
The DNA here is from genome assembly GCA_016647705.1 of Eucommia ulmoides. Lineage (NCBI taxonomy): Eukaryota > Viridiplantae > Streptophyta > Magnoliopsida > Garryales > Eucommiaceae > Eucommia > Eucommia ulmoides. Next base: position 44,545,376 of record CM028331.1, read on the forward strand.
CGCTGAGGAGGTGAGATGCAATCTTCGGCCTACGACGTAACCAGTTGAACCTCTCTATAAACTGCTGCTTGAGCTGGAGGAATGTAGAGATTGAGGCCTGTAGGAGGTCGTTGAACCACGACCTAGCGGGGCTAATTAATTCGAGAGGAAAAAACTTACACCTTATGGAGTTGGTGGCAGCGTGTACATCCATGTGGGAAACATACATGGAAAGATGGTCTGGTGGGTCGGTTGTCCCGTCGTACTGGGTTACCGGCGGGTTGGGAATTCGATATGGAACCACCTCTTCCGTGATTTTCGCAATGAAAAGAGACCGGACCCCAGCATGCAGCCCGGGGGCTCCCCCGGTGTTGTGTATGAGACTGAGGGTGGCCTCCATCTCTGTCAGGAGTTACTCCATTGTGGTCGTCACCCTCTCCGAGGCAACAATCTGACTGGCAGCAAATTTGGGCTCCTTCCTACAAGCTTGTGGTGGAGAGTGGGAGTCTACCTCCCTAATTTGAGAAGATCAATGCTCGAAACGCTCACGGCGACTATATTCCCGAGCTGGAGGCGATCCCGGTAGGTCATCTGACCATCGTCCCCGAGCTGATCTTGAAACAGTTGTCGAGGCAACTAGGGGATCAAGATCCCTTTCCCTCTGTTCTCGGTTAGCGGCCTAAGGCCGAGCCCGAACCATCTATTCGCTAGAAGTTAGTGCTCGATCACCGGACTCCTATGGACGGGCCCTCTTCTCCGCAACATGGAGGTCCAGCCTCCCTTTAACCGGGGGGCGAAGTAATGCGGGAGAGGAGAATGTCAAAGTACTCTTGGAACTTACCGAGCTGACGTTTCACGTTGTGGAGCCTAGCAGCATCGACGGCCCTGGATGCTTGGACCAGGCAGAGTCCCTCGACACTAATATTTCGTCTTTCAGCATCTGCGTCTTCTTTATTGATCGCTCGGAGGGTAGTGGCCCTGGTTTTCGGCCTTGGTGCCCGCCACATATTCTCTCTGGTCTGTCTATTCACCGGGTGGCTTATGTTATCTGATCAGTGAAAGTGACCAGACCTTGTGTTCATCAAACCTTAGCAGAGCAGGTAGCTGATGACTCAAATAAGGCTTTTAGTAGCGTTCCCACAGACGGCGCCAAACTGTTGGTGTCGAAATTTGGTCTAACCAACAGTATGGTCCAAATACACTTGGATCAGGGGTAAGAGGGGTGTTATGACTGAACTTCCTCCCGTGCTGCAGCCGGGTCGGACGGGTCAGGTCTGGCCTGAGTCCGAGCCCGGGTCTTGATTTTCTTCCGTGCTCTTGGCTGTTGTCCCGGCCGAGCTCCTATTTGTCACCTGCACAAAAGACGGCCAGGTTTTTCCCGGCATGTCCTCTCCGATGTGAGAGTAAGAGTCTGGGGAGAAATATAGGTTAGAGAGTTATTGTTACCTTGACCTGTGTGACCGATCTAATGCAAAGTTTCTCTCTCTAGAATAATTTTCTCATCCCCCAAAAGTGTTGGAGAAGCCTCCTATTTATAGGTGAAAATATGATTTGCGTAAACAAGATTAAGACCTTAAGCTCAAATTATCGATAAGTAGTCAAGCGCGTGGGCGGCACGGTAGATTAGAGCTATGGGCCTGGGCCTTGGGCCCATTACTGTTGATGGCGGGGGCCGGCGTCCAACCTGCCGAGGTAACGGACGAGGTCAGGCCCAGACGAGAAGGCCGGTTTGGGTGCTCCGGCCTCCCTCTAGCTGCCGAGCAGAAATCATCCCGGGCTGTCTATACACCGGTCTGATACAAGGTGCCTGGCGACATGGCTGATCTGTCCTTTGTAGCTGACACGTAGAGGAGGCCCGACTTTACCCACATCAGAAGATAGAAAAGTATTTTAATTTTCTGAACTTTTGAACGAGTGATTTAGAAGATAGTTATTTTGGTAAATGTGACAGTTTTTATTAATTAAAGAAAGAGGAGTCTTGACACTTTTCACCCCTAAAGTTTGATTATTATCTCATTTTGGTCCATGTAATTTCAATTTGAACACGACACCCTAAATTTTTTTAGTCATTCTATTTCAGTCCAAATCATTAAGCATGTTCCAATTTTTGTCCGCAAGCGGTCACATGCCATGCACCTTAACTGTTTTTAAGGAATTTAATGAACACTTTTAGTCTCCTCCCTTTACCCATTCACATCCACAAAATTTCTGCAACTCCCCCTCCCCTGTGTGTGTGTTTGTTTTTGAGTTTTGATGTGGAGGAGAATGCTAGAAAGGAAAAGATAAGAGATACTCATAAAATTTCCTAAAAACAGCTAAGTATGATGGACGTGATTATCTACCATCCAAAATTATATGTGGATAATGATTTGGACTAAAGTATGATGATTAAAAAACTTCAGGGTATTATGTGTTCAAATTAGAACAACAAGGACCAACATGAGATAGTAGTCATATTTGTGTAAAAAACAATAAAAATGGATAATTATTTTGGAACATCCAAAAAATGAAAGTGGGACAATTAGAGTGGGTCAGAGAGAGTAAAGAGTCAAATTTTCATAAAATTAAATGAAATTAGAAGTCAATAACCCACCACAAGTGGCCGGAGTGAGAGCTCCATCGCCAATAACCATGCAAGTCCCGAGCATAACAACAGAAGTCAAACAATTTTGAACGACATGGTTCTCCTCCAGAAACTTTTTCATTCTAGACCTTAGATAGCTCCCGTCATTATAGTTCACCATCTCAGCATCAGATTCCAATCTCGTATTTTGAATCGTGAATTTTGTCCTAAACTTAACATGTCGACACAAATAGGAGTACAGAGCGAAAGTACCGCCCTCTCCGTGGTCGTTGGCATGAAGAACGATGAAGACGTATTTGATTAGAACAAGTGTCGTTAATGTCCAAATTATGAGACTAAGGATCCCCACTAGGTCTTCTTCGTCGAGGTTTGTTAGACGGGTGGCGGAGAACACGTTAACGGGAGACGTTCCGAGGTCGCCATAGACTACACCAAGGGATTGGTAAGCTAATAGGATTGTTTGGATGGTTGGATACTCCTTAAAAAAATACGTAAAATTAATCATTTTAGTGACAAATAATAAGAAGTACCTACTTTTAGTGAGTGGCACATAATATAATGGTCATTAAGGCATTGTTTGATAACGTTTTTTTTTTTTGTTTTTTTTTTTTTTTTTAATTTCGGAAGATAGACATGGGCAGAGGCAATCAGATTCGCTTCTCCCGTGTTGAGATTTAAGAGTTCTATTTCAGGTGTAGCCACTTGACGACTTCAAATTTAAGTAGTTTTTGTAATAAAAGTAATAATAATTGAACGAAAAAAGGAAAAAGCACTTTTAGTTAAAAGTAAAAATAAAAATCGAAAGTGTATTATTCTTATAAATTATCTCTTAATCCAAAAAAACATAGATAATTGAAAAAAAATATAGTGGAGAGGTCATGTCCATCTCTTATAATTTAAGTATAAATTCACTAATTTTTGCTTTTTGAAAAAATATTGGAAAATCATTTTTTTTTAACTTTTAAAATATTATTTTAAGTATAAAAATAAATGTTACTTTTGAAATGAAGTACTTTTTCACTTAAAATTGAAATATTACTTAAAAAAACGTAAGTGCAGTGTCGTTTATTCTTTTTTTAGTATATGTTAATTGCAAACTACTCTAGAGATGAAATCCAGAGTCTTAACTCCACCTCCTTGCCATTGCATTATAAGAGTTTTTCCGTCAAGGATACGTTTTTGGGTTATGCATTTGAAAAATTATTTCATTTCGAGTAGAGAATTGTAATTTTTCTTAAAAAAAAAAATCAAAATTTTTTTACAAATCTGAGAGAGAGATGTAAGGTGGTCTTGGGCCTCTTGCAATCCTAAAAGTTAATTCATAAGGTGAGATTTTTTCTCACACTTATAATTTGACTGCCAACGCTTTTTACCGTTCGATGTGGAACAAACCAACAAGAGCAAGGGAGAGAGAGAGACCTTAGGTTCGTTGAGGGGAGATTGGTAAATGCGAGTGAAACTGAAGGCTCTATCAACTGGTCCTCCCTGCTCTTCTTCATCGGCCATTCACAAATAACACATTTATTCTCTCTCTCTCTCTCTTTGTGTGTGTGTATATATATATATATTGCTATCTGTGTATATAAGAGCAGGTGAACTAATCCATTACCTTAACACCGTTAAACCAATGAAACATTACGAAAATAAGAGTAGGTGAGCTACCACCCAATACTCCGACGATGGTAAAGATTCCAACTTAAGGGTATGTTTGGTTGGAAGGGTGGGAAAAGAAAAGGAAAAAGAAAAGGGAAATGAAAAAGAATTTTTTTTAATCCTTTGTAGAGGAAAAATTATTTTTCTTTGTGTGTTTGGTTGGAGGGATATAGAAGGAGGGAAAATAATATTTTGTGTGTATTAAAAAAAATAAAAAAATAAAAAAAAAATATGTTTTTTGCTTAATTTACTATTTTACCCTTAGTACAAATGAAATAGACATTTGTATATCAAATAAAAGGGTGAAATAGTAATTTTGGACTTTTTCCCCCTCTAACTTTTTATTTTCACCTCCATATGTCTATTTTCATTTTTAGCTTAATAGTAGAAAATCATATTCATGCGTTTATTCATATATTGGTTGGTGAAGATTTTGCTAAAGGATGTTTGCTACATATTTTTTCATGAATTAAGACATTGTAAAGTTATGATCATCTTTATATATAGATTAGCATAAATGAATTTGCATTTATGCTCATTCTATATCTATATCTATATATAGTATCTATGTATTTGTTGACTTTACATAAGAGAAATTGAGAGCAATTTTAGGATCATGGAGGAGCGTGATGAACCGGTTTATTTTGTTGTTTTGCACCAAAATTTCTTTTTCTGTTCTTCTGGGAAGTGGGAACAAAATAAATTCATTATTGACATGAAGAGTGAAATTGGATGTAGTGGACTGAAGAGTGAAATTGGAATTTGAAACCAATTTGTTGCCCTATTTAAAGTTTAGGGACTTAATTGAGTAAATTAGAACTTTTTGGACTAATTTGACAACGATAAAATAATCAATGTCAAAATTTACCCATTTTTTAACTTCTCTTTTGTTCTTTTCTCGCTTATAGTGTTTTGGACTGAAGAGTTACCATTAGTGCAAAGTCAGATTTACTGCCAATTTTTTTAAAAAGGAAATAAGGCTTTTACATAGATGAGTGATGATAGCCCTCTACCCACCCCCCCAAAAAAAAACCTTGCCTTTTGTAGAACTAAGGTTCTGTTTGGTTAGTTTTTTTTAATGTTTTTATTTCTACTAAAATTGGATTAGAATAGAGAAATAGAAACATAATCTGTTTTTCTGATCCCAGTTTTTTTAACAAATTTTTGAGATCTGAACAAATGGACCCCCCCCCCCCCCCCCCCCAAACCACCGAAAAAACAAAAAAACGAAAGACAAACACCAAGTATCCGGCAGTCAGAGAGTGGGCGACGAAACGGGGAAGCCGGAAGAAAGTAATGATGATAGTCCTCAAACTAAGTAAAAATAAGGTTTAGTCTCTATGGTTAGTTATTATTATTGTTCCATTATTATTGTTGATGGTCAGAACAAATATGTGTAAAATGTTGTATAAAAATAATAAATTATGTGAAAAAAATTATTTTTTTTTTGTCATTTTGTTTTACACATGTGCCTTCAAGTACAGGTTATACGCTAGTATGTGTATATATATATATATTGCTATCTGTGTATATAAGAGTAGGTGAACTAATCTATTACCTTAACACCGTCAAACCAATGAAACATTACGAAAATAAGAGCAAGTGAACTACCACCCAATACTCTGACGATGATAAAGATTCCAACTTAAAAAGCTTATAAGTATAATAACTCATTTAATTTATACTGTGGTTTAAGAACTCTCAAATAATCGATATGAAACAGGAATCTAAAGGCTCCCTTTGGTTACTGTTTCTGTTCCCCAATTGCTATTCATGCTTCCCAAGATTTTGAGATTAATGTACAGAAACACACTTCGTAAACATGTTTTTGTTCCCAAAATTTTTAAAGTAATTTGAAACTATTTTCTAAATTCCTTAAAAATTTGAAAAACAAAAATGTTGATTTTTATTCAAGCCCACATACATATAAAAAAGAAAAAAGAAAAAAATGTTCCAACCAAACGTGTTTCTTATTTCTGTTCTCATAAATTAAAAAAAAAAAATTTTAGGACAATAATTATTACCAAACATGTTTAAATTTTTAAAATACTTTAAAATATAAATAAAATTCCCGTCACACCCCATCCTAATTTATTGTAAATAGAAACACTGAACAAACGCAACCTAACATGCCGAATGAGATAATTACATTTACTCTCCGCCCACAAGTTTCCCTAAAAAACAACTATAAAAAAATACATTCGACTCTCATTTGTGTAATGTATTTTAATTTGAATTTTTACTAATATGCCCTAAAACATTACAATTAAAATGTCGTTTTCTATGACGTACGTTGTCGTCGTTGCCCTTGTTGGTGTGGAAATGGCCTTGGTGGTTTGGTGAGAGTTTTTAATTACACTTTACCCCCTCTATATTTGTTATATTCTAAACTATGTTAGTATTTTTTTTTTCGCTTATTTATGTAGACTACTTTCTTTCTTTTTTTAAAAAAAAAAAAATAGAGGGATAAAATAGTCATTATGTTAAATAAGTGAAAAAATAAAATTTGATGGCCTTACCATATAGAAATTCAATGAATTACTCACTCTTAAAAGACGCCCTGTAAGATGAGGATTACTCTAAATTTTATATATCAGGATCAGGTAACACAAGCGATGTGGGATTCAATACTCTCATTCACGTGCACGGTGGACTTTGACAGACCATTGCAAACGGATATCAGGGGAGGGTCCAATATTGATATGGGATTCAACACACCCCCTCATGCGCAGAGTGGACTTTTTGACAAACCACTATGAACGGATATCGAGGCGGCCCAACATAGATGTGAGATTAAACATACTCAATATCAGACAAGTGTTCTGATACTGATACCAGTGTAGAGTGGTCTTAGTCCTCTCTTAACCCCCAAAAAGTTTGCTCGTGAGGTGAGTTTTTCCCTCACACTTTACTTTTTAACATAACCACCAGTTCCTTCCACATCCGATGTATGATAAACCAATAATAACCATTCTGTTAGCAAATAATAACTTTAATTATTGACAGTTGAGGTCAAAATATGTTTTTATTTTAAGTAAAGTGGTCTATCTGCCTTTTAGACAAATTTCAAAGGGTGATAGGTGTAGTTATGGCTTTTATCAATGTGTATGTAGTTATGGCTTTTGTCATTGAGAATGTAGAAGATTACTTTCTTTAATCGGAAATGTTTCTTTAATCGGAAATATGTAGTTGTGCCCGTTTTTAAAGCTAGATTAGGCTTTGGCTATTTTTGTTTAGGCTGACCTAGCCTGACCATTTATTATATATATATATATATATGAATAAAAAATTAATCATAATTTTTACTTCCATTAATTACATTCTTAACTAAACATATATTTGAAAGAAGCTAATTTTAAAATCAAATGTATTTTATAATTTTTATTTGCTATTTTAGTTATTATGTTTTTAATTAAAAAAAAAAAAAGTGATAGGTCAGGCGGGCCGGGCTTGAGTTTGAGACATATTACCGTGGGAAGGCTTGGGCAGAGTCATAGAGCCCGATGATAGGGTCGGATCCGGATTTGTGCCTAATTAATTTTTGTAATACACTAGGTAGAGCCCGGCCCAACTTGATCCATGACCAATCTTAATTTTGAGCCCCAAATTTTAAGGGTCAGAATGGTCATGAGTCAGTACATTTGTAGTTTTTTTTATAGGCTCTGAAAAAGATTCATCCGTTTTTTTTTTTTTTTTAAAAAAAAAAAACCATTAAAAAATACCCATCTGAAAAAGTTATGTATTACGGAAATGATATTATTTTAATAGCTCGCTTTAGACACCCAATTACACAGCGTCTATTTATTTATTATACGGTAAGGTGTATTCATGTTAACTTACTCTTTTATATCGACCTGATGTATTTAAAATTAAATTCAAGATTTAATTACTGAATGCTTCCAAGAGAGTTAAACTCTAGTCAAGAAGAAAAGGAAACACCTCACTATAAACGAATGGCCTTCAAGACTTCAAAATCTCTCTCTCTCTAAATTGATTAACACATGAAAGAAGAAAGATATTATTTTTTAGCCCATTTGATGCCCCCTAGACTTTATCATATTACTTGTCAGGCCCACGGGCTTATAATGTTAATTGCTTGTCAGGCCCAGGCCCAACCCGGAATCTTTCCTTTGCAAGTGTATAGTATGATCCAAAGTGTTGAGCCAATCTAATTTTGTTGTAATTATTTTTCATTGGATTTTTTTTATTATTATCAGTAAAATTAAAATTTTACTCATACAATTCACACACTTCTGTAATTTTTTTACAAATTCAAAACTATTATATCACATGAAAGTCAATATAATTTTTTCATATAAAAAATTATAATAATTTTTATGACAATGCATTAATTTTGAATTTTTGACAAAATTATTGTACTAGGTAGGATAAATGAATAGTGAAATACAAAATTTTGGGGTCATTTAAAAAAAAAAATCTTTCTTTTTGGGAAAAGCTTCTTGGTGCAAACTTTCTTCTTATTCTTCTTACACTTATTTTTCTTTCTCTATATATAATATATATACATGTATACATGCTAGGATTTGCAGATCTAAGCTCAGATCTTGCAAAATCCAAGCTCGAATATGTAAATCGGGCATGCACACACACACACATATATATATAGAGAGAGAGAGAGAGAGAAATGGGCTGAGAAGAAGAGGAGGAAGAGGAGGATGGGAATGACGGGACAAGGATGGACATTGGATAGGGGGGATGATCGGCGATTGCAGCAGGGGCGGAGGAAGTGGGGTTGCACCGGAAGTTGTCAGGTGAGGGGGGTGACGGTGGGGGATTGTTAGTGTAATTTTTTTTAATGTATTATGTTTTTTTTTTTTTCGGAGAGAGAGAGAGTCATCGAAGTCGTCACGGACAGCCGCACCGACCGTGATTTTTGCCGAAGAGAAAAGAGAGAGAGAAAATTGTAAAATAAAAAGTTCATAGGAAAATATGTGTAATTAATTTTAAGGGTAAAATAAAAAATTTGGACCACATTGAAAACAAATTTAATAATTTAGAGACCAAATATGTCGAGTGCTAAATATCAAGCACCTCTTAATATCCATCCCAAACTTGAAGGGCCAAAAAAATCATTTTCCCGTGGTCTTTACTAAGATAAATAATTTTTTTTTGGTACATAAGTTGAAGTAGGAGATTGAACTCTAGACCTTCCACAAAAAAGTCTGAATACAAATCCACTAAACTAGAAGCTTTGGAATGTTAAGGTATTTTATCATGGGCCCCAAAGCCCATTACTAATTCATTTTTATAACCATGTAACTATTTAAGTTTATAGAAAAATTCAATTAACATATGATAATTATTTACTATACAATAACATTTACGTCATTCATTCATTATATTGATGTTGATATTGTTGTGTGTAGCAACATTTGCATTTCTTTATTCATTATATTACTATTAACATTATTGCTGGACAATAACATTTTTATCCTCCATTTATTATATTGTAATTGATGTAGTGTGGAATATGTATTTGGATTTATTTTAAATAATAAATATGTAGGTGGTGTTTTTTCAATTTGAATTTGTATATAGTGATTCATTTTAATTTTAATGGTAACAGGTGAGGTTCACTCTAATTTTTTCAAAATAAATATATGCAAAGTGATAATTTCAAGACTGAAAAATTAAGAATAATATATATATATATATATATATAGGGGGTCAAAGTCTAGGAAGATTGGAGGCATTAAAAATAGAATTTAGAAGTAGCCACTAAAGGCCTCTAGGGGTCACTACCATTAATTTCTCTCTGTTTAGTCAACATGTAACACTAATCATATTTTTAAAATAATTTCAGCTACTTACATGCACGTACAAATAAAAATCAACACACGCATATATATATATATATATATATACATATATATATATACATATATATATATATATATAAACATCTAAAAGAATTAGTCCCCTCAATTACTTTTCTAAATCGAAATCCACCGCTACATCAATGATCAATCATAAAAACATATTTTTTTCGAATCCAAATTGTTTATCTGCTTGAGTTTGTTTAATTAAAACGAGTTTTTGTTGTCACTATTATGAGAATACTTGTAACATATACCGTAATTTTTGTTGTCATGGTGTTCACACCATTTTAATTTATATAGAATAAATAATCAGGAGGTGTTAGTCCGATTGGTAAGAAGAAATGTCATCTTTTTTTGTCAATTAGGTTCGGCTCTATGGGTGAGCACTCCAGAAATTAAATCTTGAATTTAATCATGAATGTACCAAGCCAATGTGGGGAAGTGCACTCTTAAGTTCACCCGCGGAGGTGATTAATCGAGGCGCGTGTAACCTGATCTGAACATACCTTATCGTAAAATAAAAAAAAATTACATAAAATAAATAAGAGTAAATCGATCGCATGTCCCTTATTTTATCCTTAATTTTTAAAAAAAAAAATCTCTAACCAATTGCAACGTGTGTTTTAGTCATTTGCATTAAAAAAAAAAAAAAAAAAAAAAAAAAAAAAAAAAAAAGAAAAGAACTACATTTACACGCGCTCACAAAGCTCAATAACACACGCTTAATTACTCCCGTAGTCATATTGAACAAAAATATCATTTCAGTGTGAACAAATCAGTTTATCACACCTACTCCGTTCACCTAAAGCTTGAGAGATCCAAAAAAAACTCTCATAAATTATCTTCTTTTACATACCAAACCCTAGCATTCCAGGGCAAAAACTCTATTTTTCTTCAAAAATGGCCAAGAAAAACACAATATCTATGTCCTTCGTCGACGAATCACAATGTGGTCGTCAAAGAGATAAAAACAATTCATGCAACGAATCGATTGCGACTATTTGTGTCCATTCTTGACAATTTCACTCTAATTGCGACTGCTTGAACACGAACAGTATTTCGACAAACATATTATGACAATTTCATGCTAAAATCCGAGAAAATACACTTGACTGTCTTTTTTTGTATAATAGTACTTACATGTGAGTACTATAAAATAACTACTCTGTAAATATGTACACATGCATGTAAATATATGTTACATGTAATTAATACTAGACGATTCATTCAAATTTGTGCGTAATATATATTTGTTAGATATAACTACGATTAAACAATTCATCAAACTTAATATTTGTTAGATGTAATAACATTAAACGATTCATCCTAAAATCCTAATATATACATTGTTTTCTCAATTTTTTGTGAATAATTGTATTTAAATTTCACAATTAGCAACAATTCAGTCTTAAATCCGAGAGATAGTTATTGACTTTTCTGCATAAAAATTAGTTACGTGTAACTAGTATTAAACATGTAACCTGTAGTTATGCACATGCTTTTTATTCTAAAAAGATGTGGGGAATATTAGCTACATGTAATTTATAGTTATTAACGTGTATTTTACTCTTAAGTTGTTCATAATTTAGTAATATATAACTAATATTCATGTGATTAAAAAGTAATTACTTGTAACTAATATTATATGATTCACTATTACATTTGCAACATACAATATTCTTATTTTTTGTGAATAAGTAGTAGATACATGTAACTTGTATTAGACAAATGCCCCCTAATTACACACACATCTATGTGTTACATTTTGCTTGTCAATCCTAGCATATTAACTTATATCTACTCTATTACCTACTAATTTTCAGTACGTAATCATTTATTGGCTTATATGATTCACTATAACATTCGCAACATACACATCTATTACTTATTACAATATCGCTTTGTTGAAAAAATGTCGTCCTCGTGTATCAATGGCTCCAAAACCATAGCTTGACGACGCAAAATTAAACAAGAACATAATAAAACTTCCAAACTCAAACTATATACTTCTACACAACAACAAAAAAAAAAAAAAAAAAAAAATATATGCAGAACAAAATTCAAAAAACGAACTAACGACCTAAAGGGAATCAATCGCCAAACTCTCTATACACACTCCACATACAATACATGAGCACGCATGAGACTAATACGAGACCAAAATGCAATTTAAAGGACTAATTCTAAATTTATGTTTTAAATAGGACAAATAACAAATTATATCATCTATTTAAGACTAATTGTAGATTATCCCAATAAATAATTAATTAAATTTATAATTTTTAAATTACATAGAAGTAATACCAATCAAATCCCATTTTATTAAGTTGGTTTAAGTCAAGGTTGTCGCATGTTCCAATAGTCACCCCTCAAGCCTTTACTGTGTTGAGGGATAATTATATTTCTCACATCAACATCGTTATTATAAAAATAAAAAATAAAAAAATCATAATTAATATATTTAAATTTCGGAAAATAAGAATTGAAAGAACAACGCCTAGGAATCCCCCAAAAATAATTAAATATGTGATGGTTCCCCATACAAAAATAAATAAATAATATTAAAAAAATAGTAATATATATCAACTCCATTCAAACTTTAGGTGTGTGTCTGTAGTTATTGTTAATTAGAATTATAGAAGATGACATGGTGACCCATCTCTTCTTTGTCTACCATTATATATATATAGAGAGAGAGAATGTTAATCATTTTGCATTCAAAAAAATAATTTTTATAAAAAAAAATTATTTTAATGAAAATTAGGGTTTCGTGGTTTCTATATTAATTTTTTAAAAATATTTTTTTGTGTACGTGTACTTGATTATTGATAAATTAATTTTTTAAAAGAAAATTCAAAAAGATTTGTTCAATTTACAACTCGAAGAAGATTTTCACAATAAAACGAACATTCTCGAAATATTGTTATTGACAAGAGGTATACAATATCACCCACCATCCACGAAACATATAGGTTAGCCCGAGTTTGGATCTGTTTTGTCTAAGTCGTTGAACGCCCACTTGAGAGAGTCACTCCTCACGTGAGTTCTTTCATGCATGATACATGCAACCTCTCAAATGATAAGTGGATCTACACTAACATATTCCGCTAGAGGTTGTTCTCGGGAATTTCTCTATCGTCAAAAAGTGTTTACAAATACTTGAAGATATGATTGGTATGTTCTAAATTCTAAAAAACCCAATAAATTATTCTTACACCGGAGATTTTTAATTGGGAAAAAATCTCCTTGTGCAAGAATTCTTACAGGAAACTAGGCAAAGCGCAACTTATCAGGATCTTTCTCCTCTCTAAACCAAAACGTTTCATAAAATTTCGCACATAAGCACACATTTTGAGAAATATATTCAAAAAATGAGATTAATAACAAAAATTAAAAAAAAAAAAAAAAAATAGTGTATTTCTTTATACAATAATCATTATAGGAAATATAGATAATTATGTTTGCTTGCACTCCAAGCCTCAAATTATGCTCTTTCTTAGATAAATTTTAGTTTTTGTTTTTTTTTCATTTTTGAGCTTGTTATGATCATTGTACTTATTCATCATTAAAAAATAAAAATAGTTTTAAATATTAAACTAATTAATTATAGAGAGAGAAAAATCAGTACAGTGAAATATTGACCAATATATTAAATATATATCACATGAACTTTAAGGTGATAATAATTTAAATTTCAGACAAAAGAATCGTGCACACGAATGAGGGGCAAGAACAGGGTCCCTGAAAATCTGGTTCATTAAACCCCAAACCTAATCCCCCAGATAAAATAATGAGTTAATTACACTTTCATACTATGTGATTTGATCGAATTACACTTTGTACTCTTATACTATTTTGATCACCAGTCGTCTCCATGTGATTCAGAGTAAAGCATTACAGTTACATTTTTTGTTAGCGCTAATATTCAAGTCTCAAAAAATTAAAATTAATAAATTATTTAAATATTAGTCGACACCAATACTTCCAGGCCAGGTTGGGTTGGGTAAATATGTTGACCCCTATTTTTTTGCTTTTCTCTATTCCTGGTGTACAAGTCATATAGTCAATCTTGTATTATTACATTTGAGACTTGCATTTGTAAAACGTTTCAATTTCAAGTATTAATAAAATGTATTGTTGATGCTATTCTTATAATATCTTGAATGTTGAATGTTGTAGATCTCGAATATTGAGTAGAATGTTCTGTTATTTAATTATATGATGATTAAATAGGAGGAGATCAAAAAAAATTGGTAACTCGATATTCTAACTTATTCCTAATCGGTATTGGATTGTTTAAAATGGTTTTCAACAATATAGGTTAGTTTGATCTGATGCATGTATTCTCTTTGGGAATGATGAGTCTCAATCTATTAGAGATATTGGAACATCTGTAAAGTAGGTTTATTAAGAGTAGTGAGAGACCGAACGTAATCATCTTTGCTATCCTACATGGTAATTTTGCTCGAGTCAAAATAGGAGGTATGATTGTATTCTATGAAATTTTTGTCTTAAAGTATTGTATATTAAATGTATGGATTGCTATATTTTGATAATACTGAGTGTTGTTTTCTAACAACGATCCTTCAAATGTATTTATTGGGTGTAGTGAGACATACATGTGAATAAAATGATGACGAAAATACTATAGGGATGTAAATAAAATTCGATCAAACCACAAGGAGGCAAAGTATAATTAACCCTAAAATAATTAAAAAAAATAAAAGAAAATCTTTTAGTTTCATGTACTTGGGAAAAAAATTGTCTCTAGTGAAGACAAGCTTGAGATTTACATGTTGACCCCCACTTAACACAAGTTTTTGAGTGGATGATGACGTGGCAGTGCTTAAATGTTGACATGTCAGCAAAAAAAAGGTGATGAGGTGGACATATCTAGAATGATTTCCTAATAATTTCACTAATCATGGATTAAATCCTTATTAAATTGTTAGTGATTGTACTAAAAATGAATTTTCTAAGTATTAGAAGATATATAATTAAAATGTTAATGCACCAATGAACCATTATAAGTTGTCTAATGACAACCACCACATGACTTGTAGAAGAAAGAACGAAATTTTTTAAAGGTCATCTTTATTTATTTTTATGTGATTTTAATTATTTAATATGATTGATTTTAATACATTTTACATGAGATCGATAAAGATGAGGGTGAAAATTATATAGAATATTGTGCGTAATAATCAAATCGTCAATATGTAAATATTATGATCGAGTTTGGCAATTGTCGTATTGGACTGTGAAAAAGATATAACAAAAAATTTGAGAATTTTTGTTTTTATCAAATTGACTTGTTGACCAGATGAATTTTGTGAATTTGATGGTTTTGAATATTATGATCAAGTTTAGGATTTACTTGCATTTTTAATTATATGATATAATTGATTTAAGTGAATTTCACGTGAGATAGAAATTACATAGAATCGTGAGTATGATAGTGAGGTTTGTTTATAGATATGTAAATCTTGATAGAACTATTTTTCAGATGAAATTACAATAATTATCATATCATTATTTTGTAAATATTAAGTTAAGTACGGCAATTGTTAAATTGGATTACGAATGAGATATAAAAGAAAATAATAAGAATTTTTCGTATTTATCAAATTGACCTATTGAACTGATTATTTTGTCGATTTAAAATTTGTTAACTGTCGTGATCGATTTTATAATTTATTTTTCTCAAATAAAATTTTATGCGCGTGTCAATTAAAAAAAAACATATAAAAAACGTACTTTAAATTCATCTAAAGTTTATTGACTTGGAAAGAGAAATTTGTATCGAAAAGTTTCTGTCGTCGCCACCCAATTCGCTGCCGTCGCCACCGAAATCGTTGCCGTCGCCGAAGTTGCTGCCTTCGTCGCCGACCTTGCTCCCGTCCCTGAAGTTGCTGTCGTCGTCGTCGTTACCGCCGGCTGACGTGGGAAGGGGTTTCGGGATTTAGGGATTTTCCGATCACCGTCCTCACCTTCGCCCTCACCTCCGTTGCGATTTATGGCATGGAATATGGTAATAGAAGTTTCGAAATCTTCCATTTTCATAGCTTCAAAGGTTTGATTGCTTGGATTTACCTTAATTAGCTTGATTCCAATTTCCAAAAATACCTAAATAGCAAATGCAAGAATAGTCGCGCGTGAGACTTGTGGGTTTCAAAATGAGGTTTTCTCAAAATTAAACTAATTATTTGGGTATTTAATGTTATGGGCTAAAGTGTTTAGGGTCCATTCAAATATTAAGTATAAAATTGGATGTCTAATTAAAAAAATCCAAATAAAAAATGGGTGATAATATAAAAATTATCCCATTACTCATTTTCCTCCTATTTTTGGGAGGCTTTTTGGGGAACTTAAAGCTAAAAAGCCTAGAGTTCCAAACCCATTGTCTCTATGACAACTCCAAAGACTAATAGAAACAAAAAGGTAAAATACATTTTTGCCCTATTTTTAGGCATTAAAATACATTTTTGGCCTATACTTTTATAGGACAAAATGTACCAAATCCGCATAAGGTTGTCTCTCCAATTTTTTCGAGTATTAATTTTGTTTTTTATTTTTATAAATATTATAAGATTAAAAATAGGGAATTTTAGGTGGTGTTTGGTAACCGTTTCTGTTCCTATCTTAGCAACGGGATGAAAATGGGATGAGATGGGATGAGATGAGAATTATATTTTTTTTTTTGGAATAGAATCGTGTTTGGTAATGATAATTTTTTTTCTTTTGTTTTGGGAACAGAATCGCGTTTGGTAACAATTTTATCTTAAAACTATTTTATTTTAATTTTTTGAGAATTTTTTTTTTTGTTTTGGCCGGACGGCATGCAGGCTGCGGCGGTGGGTGGGTGACGGTGGCCGGAAAGTTGCCGGCGACGGCAGTGGCCGGAAGGTGGGCGGCCGGCGGATGAACAGTGACAAATGGTTTTGGGAATGGAATGGGAATAATGAAAAATAACTTTTTTTTGTTTCTCATTTTTTAAGAAAAATGTGGGTACAATTCTCAAATGGGAACGGGAACAAAAATTACCAAACGTTATTCACAAACAAAGTTCTCAAAAATCTGGGAATGGGATGAGAATTTCTAGAATGGAAACGGTTACCGAACAGGGCCTTATTATTTAGTCATTTGTTGAGTATGTGTTTAGAATTTAAATCTAGAGATCACTTTTCTTTACCCACAAAATGTTGAGAAAAAAATCCCTACATTTTGTCTACTATATTCAGCAATATTTAAGAATCTGTCATTTTGTCCTATACAACAAGACAAAATTGGATACTAGTGAGTTAACGTTAAAGTAAACTGTTCAGACACTACATCACAAAAATACATTTTGAATTCACGTTAACGTTGTTGAATTAATATTATTTTTTTATTTTTTTTTGCATGTTAACGTTAACGCATTTTTCATATTTTTTTGTGTTTCACGTTGCCACATATTTATTCATCTGTTTGTGTGCGTTTAACATTAACGCATTTTTTGTCATCGGACTGTAGATTTTAACATTAATATATTTTATTTTTTAGGGGTTCTGTGTATTAACGTATTTTGCTTGAATATTTATGTTAATGTCCTATCATATACTTTTGTCTTGTGCGCGTTAACGTTAACTATCATATGTGGTATTTTGTCATTTTGAGTTGAATGTGTGTTTGGGTTGAGTTTGCGTTATCGTTAATACATATTTTTTCTACGAGTCTCCTGTGTTAATGTTAACACATCAAAGCATTGTTCAAAAAAACATATGTGCAAAAATTAAAAATTGATGTACGTTAACGTTAACTGTCATATGTGGTATTTTGTCTTTTTGAGCCGAATATGTGTTTGCGTTAACGTTAATGCACATATTGTTGCCTCTCTGTGTGTTAATATTAACGCATTTAATTTTGTCCATAAACACGTGTGAAAAAAAATCACGTAAACACGCCAACGTTAACGTAAATTAACACCCCCTCACCTCCACCACCATTCATAGCCACAACAAAAATCCAATTTAAATCTGAAATTTCCTAATTCAAATCTGAAAATTCCTTAAAAAAATCAAGAACCAAACAAACTCTAAGAAATTTTTCAATTCAGATCTGAATATGTGTTTGGGTCGTGTTTGCGTTAACGTTAATGCACATTTTTGGGAGGTCTTTTTTGTGTTAACCTTAACACATTCACATTGTCTCGGAAAAAACATATGTGAAAAAAAAAAAAATCACACCCCACCACTAATGTTAACGTAAAAAAATAAACACCTCATCCACTTCCACCACAAATCTGAATGTGTGTTTAAGTCGTGTTTGCGTTAATGTTAATGCACATTTTTTGGAAGTCTTTTTTGTGTTAACCTTAACACATTCACGTTGTCTCGGAAAAAATATATGTGAAAAAAAATCACACACCACCACTAAAGTTAACGTAAAAAAATAAACACCCCATCCACCTCCACCACAGATCTGAATGTGTATTTGAGTCGTGTTTGCGTTAACATTAATGCACATTTTTTTTAGTCTCTTTTGTGTTAACATTAACACATTCACGTTATTCCTAAAAAACATATGTGAAAAAAATCACACACCACCACCACTAATGTTAACATAAAAAAATGAACACCTCATCCACCTCCACCACAAAAATGAGCAAAAATCACACAACCACCGCCAAACATCCCTTAACGTTAACGTTAAATCTGGCTGGTGGTCAGCGGTGGTTGCCAGATCTGGCTAGTAGTGGCCGATGGTTGTCCGAATCGAAAATGAACATCACTACCGCCGAACAACACCGCTGAATCAAACATCAACACTGCTGAAAAACACCACCAAAATGTTAAATCTAGCTGGTGGCCAACGTTGGTTGTCGGATCTGGCTAATGGTGGCCGATGGTTGTCCGAATCGAAAATGAACATCACCACCACCAAACAACATCGCCGCATCGAACATCAACACCGCCGAAAAACACCACCAAAACGAACAGCAAATTCCCCATCCTCATAAATAAAAAATGATAAACAAAACACACCAAAAAAAAACAAAAAAGAGCAAAACAAAAAAACAAAACAAACCTTCGACGGTGGCCGGTGGCCGGAATCTTTGTTTATGTTCCTAGAGAACTTGGAACCAAAACAGAAAAACAAATGAGGCCGAGCATCGCCGCCGCAGAACGGGAGGAAGAAAGGGAGGCACAAAAAAGGGTTTACAAATAGAAAGATAAGAGAGAGAGAAAAAAAAAATAGATAGAGAAAAAACACCCAAATCGAACATCAACACCATCAAAAATATCCAAAACAAGAACAAAAAACCGAAAAAAAATAAAATGAAAACCCAGATCTGGGTTTCCACTTTTTAGATCTGAAAAACACAGATCATCACCACCAAAACACCGCCGAATCGAACAACCAACGGCCGGTCGTCTTCGTTGAACTGAATTTCCAGATCTAAATGGAGAAAGAGAGAGAACGAAAACCCCATCCAAACACAACCTTAAACAAAAACCCTAAAATCGATAGATGAAAAACAACAAACCAACGGCGATGGTCCTGGGTGTGCTCCTTTTCGATAGTGGTCTTCGTCAGATCCTGTCGCTATCTGTTTCAGCAGTGGTCTTCGTCAGATCCGATCGCCATTTGAGGAGAGTTTTAGAGAGAGAGTGAACGAGGTTTACAAAGAAAGAGATAAGAGAGAGAGAAGCTAGAGAGAAAACCACACGTTGTGGTGGGGTTTACAGAGATGGAAAGTGGGGACTGTTAATTTGAGAGGTGGGATTATGGAGTGGTCAGAGATAATAGAGTTAACGTTAACATAAAATAAGAGAGAGAAGGGTATATGTGTCTTTTTATCTCCTATTTTGTCTACTCAAGGACTAAAAACTTAATTAAAGCCTAAATGTCAAGTGAATAGTTCAAAAATGTCTGAATCCTACATGGTCTCTTAAATAGAGACTAAATAATAATAATAACAAAAAAACTCTTAAATATATACATATATATATATATATATATATATATATATATATATATATATAGGGTTAATTACACTTTGCACCTCTGTAGTTAGACTAAATTACACTTTGCACCCTTGTGGTAGTTTCGCCACTGCTTACACCCATGTACTTTAGACTTAAAATGCAACGGATAAAAATTAAATAGAATTGAGGGTATTTTCGTTATTTCACTTCAAATATAAATATAATTTTGTCATTTTATTCCAATTAATTCAATCGAGTCTATTTATAAAGTTGTCCAAAATTTTAGGAGTAAAAATATGTTTTTTCCTATTCATTTCACCTTATTTGTCTTTTGCAACTCCAGCGAATACGAAAGCATCAATAACCCCTCTTTTCTCATCTCCATTGTACCGCCGCCACCGCCATCACCTCCTACCACCACTAGTCCTTTTCCCTTTCTCAATTTCATTTCCTCTCCTCTCTCATCTCCTCCCTTTTTCTCTCTAATTTGCTACACACACACACATATATATACAACTTCGGATCTACTGATCCGAAGTCTTAATTTCTTTTAATATTATTGTTGTTTAAATTGGGTTAACCCATTGTTGGTCCAATCAACACACACGTGGAGATTACTTGCTGAGTTGGCAGTCTTGAGGGTAGAGTTCATTGTTCTATGTGGGATCTGCAGTCAACAATTAACATTCCACGGTCAAAGTCTTTAAATCCGAGCTAATATCTGCACAAAGACCCGTTGAAATGTACCTAACGAATTCCCTCCATCATGAGAGTAAAAGCTCGGAGAAAAGACAATTATATGCTTCAAATGCGGTTGAGCATTAATTGGGACATTGAATGTCTTGTTGTTTATAAGAGAGTAGGTTAATTAGCTCCCCAAAATTAAAGACCCTGAGCGCAGTTAATTACGGCAATATGGTGTGTGACCAATGAGACAACGCGTGGCGTAATTTAAGCTATTAGGCCTTGTCCTTAAGCAAGGGAAACTCAAGCTCCTCTCATCTTATAATTTTTTTTTCTCTCTTGTACTTTTATAGAAAAAATCAATTAAAATACTGAAAATTTTATGTAAGCCCTACTTGAGATCATTTGAAATATAACTCACACTCATTATATAAATTTTGATATTGAAAATATAAAATTTCTATTTTAAAATATCAATTTCAAATTAATTCTACTTCATATTTTGATATGATATAGTATATATTAAGGGCTTTTTATCATATAATTTTATTTATTTATTTATTTATTTTTTATGAAGTTTTTCGAGTTTATCTTAATTATGCAATAATCTGCAATGACTTGTCTTAGTTATGCGTTGATGCATAACCTGCGATTTTTATTAACTTATTTTTTATCAATATTTTTAGTTATGTTAACTACAAAATACAATATAAATTCAACACTATACAGATAAATTCAATCGAGTTAATATTATTAGTTATGCAATAACTTGCGATGACTTGTTTTAGTTATGCACTGACACATAACCTGTGATTTTTATTAACTTATTTTTTTGTTTGTACCAATATTTTTATTTATGTTAACTACAAAATACAATATAAATTCAACACTAAAAAGGCAGCCCGGTGCTACAAAATTCTCACTATGCGCAGAGTCTGGGGAAGGGTCGGACCATTTAAGTCTATTGTATGCAGTTTTACCTTACTTTTTACAAGAAGCTGTTTCTACGACTCAAACCCGTGACCTCTAGGTCACATGACAACAACTTTTACAATATAAATTCAACACTACACAGATAAATTCAATCGAGTTAATATTAAGTAAAATACTAAAAAATAAGAAGTTAAAGAAAAAAATATTACTAACAATTTTCTCTAAATTGAGGGTGCAAGTATACATTTTTGGAGTGGCAATAGAAAATTTCAAAAACAATGGGACACGTCATACCACGTGGAAGAAGAACACGTGCCTTGCATCGGTATGCCGGCGTCCGCGATCGGCGCCGGTCACCAGTAACTATAAAAGGAAAGTGTCAGTCGGCGTGGAGGGACCCACGTGGCTGAACCGGTCACCAACTGTCGCCGAGTCTCCAGACAAGAACACGTCGCCATCCCCCCAATGTCTAACTTACCGTTTAACCCGGTCATTTTCATCAAGATACACCTCACTAAATAATTATCAATTTCCTCTTTTTGTTTTTTTTTTACTTTGACCCAATAAACCTTTTTTATTTTATTATAATTATTTTTAAAAATAAGAATAATTAAGTTTTTTTTTTTATCTCATTATTTATTTATTTTTTTGAAATATAAAAAATAGAGTTGATGGCACTCTGATCCTATAAGTTCAGACTTAAATGCAATAGTTAAATAATTAACAGATATTTGCAAAATAACAAAGTTATCTTTATACCCGACCCGATCCAGAGTATAAATGTCGATTAATATTAAATAATTTATTAATTTTAATATTTTAAAGTGTGACTGTTAACAAGGATAAAATATAATCGTTATATTTTAAATTGAACCATAAGGGATAAATACTTATGAAAATACCACAAGAACATGAAATACAGTTTGGTTAAACCACATGAATATATATGTTAGATTTATCTCATATTAAATGTGAAAGTGACTGGTGATCAAGTTATAAGTGTGAGATAAACTCTCACCTCATGAACTAGTTTTTGCAGTTGAGGGAGGTTTAAGTCCACCCTATAATGGTATCAGAACTTAAATTACAACAACTTTGACTCAATAGACACAAAAATGAGATATTGATCGAAAGAGATATTGGTCGAAAGTTAGCCGACCAAAGGCTCGATGTGTGAGGGAGAGATTGTTAGGTTTATATCACATCGAATATGGAAGAGATTAATGATCAGATTATAAGTGTGAGAGAAAGTCTCACATCATTAACCAACTTTTGGGGTTTTATTTCAATGATTTTTGGGTATTTTGAATTGTTTTTTTATTGTTTTTTTTTAAATAAAATTCAATTTTTGAAAAAAGAATCCACCAAATTAGGAATTAGTTGAGAATTTTTATGATTCCTCATTTGAGATTTTGTTCCCCAAAATATAGGAATTATTTTCAAAATAAAAACCGTTCGTTACCATTAAAAATCTTATATTTATGTTTATATAATTTTAATTTTGAAAATTTTAATATGGACTTGCTATCAACTCCTCAAGCAAATTTAATTTTCTCACTTTGTCCCATTATTTTCACACAATTTTGTTTTAGTCCCTCTTTGTTATTTCCAATCTCTTTCTTTTCCCATACAATTTTTGCTAAAAAAAGGATTTTTTATTTTTACCGTGACCCCAAAATTTGTAATTCACTAGTCATCCAACCTATTGGATATAATAATGTTTTGAGAACCCAATAATTATGTCAAAATTCTAAAGTCATTGTACGCCATAAACTTTTATATGGTACAATAATTTTGAACGTCTAAAAAAAATTATTGTAGCGCGTGAACTACATATGGGCAAAAATTTTAATTTCGTAAGCTGTTCACTAATAACCCCTAAAAACAAACTATCATATGCATGGCACATGACTATTTTTTGTCCAAAATTATAACAAGGATGATGACATGAATTGTAATGGGATGATTAAGAAACTTTAAGGTCTTATATATTCAAATTGAAACAGTGGGAATCAAAGTGCAATTTTGGTCAAATATCAGGGAAAAAGTGTCAAAACTCCTTTTTTTTATGATTTTTTATTATTACATTTATAAATAATAATAATAATAATAATAATAATTATTATTATTATTATTATTATTATTACTATTTATTATTAAAAAAATAGTTAGATTGAATTTTGGACTTCCACAATCATTAAGGCCACAAAAACAAACACACGAGGAGGGAGAGAGAGAGAGACCAACATTTCTTGCTTCAAATAGAAGATAGCTTGGGACATGAAAGATAAGGATCATTTAGGGTTTAATAATAATTAAGTTAAATATATAAATATTGGGATATTTGGTGAACAGTCTAATAACATAATTTATTTATTTATTTTTCGCAATTCACACACTATAATAATTTTTTTTTAAAAAATAAAATTATTTTATTACATGAAAATTACAGTAATTTTTTATGTAAAAAAACTACAGTAATCTTTATCGCATACAATGATTTTGTATTTTTGACAGAATTTTTAAACTTCTCAAAATATTTGTATCGAGTGGATTAATATAAATAGTGAATTGTAAAATTCAATTATTTGAAGAAAAACAACTAAAGCCCCGTTTGGTTGCTGTTATTGTTCCCTAATTCCTGTTCTGATTTGGTAAACACATTTATGTTCCTAAAATTTTGAAAGTAATTTGAGACAATTTGCTAAATCCCTTAAGAATATGAGAAATAAAAAATAAATAAAATTGATTCCTATTTACTCTTACAAAAAGATTCCCAATATCATCTCGCTGGTCACTATCACTCCGGCCACCATACATTTAAAGAAAAAAAAAAATACAAATGTTGCAACCAAACGCGTTTCTTGTTTCTGTTCTCATAAATTAAAAGAAACAATTTCAGGATAATGGTCGTTAGCAAACATGTTTCTATTTCTAGAATACTCCATAACGAAAACAAAATTATCATTCTATTCCATCTCAATTTATTAAAAGTAGAAATAGAAAAAGAGAAACACGCATAAATATTTATTATAAAATTCAGAAAATTTATTTTAATTAACATGAAAATTCGAGCTTGTTCTCTTCTCTTTCAATCTCCAAGACACAAACACCAAAATAATAAAGCTTCAATCTTGTAAGGGTGGTGGCCCTTCTTTTCAAGATGGATCTTGCAAGTATTCAAATTTTTTAATTTATTTTATTTTTTTGGGATTAATTAGAGAAACATTGGGATTAATTCATTGTTAATTACATTTTTTATTTTTCGTTAATAGCAATTCTTATCTTCGAAATAAATAAACATTTTAAACCCCTAATTGATTTGATGAAAAAAGAAGATTGAATTAAAATTTATATCAAGTTAGAAGATTTTTGTACCGTCGAGTATTGAGATTAAGACCGGAAAAAACAAAGATTTATATTATTTTTAATCATAATTAATTTTTTAAATTTGAATTTAATGAGAAAATAATAAAAATAAATAATTAATCAAATCTTTATTTTTAGTTACGATAAGAGAAGACAAATAAATAAAAACTCAATCTCAAATTTTTTTAATTAATCAGCTCTATTTTTCACAAAAAACAACAATTATTTTTTAGGAACAATCTAAATATCAAAATTGTCTCATATAAAATCTGATAACGAAAATAAAACTTTTAAAAAATATTTTGAAATTAACAAAAAAATTAAAAATAAAAATCATATTTTAATTCCAATAATAGTAGAATAATAAATAAAAGCTCGATCTAAAAACCATAAAATTAATTAGGTTATTTTTCACGAAAAACAACCATTATTTTTATGACAAATCTAAATATCAAAATTGTCTTGTATAAAGTCCGATAACCAAAAATACAATTTTTAAAAGCTATTCTAAGTAAAAAGTGCTTTAGATGCACACAATTCTAAGTAGAAATGAAATAATTTGTTTTCCAAGATTTGATGTAATTAGGTCCATTTATTTTTGGGACCGGTCTAAATATAAAAAATAAAATAAAATGAAATTAAAAATAAAAAATAATTTTTTTATGCATTTATTCATGTGAAAACTCAAGAGGCATGATTAGCCGGTAATGATACACTATAATCAAGAGCATCTAGGGCTTGATGACAATAACAATTAACAAATTAATTTGATGATTAATAATGTCCGAAGTTTGGAGCCATAACTACTAAGGAATCGTTTGGATGTTCTCGAAATTAATGGGAAAAAAAAAAAAAACCAAATTAAAACATGGTTTTTAGCAAAACAACCAAACACATACAAGTTGGGGGTGTGATGAAAGGAGTAGACCAAAGGGTCACTTGTCTTTTGTTTGTTTTTAATGCACGATTTCACTTGGCTCAATGGTGCCAAACTCCAAGGGAGAGAGATACACAACCTGTTCTCTATATATATTTGTTAGTGCGTAAAATTGGTACATACTTCAAGTATGGTTAAGTCGGATGATAGGTGAGTTCTCTTACTAAAATGGAATCGTCAGTTGAAAATTCTTTGAGTGAGTTGTGCTGGGTCTGGGGAGGACTGACCTGTTGTATCCAGAATCTTGCTCCTCAGGTAGTGTAGCTGCAGAAGGCTCAGATCGGGATTCGTCTCGATGAAACTCCTCCAGCGTGGTAATCAGTACTCAGAGAGAGAAAAATACAATAACACAACAAATAAACAAATGAATTCGTGCATAATGTAAAGTGTATTAACCGTATCTCGGGCTTACACAACCCCCGATATATATAGGAATTGGAGATGATTAGTCGGACTTAAATAAGGTTAATTAGTCAAAATTCTATGTTTAACCTATAATCTGGGGTGTTTAGGAGATAATTACTGGGTTTGAGCTTTTTGGCCCATTTGGCGAAGCCCTCGAGTCTTTATCAGGTCTGTGGCGGTGAGCTGGTGGAGGAGAGCAGAAATCCGTGGAATCCTAGAGAAGAAATAAGCTGGAAAGAGGAGTCGATCAAGGTGAACGACTGAGTCCCTGAAATTGATCGTCTAGGGCACGGCGTAAAGCTCAGAGCCGCACGTCCCTGCCGGGCTCCTCACTCCTCCCTAAATGCAAATGAAGTTCCAGGGAGGATCCGTGGTCGGCTTATGATCCAGCGTAGTGTTGTGGATTTCGGAATGCGTCCCTATCACTAAGATAACGGACACATGGTTGGGTTCTAAGTGTTGACTCAGAGGTGCCCAAAGATACCCTCATCAATATTTAATTTGAATACTTTGTTTTTCTAATTATGATTTTTGATCTACATATAACAGAAAATATAGAACATTTTTTAAAAGATAATTTTTTTAGGGATTCACTTGCAATTTATATAAATTAGATAATGAGTATATGAAATTTTAAAGATTGTGATTGATTTTTTCTAAAAATAAAGGGGTGAACATGTATAATTTTAAAAATTATGGGTGATTAGTTCATAGAAGATTTAGGATCAGAGTATTAATAGTAAGAAAGAAGATCTTGATTATTGATTTGATAAGAATAAAGAGATTAGAAAAATGTCTTATTTTAAGTTGTGATTCATTCTTAGTTTTGACTTTCACTTTTAATATATACTAGTTTTAGACTCGCGCTGAGCGCAGATTTTGGATTAATTTGCATGTGTATTTTATTTAATTGTGTAATTTTAATTTTATATTTGTTGTGTTTGACAAAATATTTTGTATTAGTTTGAACATATTTAAGATTTTACGATAGCAGAGGGTAAAATGGGTTTTTTTATAAGTTGAACTTGAATAATATTTATAGTCTTGTACTGATTGGCACAGTGTTGATCAAGCGTCAGATTCTGATTCCCACTAGCTACTCAATATACATGTACCTATAAGTGCGCAGAGGTCTTTCAATTCATCTGCGATTAAAATTGAACAAATTATGTCACTGGATATATGATAGTGGAGGGTAGAATAAGTATTTTATAAATTGAACTAGAACAATATTTATAGTCTCGTACAAAATAGTACAGTGTTGATCAAGCGTGTATTTTGATTCCAGGTAGCTACTCAATTACATGTGCCTACAGGTGCGTAAAGATCTTTCATTTCATTTGTGTTTGAGATCGAACGAAATATGTCACAGGGTATATGATAGTGATTGGATATATGATAGTGGAGGGTAGATTAAGTATTTTTGGAAATTGAACTAGAACAATATTTATAATTTCATACTGAGTGACACAATGTTGACCAAGTGTCGATTCTGATTCCAACTAGCTACTCAATATACATGTGAGGTCTTTCAATCCATTTCTGTTTAAAATCAAACGAATTATGTCACTGGATATATGATAGTGGATGGTAGAATAAATATTTTTGTAAATTAAACTGGAACAATATTATAGTTTCGTTCTGAAAGGCACAGTGTTTATCAAGCGTCAATTTTGATTCTAATAAGCTACTCAATATACCTGTGCCTATATGTGCATAGAGGTCTTTCAGTCCATTTGTGTTTGAAATCGAACGAAATATGTCACTGGATATATGACAGTCACTGGATATATGATACTGGAGAGTATAATTAGTATTTTTATAAATTGAACTAGAACAATATTTATAGTCTCTTAATGAATGGCACGGTGTTGATCAAACGTCGATTCTGATTCCAACTAACTACTCATTATACACGTGGCTACAGGTGCGTAGAGGTCTTTCAATTCATTTGTGTTTGAAATCGAACGAAATATGTCATTGGATATATGATAGTAGAGGGTAAAATAAGTAATTTTATAAATTGAACTTGTTCTATATTTATAGTCTCGTAATGAATGGCACAGTGTTGATATGTCGAGTCTGACTCCAATCAACTACTCGATATACATGTGTCTATAGGTGTATAGAGGTCTTCAGTTCACTTGTATTTGAAATTGAACGAAATATGTCAGTGGATATATGATAGTAGAGGATAAAATAGGTATTTTATAAATTGAACTGAAACAATATTTGTAGTCTCATACTGAATGGCACAATGTTGATCAAGGATTGATTCTGATTCTAATTAACTACTCAACATACATGTGCATATAGGTACGTAGAGGCTTTTCAATACAACTGTGTTTGAAATCAAACTAAATATGTTAGTGCATATACGATAATAGAGACTAAAACATGTATTTTTATAAATTGAACTAGAATAGCATTTTTGGTATGGTAGTGTTGATCAAGTGTCGATTTTGACAAGTGGAGGGTAAAATAAGTATTTTCATAAATTAAACTAGAATGATATTAATTTATAGTCTCATACTGAATGGAATAGTATTGATCGAGCATCGATTCCAATTAAATATATGTATATATGAGTATCTAGATGTCTTTCGATACAAGTATATTCAAAATTGAACGAAATATGTCACTAGATATACTATAGTGGCAGGTTACCCTTAATTTTAAAGAAAAACAACCATATTACCTTTAATAAAAAAGTTATGTGGCTGAAACATGACCAAATTCCATCCATTTTCGAACATTGTTAATGATTTGTCCTTAATGTGTTCAAATTGAAACTATACAGACTAGTGTCGGATTTAAGTCAAGCTTCAAGGGTACAAAGTGTGAAAAGGTCAGAACAATATTTATAGTCTCGTAATGAATCGCATAGTGATGATTAATCATTGTTTCAAATTAGTTACTCATAAGATACATTGTCATATATTTTTTGCTCCAAATTGAAAGACATGTTAATCTGGTTGTCCAGCATTGAGGGTAAATTAGGTGGCGTTTGGAAACCGTTTCTATTTTTATTTCAGCAGTGGGATGGGAATGGAATGAGAATTTTGTTTTCTTCTTGAGAGTAGAATCGTGTTTGGTAACGATAATATTTTTTTTTTTTTTTTGGGAAGAGAATTGTGTTTGGTAACGATTTAATTCTAAAATCTTCTTTTTTTTTTTTTTGGCCGGACGGTAGTTGTGCCGTCGCTGGCAACGGCCGGACGGCAATGGCGCCGGCGCCAGCGAGACAGCGGTGGCGGGTTGGTGACAGTGGCCGGCGGTCGGAAGTCGCCGGAAAGTTTTCTGGCCGGACGGTGACCGGCGATAGTCGCCGGAGATGAAGCCGGCGGCGGCAGACAGTGGCCGCGCGCGGTGGGTGAACAGTGATGGTGTGTTTTGGGAATGGAATGGGAATAATGAGAAACAACTTTTTTTTATTTTTCATTTCTTAAGAAAAAAGTGGGCACAATTCTCAAATAGGAATAAAATGGAAACGGAAACAAAAATTATCAAACGCTATTCCCAAACAGAATTTTAAAAAATCTAAGAATGGGATGAGAAGTTCTGGAATAGAAACGGTTACCAAACGGGGCCTTAGTACTTTTATATCTAGACTGAAGTGCCAAGAAATCAATCTTAATACAAAAAATAAATTAGTTGTTATGAAAGATAAAAAGGGTATTTCGTAACTAGGTATTCTAAATCGTAAGTTCAAAGTAATTAATCAAAAAAATACATTGTAATTTCAAACAAATTAATTTAGGAGACATTAGTAGATTGTCCGTCAAACAATGCACTTAACAATTTTTATCCTTACTTTTTTTTTCTTTTTTTTTAATCACCGGAATAAATTTTTAGTGTTTCAGTTAATATTAACTAAATTAAATTTATCGAGTTAAAGTTAACTATATTTGTAATTTACATTTGACATAATAGTTAATGATGAGGCCAAAAATTGGCTCGTCAAATATGGGATTTTAAGGTCAAGGATGGGATGCTCCTCCCAACTTAGAGCACTATTCTAGCTTAGATTTCTGTAAAACAATACACTATAGGTAGACCTGTAGGCATTGCACCTCTAATGCGAGAATCAATCGATAACTCTTTTCAGAATTTTACAGAATATTTGTGCATGTGTAAGTGAATGAACGTAGCTGGCTTAACCCACTTCCCCGAATCTCGACCCATTGTCATCAATGTGGCGAGTTTAGTGGAATGGTGGACTTTTATTAACGGAGTAGCAACAACTTCTTCCTTACTAAACTAGAGGCGTTATTACTGTCCCACCAGGATAAAAAGCTGGTGATGGCGTATTCTGGGGTAGTGATCCTCTCAGATGCAATTCCCTTAATCTGTGTAGTACGCTTTGTAGATTCTCATGCACGACGATTGCCAGACTGACATATGACGATGATTTGTGTCTAACCCAGATTTTTTCTCATCAGTCAATATTAACTAAGAATCAAAAAATACATTTATTTTATATAAGATATCGTGCACGGCGCTTGCCAGACTGACACGTGACAATAATTTGTGTCTGACCCAGATTTTTCCTCATCAATTAATATTAACTAAGAATAAAAAAAATACATTTATTTTATAAATACGATAAAAAATTATAAAACAAAAAATAGAGCACTATATTATAAGAATTTCATTAAATTAAAATATTTTAAAATCAGAATCAAAATAATTAATTTAAAAAAAAAATTAAACAATTTTTTTTTAAAAAAAGTAGACATTAATTTGTTGGCACAAAGAGATGAGGAGTAATCCAAAACATGAAACAGCATACTGCTTATTCTGAACTTTATTCCCTCTATAAACACCAATCTATTACCTCAACCACCAATCATTTTGTGACACTTGTTTATTTTGTTTTTCATATTGACCCCTCAATTTTAAAAATCCAAAATATACTCTCTATTGTTTTGCATTTTTTCACTTATTAAAACAAAATTTTAAATCTAAATTTGATTATTTTATTTTATTTTTAAATTTTTTGAATTTTAACAATCGGGCTTATTTGAATCTAAAGTTTTGGGTTTTATTTGGAATGAGGTATGAAATTTTGGGGTATTTGATGTAATTTTTCCAACTTCAAACTAAATGGGGTCTTCATGAAATTATAATAGATGAAAATATGAAAATCAAAGCATAGGCGGCTCCTTTGTTTGATGCAATGAAGAAAATATCAAATTAATTAAATTATATTTTATTTTATTTACAATTGATATCACTCTTTATAAAAAATAGTTCAAAAACGTCATTAATAATACACAAATTATAAAAATAAATACTGATAAAAAAAAAAAAAACTCATTTTTGTTAACATTTCCAATAAATTAAATCAGTGAAAGTTGTATCATTTTAATGTGTTTTCATTCTCTTTATGTTAGTATCTATATTGATTACTTTTCGAGCCTTTGTATGATGATGCTAAATTTTATAATTCACAATTCATCTAATTCACTCGGTATAAATTTTTTTTGAAAAACTTAATAATTATGTTAAAAGTTCAAGATTATTGCACGCTATAAATGTTACTATAATTTTTTACATAGAAAAAGTACAATTACTTTTATGTCATAATAATGATTTTAGCCTTTTAAAAAATCATTATAGCACATGGACTGTATGGACAAAAAATTTAATTTCGTATACTGTTTACTAAGAATTCTATTATTTTTTAATTAAAAAAAAAATCAAAAGTGAACGTTCACTAATAATGATCAAAACATCATTCTCTTGGCAATGAACCCATTACAAAAATAAATTCAAGAAAAAAAAAAAACCTCAATTTGTAAATATTCACGTTAGATTAAATTTATAAAAAATATACCATTTTAATCTACATTTTATTATCTTCGTCTTAATATCCATATTAAATTTTTTGACAATAAAATAAAATAAATAAATATTCACTAAAAAATAATCATGACCAAAAATATAATTTCCTTTATTTTGTCATACCAATTTTTTTTTAAAAAAAAAAATAATTTTATTAGTTGAGTTAATCATTTAGAAGGAGCGTGTACCACACGACTTCCATAGTCGCGTCCAAGTAGGATCATCTCGAGAGTGGAAATCATAAAAACAGAGCAAAAAAAGCCCAGAGAAACGTACCCAACCGAGTTATATTATGGCGCCAAATTCTAGGTTGCCCGCCACGTTATTTCTAGCTGTTATAATTTAAAATAAAAATAAAAATAAAATTTAACTCTCTTTAATTACCAAAACACCCCCAATATGCCACATATTTATTATTATTTACTATTTATTATCACATCTAATAATTTCCTAAAATTAATTAAATTACCAAAATCTCAATGGTTACAGAGTACTTAGCCTTTTAATTTGAACTTAAATCGCACTTTTAATTCATTAAATTTGTACTCAGCACCGTACTTCCATATACAATGTTAATTGAATTTAAAAATAGAAAATGTAAAATTACCATTTAAATTTGATTTTCTTCATACATAATTTCAGTCGGCCAAGTCTGATGATAATATTATTGAACAGTACAATTATCATATGAAAAACTGCTTAATCTTTTTTAGTGAATTTTAATAAGAGTTAGCAATTTATGTCTCCTAAATACAAATTTTTATAAAATTTAAAATGAAATATGTTATAATTTTTAAAAATTTGTGGTGAAAGTGAAATTGGAAGTTAAATTGCATCTTATTCATTAAATTTATACTTAGCACCCTACTTATGTATACAATTTTTAATCACATTAAATTTAAATATAAAACTTTAATTTTTAAAAAATATATGATAATTGCATTCAAACATAATTTATATATAATTTCAGTCAGACAAGTCTGACGATAATCTCACTAAACGATATTGATAAGAATAAATTCGAATTAGGCCTATGTCATTGCCATGTGTCCATTACCATCAGGTACGTGCCACACACAAGGAACTATAATACTACCACCCCTGAGTAAGACTACAATTTCGAACATAATCACTCTTGAGCAGATTGGCTCCCAACATCACCTCGACAAGGGAAAACAAACCTTGGGGCTCAATACTTAACCCCAACCAGGGTTATCAACCCCTAGATATGCCAACACCGTCATTCCTGCTCAAGAGCAGTTGTAATGGCCTTTTCTTATTAAGAAAAGAGGCGTCATTGTTCCTGAAATAACGGCTCATTACTCCATATCCCACCAAATCTGTCACATTAATGAGAATGGCCTGAGATTCATGGAAGACTTGCTAATCCCCTGTAAACCCTAGAGAAGGGGGAGGGGTCAATCCAGTTATCACATTTTTTCTGACCAACATTTTGCCAAATTCTTTTTAGAAAATACTATTGATTCTCAGACGGATGTATAATGCCAACAGACCTACTTGCAATGCATTATTTTGTATGAACCAATTAGCGTAAACACAATTTATAAAATTTAAGATGAAATATGTTATAATCTAAAAATTAGGGATAATTAGTGATTAATCTTAAATAGCGAGTAGAATATGTTATCAGTCACATTTAAAACATAAGTTTTTGATGTAGTCCCTTAAATTGGTTTTTGTTTTCGTATTAGTTTTGCATGTGCTTAAATTTGTATAATATTAGTTACATGTACCTATATAATATTAATTGCAGATTACAAATTATTTATACCTATGTGACATGTGCATACGTAATGTTTGCTACATCTATTGTGTTAGATACAAGTAAATGCAAGAGTGTAGCGCATGTATTGAGTCTTTTATTTATTTTTTAAATACGCGAGACTAAAATATAAGTTGTGAGACTCTTTAAAAATTAAAAGTAAATAAAAGACTTACCACATAAACACATCCTAAGTAGTAATAAGGGTGAAAAGTGAAATTAGCATAAACTTTGGGGTTTAAAAAGGAAACTAACCTTTTTAATTTGGTCAAAGATTTTATATTTTAATTTTGACCGACAATATTAACAGAGCCGAGCATCCTGGGACTCACGTGACAGGCCACACGTACTCCAAGGTGATTCGTGTGCTGACTCAGCACCCCCTTAAAGATCACCCATTGGACCCAACGTTTAGTCCTTGCCCCCACTGTTGACACGTGTCACAATTTACCTACCGGAGAAATGCGGCGACTCGTGTTTCGTCACTGCCGATGGCCGGAATCTCTGTTTTTAATTTTCCGGCCATTAACAGGGATTTTTTTTTTTTTAGGTGAGAAAATGGATGGAAAAAAAGGAAAATAAAAATAGGATGAAAAATAATAAAAAAAAAAATTTTGGTATGCATGGAAAATGGGAGGAGAAAAAAAATACACGATTTTCGAAATAATTTTTTTTTTCCATACAAATTTGAGAAAAAAATAGTTAAATTATATTTATATTCTTGATAATATAATTTTAAATTTATTTTTATAATATACAAGAATAAAATAATAAATTATGTTAATGTAAATTATTTTCTTTTCTTTCAATTTTTTTTTGGCACATACGTTGGATGAAAGGGTTGAATTTTAAAGTTTTCACAAGGAAGATAAACTAAATATCCATCAAGTTAGAAATCTAGGGATTCTTTTATTTTTTTTCCTAAATAAACAATACTAAGAAAAATAAATTTTATTTGACCATCGATAAAAAATAAAATAAAATAAAAAATTATTTAGGATGGATGAAAATGGGAGGAAAAATAAAATAGAAAAGAAAATGTATAATTTTCAAAGTAATTTTTTTTTTCACATAAATTTAGCTTAAAAATGAGAAAAAAATGAAGAAGAATGAGTAATATTATAATATACCATTGATAATATAATTTTTAATTTATTTTTATAATATACGAACGTAAAATAATAAATTATATTGAAGTGAATTATTTTTCTTCTTTTAATTTTTTTGGTACATATAATGGAAGAGAGAGAGGGTTGAACTCTGCATTTTCCACAAAGAAGAAAAACTAGATATCCACTAAATTATAATAAATCTTAAGATTCTTTTATTTTTTTTTCTAACTAAACAACACGAGAAAAAATTAATTCCTTTTGACAATCGATAAAATATTATCTTCTCATTTTATTTTCTTTTGTTTCATCATTTCAACTAAATATACCCTTAAATCAAAAAAAATAAAATAAAAAAAATACTATTCCATAAATACTGGTTTTTATCTTTGGAATAAAATAAACAACATACCTAAATGAATATTAAAATAAAATAAAAAAAGAAAATAATAAAAATAATTAATAAATAAATGCTCTGTGATATTTTGTGGCTTCCAATTTCGGCTGTTGGATCCTATAAAACAGCAATTTCAGTGTTTACGGCCTCCATCGGAGCTGAAATTCACTCTGTTTCTCTCTCTACAGATCCCAATTCCCTCTCTCTCTCTCTCTCTCTCTCTCTCTCTCTCTCTACAATACACCATTCTCTCTCTCTATATGTATATATCTCTCTGTACAGTCTACTCTGTTCATCACTTCGCTGGAAAGATTTTCCCGGAAAACTGAAGAAAATCTCTCTCTCTCTCTCTGCTTTTGCAAAAAGGGGTGAGATTTGTTCATCGCTATCTACCCATAAAAAAGCTTGGAAAGCTTGGTTGAAGATCTTTACACTCATGGGTGTGGTTCCATCTTTTAACGTTGTTTTTTTCCTTTTTGTCAGATTTCTCTCTCTTTCCTAATCGGCGTGTGCTTTGATTTTCTCTGCGTTTTTGAAGCTTCTGCTTGACGGGTCGCCTGTAACTTTCTCCCTTCGTCTTTATTCGTCTGCTCTCGTCTCTCAAAGCAATCTCCCTTTAATCTTCTCGCTCTAGGTTTCTCTCTCTCTCACTCTCTCCTCTGTTTTATGATTTTCAAGGCGAATCTGAAAATTTTGATAGAGGTAGACAGCAATGGATCAGAGTGGATTTTCTCCAATTAAGTATACTGAACACCGGAGCGTTACGAAGAAGCTGACAAAACCATGTCCGGCGAAGTCTAAAAGGGTCTCCGATGGCAGGACGGCGTCGGAGTTTTATAGCTCCGTGACGCCGAGGACTGTGCGGATATCGGTGACTGACCCAGATGCCACTGATTCGTCTGGTGACGAAGAGGTGGATTTTTTCGAGCGGCGGCGCGTGAAGAGGTATGTCAACGAGATTAATATCGAGAGCGTTTCTAGAGGTGGTTTGGGTGTTGGGAGCGGTTCAGGCCGGAAGAAGACCGTCGAGGGTCTTCCGGCTAAGCGGAAACCGATGAAAGCCGTGGCGGCGGCTGCGGTTGGTAACGTGCGGAAATTCCGCGGCGTGAGGCAACGGCCGTGGGGGAAATGGGCGGCGGAGATAAGAGACCCGTTGAAACGGGTGAGGCTCTGGCTGGGGACCTACGACACGGCGGAGGAAGCGGCGATGGTTTACGACAACGCCGCGATTAAGCTCCGGGGACCGGATGCTCTGACTAACTTCGTAACTCCGCCGGGAAAGGAAAAAACGGAGGCGAACGTCGCGTCTGTTTCCGGCTACGAATCCGGCGAAGAGTCACGAAACCGATCATCTCCGACATCGGTTCTCCGGTTCATAAACAGTACTCAGTCCAGCGAAGAAGTTGAACCGGAAACCCGGCCGGACCGGCCTCAAGAAACGCAAAAGGAATCCGATGAATGTCAATCGGTTCCGCCACCGGTTCACGTCGACGAGTGTCAAGGTGAAACCGATTTACCCAATTACTTAAACGACTTTTTCCCTTCTGACATACCTTACTTGGACTCCCTCTTCAACTTCCGGCCGACCGAACCGGAACGGTTCGAAAGAGAACCGGATTTTTTCCGCCAACCGTTTACAGATGATTTCGGCTCGAGTTTTGATTATATACCGGGTTTTGAAACCGGGTTCTCATCGGAAAATTTTTCCGATATCGGATCGC
Source organism: Eucommia ulmoides (assembly GCA_016647705.1). Lineage (NCBI taxonomy): Eukaryota > Viridiplantae > Streptophyta > Magnoliopsida > Garryales > Eucommiaceae > Eucommia > Eucommia ulmoides. Next base: position 44,582,585 of record CM028331.1, read on the forward strand.
CGTCGACGGTTCAAGTGGAAGACTACTTTCAGGATATGGGTGATTTTGTCTGCTCCGATGCTATATTGACTGCATGAAAAACGATCGGAGAAGATGAGTTCCGCCGGCGTGGGTTTGCCGGAAATAATTTTAACGGCACGTTTTGTAACTCCGACGCCGGAATAAGATCTATATATCATATTAGTATAGTTTTTTTATTTTTATTTTTTTTTTCTTCGTAATAATACAAATGGAGAGTTTTTTTTTTTTTTGGTGTTAGATGAAGGGATTCAACTCTAGATTTTTCACGAAATAGAGTTATTCGCTAGATTACAAGTCTTGGATTCTAATCGAGATTTTTAGTGGTTTGTTAAGATTCGTTGTGCTACTAAATAAATAAGAAAAATATGCATAATTTATTTCATTTTCTTGTTTTTTATTTTTTTGAATAATTATTTCATTTGCACAATAAATTTCAATTTTAATGAAATTTTATTAGGAAAATGATATGGTTTTAATTTGTAAAATAATTTTTTTGTTTTTTTACCTATTTAAAAATGATTTTTATTTCATAGTTGAATACCATTTTGTTTATACAAGACACTAATTAAACATTTTTAAAATAAATGAATATTAAATTAAATATTGGGTATTTTTTTTTTTTATCATAAGTCTAAATTTTGTAATTCACTATTCATTCAATCTACTCAGTACAATAATTCTGTCAAAAATTTAAAGTCATTGTACTCATAAGCACATGAACTACATGCATTAAAATTTTAAGTTAGTGAACGTATACACTAATATATTTATATGAATTATGAGGTAGTGGGTTGGATGGATTGAGCAAGTAAATGCCAAAACACACTAAATGTTTTAATAAATATTGGCAAGTTCTATTGATTAAAAGAGACACCTTTAAATTATGACATTTGCAATGAATATTGATGACTCAAAAATTGGTAGCCAAAGGAATGCCATCAACCATAAATTCATGTGTCACTTCTGATTTCTCAAAAATCAAACATTCTAGAGAGAACTAATTTTGAGTCATATATATGAATAGAAAGATATATATGAATAGAAAGATTGAGCCGTCCTATACGATTCCCATTCATAGTTTGACAGCCAACACAGACTCATATGTACTCGATACTGATATTATCAAAAAAAAAAAAAAATCGATGAAAAATCTATTTTTTTAAGTCTAATTGGTAAAAAGTCTTATTAAATTTTAATTTAATTATTTAAGTTAGATTTCACTTGTGTTTTAGTCCCGCATTGCAGGAATTATAGTGATATTGCAGGAATTGTAAAAAACCTTTTAGTGAGTACATTCGATTTTTATAGTGAATTTTGTTACATTGTTATAATTTCATAATTGTTACTTTCACACATATTTAGGTATTTTTAATTACACATACTTATATAATATTAGTTACATGTTACAATTATATATATATATATATATATATATATATATATATATATGTATGTATAATATTTTGTGACGTAACTGAAAAAATATCAAATTTTTTAGTTACATATCAGAGACATGTAATTAAAAAATTATATATTATTAAAACATATAATTGAAAAATATCAAATTTTTTAGTTACATATCAAAGATATATAATTAAAAAGTTACATATTGTTGGAACATGTAACTGAAAAAAAAAAAAAAAAAAAATTAGTTACCTATAACTAATATAGTAATATTACACACAAAATAGTTACATGTAACTGGCACGTGGCTATCACGTGAGTAAGGTTTCTGTCTTTTTAAAACAGATGAAACTAAATCAAAAAATTTTACTGCATGTAGGACTTTTGATCAATTAAAACTTAAATAGAAGATTTTCCAACGAGCGATTGTCCATGTTATCAAATAGGAACTGATTTGTCTGTAAATTCTATTTTATTGTTTATCACGACACCACTTCTGAAGTCACATGTCAATTAACCCCTATACATATATAATAATTTAATTTTATTATAATAATAATATTTTTAAAAAAACTTAATTCTAGTTCGATCACTATATTAATTTTTTAAATGATATTTTGATTTTATAAAAAAATAGATAAATGTTAAGGGGTCCCAATTTTCAAAATTTGCTTAGGAGCATTGTTTTTTCTGGGCTGACCTGATAATTTGATGTTTAGTTTCATGAAAATTTTATTTGTGAAATATCATCATTTTCTTTCAATTTATAAAGGAAAATGGTGTGTAAAAATTTATTTATTTATTTATTTAAAATTATTATTTATTATTTTATCTTTAATTTTAGGGCATTTACTTCTATACAACCTACAGCCGGTACAGCTAGCCAAAATTACAAGTTCGTCTGAAAGAAATTATAAGTTTTTACAGGAACTTGTAACTTTCCAGAAAAACTTGTAACTTTTTTTAACCGACCTTGTAACTTTGTCGGTTGTACCAGACTGTAGTCTATAGGTTGTATTGTAGCCGAGCCTTAATTTTATTTCCCTTAACCATTGGACTTAGTAGTGCATAGTTCTTAGACTGCCATAGCGTCATTCTTAGGCGCAATTTCCGCTTGTTCTCATTTCATTTGACTCACTCAAACTGTAAATTTTTTTAGGCTAAATTATTTTTTATCTAATTATTATTTTATTTCTTATTTTAAATTTTTTTACTTTATCTATTTTTATTTTAGATAAAATATTTTTTTTTTTTATAAATAGAGTTAAATTATCCATCTAACTTTTGGATGAAATAGATAAAACGTCCATTTATCTTAATTTTGATTTAATTTTTCATCATAAATATTTTTGAAAAATTAAACAATTTAATTTATAATTAAAATTAAAATCGTCAATCAAATCAGTAGAATTTTGTCTATATAATAAGTTAATCGTTTATATTATACACAGTTAGATCAAATTAATCTCACCATTTTTTTTGTTGAGATTTGGTCGTTTATTTAGGATGAACACACGGCGGACCATTAGGCCTTTTTAGTTATTTCTTAATTTAATGTCAAAAAGTAATGTGTACAAAAGCAACAAATGTAAAGCCAACAAAGAAAAAAAAAAAAAAGTTGGTGGACAAGTCAAAAAAGTGAGACTTCTTAATAACATCTCTAATTATTATTATTTTTTTAAAATTAAGAGATAATTCTTTAGATTTTGATTTTAAATGGGTATTTTATTATTTTTTATTTTAAAATTTAAAGTAATTTAAAATCCATACAATAAATTAATTTAAATTATTAGATTTAAGATAAGTTATATTAAATCTATTGAGCTGATATAGTTTAATGACTTTATTATATAATTAAATATAGTTAATGGTTAAAGATGATCTGTTTGACACCCTTTAATAGATGAAATGCAGTTGAAGAAAAATAAAATAGAACTATTTTTTTTTAAAAACAACTAATTAAAACAGGAGCAAACTGTACGTCTGGTAAATATTTCTGTTAAATTTATATAAAAAAGTATTTTAAAAATTAAAATAAATAAAAACACAATCATTTGGAAAACTTTTGCAATATAGTAAAACATACAAATGGAAAAAGGTTCGCATCAAAGAAGGTTGACATTCCTTAATGCATTGTAAATATGTAAAGTTTTTTGGTAAGCTTTCATACTTAGAATTTTTTTTTGTAATATATGTAAGCCAAAAGGCATACACTAAAACCTTTTAATAGGCTTAGTTGTGCCTCTGTCTTTCAACATTCTTCCCCATTTTGTTGAAATTCAAATTTTTTTTTTTTATTATTATTATTTATTTTTAATATTAAAAAAAAAAAAAAAAAAAAAGAACTTTAGACAAATCCTTCTGTACTCTTGTTTGCCAGTAGTTAATTTGCACAAATTCTTGCATCGGGTGGAATTTTTTTCCGTGAAGGACTTTAAACTTGAGGATAAGTATTTGAATTAGTATGAAGTTTTTTAAGGAGATTACTGAAATTTAGAGATCACACCTTTTTTTATTTATATTTTCTTTCTATTTATGGATACATTGTCGCCAATGGGATCGTTCTATGTAGGAATCGGTCAGTTGTTGCCGTTAGAGGGAGCGTCGTGCATATTTTGCATGGTGGGACAGACCCACGTGAGGGTAAGAGTCAAGTGAGGCCTCAGGTCGGGTGTGCAAGGAATCGGATGAGCGACGGGCACTAGGACTTCTGGGTACAATCAATGGGTAATCCATCATGCAAGACCTTATTTGTCAGTGGCCACGGTGACGGTAGAACATCAAAAGTAAAAAGATATATATTGAAAAAATTATTATATTATCTTTTAAATAATTCCCTTATAATTTTTATTTATTATCATTTTTTTATTTTTTAAATAATTTTTTGATTTTTCGGATAACCTCTATCAGACTGAATCCATCAACTTGATAACAACATGCTGAATTTTTGCATAATATTAGAGTTAAAATCGGGGGGGGGGGGGCACACACTTCTAGCCCATAAAATGTCAAATATACCCTTCTCCCTCCAAACTGTTGGTGGAGCGGTTGGGCCTTCTTTGCCGACGGTGGTGGTGACGGAATCATGGCAGACTTTTAACAGAAACAGAAACAGAGTGGAATTAAATGGGAACAAGGACAACACTTAGATTTTGGTCCCCATTCACACTTCATGCTGTTCTCACCAGCCGCAACTCATTTACGTCCCCTTCCTGTGTCCACTTCATCATTATTGTACTACCCACCTATCCGTACTCTCTCTCTCTCCCCCTCAAATTAAGAGAATTGTATATACACGGTATCGGTTCAACTTACGCGTACCTCGATTAATCATCTCTTTGAAAGATTTTAAGGACACACTTGCTCATATTGACTTGGTACATTTTCTCTCCAAGAGAGTTGAACCTTAGTTGACAAAAAAATGAAATACATCCCCATCTATTAGAGTTCATGAAAATACTAATATTTTATAGTTAGGATTGACCCAACAGGTATTAGTCTGGATGGTAAGGGGAGGTGCCCATTACTTGTCAACCAGGTTCGACTCTCTTAGGAAATATGAAATTAAATTTTTAAATTTCATCCTGAATGCATCAGGGGATGTGGGGAGTGCGTCTTTAATATCACCGAGGAGATGATTAGTCGTGATTAGCGTAAATTGGTCCGAACATACCTTACCATAAACCTAAAATATAAAATAAAAAACTTATTAGGATCACATCGCCACCAACTGTCGCTCCACCGCCGTTGGCTATAGAATTTTGACCACTGTCGATTTCCAGAGTTATTATTAATTACATTCAACTACTTTTAGTAACGTTTTTTTTTTTTTAATATCTATTTTATTTACAATTTTTATAGTTACATTCAATTACTTTTATTAATATTTTTTTTACAAAATTTTTAGTCACATTCAACTAATTTTTCTGTTGTCGATTGTCAAAAAATTATGTGAATATAATTAAAAATATACTAATATCTAACTAAAAGTACACTTGAAAAGTATAACTAAAAAATAATTATTGTAATTTAAAAAAATTCAACAACCGATGTCACGTGATATGGTGTAAGGTAGCACGTGAGATGGGTGTGGGCTTTTGATGGGCCAAAGTTAAAGTAATGATTAATGATGAAAGAGGGGGTCCATATTAGCTATCATGACCCACGTGATTTGGGTCAACTCGTGGGGTTAAAAGGCCCAATTAAAAAAGCCCATCAATTTCACCTACCGACAACCTCTGCCATAGCCAGCCCAAGTGGTTGACCAAAATTGTAATTTCACACTTTGAATGATTGCTAAAATTTGGTTCAGGAATGGTCAAGTCGGTCAATAATTATGTAAAACAAAGCTAAGCGCCAGGGGTTTCGTTACCCATCAAGCTCCCCACACGTGAAAATCAGTCAGTGAATCGTTCTTTTTAAGTAAATACGGTTCAATCTTCTTGTTGGTCAGGTTTTGACAGTAATTGTCCTATGACGGAAGTTCGAGGGATGGGTTGAGTCACAGTCGAATGCCGTGAACGTTTGTGTCTCTGACTTGAGTATGTGTATTTCCTGACACCAATTGATTTTAGAATGAGTGAAAGTGCTTGAGGTCTTAATCTTCTAATTATATAAGGGTCATTTGTTGATTGACTCAATCATCTGGAGGCGGTTGAAGTTTTTGGAGAGGTTGGCCCGTTGAGGTAGGATACATTGACTTACGGTTCTCACTCCACTAGGTTGGTTGTAACCTTTTCTCGGTCAAGAAGGGGTTGATTTGCGTTCGTATATGAGATTCGAGTTTATTTGTTTGAAACAATAGTTTGAGTGATCTTCGGAATGGGTCTTCTAGCTATGAGAAGCCCCCAAAGGAATCTGGAGCACCATTCTCTGTCATTCGGACGTAGCGCTAACCTGATTAGGTCAGGTTGAGCTCCAGTTGAGCTTGCTCTATGCCTCCATTATCCATGAGGTCGACCGTCTTCTTGTATCCCCGGTAGACCAGATCGCTTGCCTTGTATTCCACGAATTGTTGTTGGGTCATTGGACTTTAATATTTAGGCCATATGAGCTCGGTTGGGGCCTAGCTTTCTCTGTAGTTAACCGTTAATCAGACCAGATTAGGACTAATTCTTGATTCACATGACTTGGGATCCGCACTATTCAAGGATCCTTCACCTTTATATATCCACCCTCATTAAAATTTCAAGTGTCACATTTATTCCATTTTTGCCCTTTATTAGTGTTCAACTTGGATATTTACTTTTGTGCCCGAGAAACTTTGTTGAAAAATATGTCAGCTAATTTTTACCCGTGAACGTACATGTCAGAAACTTGGTGCATCAACGCTTTTTGAGCATTCAAATTGGAGATAACAACCCGTTTCCACCAATTTTTTTTTATTATTAAATTTTAATTTAATCCTTAAATTACACTTGAATTTTAGTCTCGTATTAAAAGATTGTAAAAAAAATTTAGGGTGTGTTTGGTATGGATGAAAAATAAAAAATGAAAAAAATTTGTACTTGGTATGGAAAGAAAATGGAAGAGAAATGAAAATGGAAATAATAAAACACAAATTTCGAGATAAATTTTTCCCCCCTAAATTTAGGAGGAAAGTGGTTTTGGATATCAAAATTACAATTATACCTTTAATAATTAATTTTTAATTTATTTTTGTAATATATAAGGGTAAAATAGTAAATTATATTAAAATGAATTATTTTTCATCATTTCATTTTCTTTCTCAACCAAACAACACTAGGGAAATTAATTTTCCTTTCAGAATAGATAAAAATATTTTATTTTTCATTTTCCTTTCCCCTCCTTCTAACGAATCTAACCAAATATACTGTTGATCCCAAGATTTTGATGAACAATTAAGTTTTGATATTTTGGTGGAACTAATGTTTGATCAAGTATTTCAGTGATTTAAAGTTCCTGTAATGAAGATGTCAAATAGAATGGATGATTAATGAAGATATCAAGATGATCAAGAAGTATTAAGAGTTTGAAGAAATTAGAGAAAACAACTCAGGTAAATATTAACTCTTAATATCCCATTTTCGAATACACACATGACACAAAATGAATTTTATCTTTTATGTTTGTTTTTGTTAAGTATGTTTATTTGCTTCTACATGAATTAAAAAGAAATATTTTTTGAATGATTAAAATGGAATATAAGAATATTATTGGAGATTATTTAAATATAAATATGGATAAATGGATGAAATTGTAAAAGAAAGTAGGTTAAAAACGAGATCAGAGAAGTGATTTAGAAGGAGGTAGTCGACTGAGGAGTTGACCGGAAAAGGAAGATGAAATATCCTGAATTGAAGAGTCGACCGATCGGTTGACCTGTGAAAACATCTGAACTCATTGAATCTACGAGTCGACTGAGCAGTCGACCTATGATCGCTGCGGCGATAGTTTGGCTGTAAGCGGCGTTGGGCAGTCAACTGGGCAGTCGACTGAATGAACTGTTTCAGGATATTGTTTGGTCCGATTTTAAATCAAAAAGTACCCATTTTTTGTTAGGATTTGAAAGAGATTTCAGGGATATTCTTAATGTTTTAGATATGGTTCATATACTAATTAAATTCTTTCAATATGGTTAATTAAATATTAATGTTTCTTAATTTGATAATTAAAATGGATTCTATACTTATTTATTTTGATTGAGAAATAGTTTGGGGATTTAATTGAGAGTTTTATAAGTTGTTATTAAGTGAAATTGAACCTAAATGAAGTCCTTATATTATAAGGGGTCTATAAAAGTATTTTATTGTCATGACACTTGTAAACTAGCCGTTAAGAGGCTGATTATATGTGCATTTATATAAACCTGCGAATTTTCTAAGTAGAGTTAATCATTCTAAGAGAGAAAATCAGTTTATATTATTTTGAGAGAGCTTTTATAAGAGTTTTCATTCTACGATACTGTGAGCTGTTCTAAGGGTAATTCTGATAATCAACTGTGATCAATTTTTACTGACACCGGAATTGAAACTACATTGTTCTAATCATTAATACTGTGGATTCCGGTTGAGATTTTTTCATGCTGATTATTACTTGTTTATTATTTTATATTTGGAAATTGATCTTAGAAATTGTTTTTGATTTTTGAAGAAAATATTTTTTCAAACAATTTCTTGAATCTGATTACGTGCTCCAATTTGCTACCCATATCTTGTTAAAATTATATTTCTGCATCTCACATATTTCTATCACTAGTTGGGTTATTAATCGAGTTTTTGTTTATCTGGGGTGGTAAAAGCTCTGAGTGAGATTTACTTATCAATTTGTGTATTAATGAGTTGTGACGGATTAAATATTATTGGGGATATTTAATCAAGGGTAGCAAGATTTCAGTATCTTCTTGTAAAGAGATTGAGGTAGTGATTCTTCATGGATAAGAATTGCGTGTTTTTGTGAGTGATTTTGTAATGGTTTAATTCTTACCGGGTAAAAGGATATTTGGAGTGTTTTGGTGAGATTTTGATTCTTGAGCCTAAGTGTTAAAAAGAATTAGGTTATTATTTAACTTGTAAAAAGTAGAAGTTATTCCTTAGTGGGTGCGACCTCTGTGGAGCTCGAGGGACTGGATTAGCCAAAAGTAGTTTGGTGAACCAGTATAAATCTCTGGTGTGCTGTTTTTTTAATTTGTTTATTTTTGTTGTTTGTGTGTGCACCTAGTTGATTGATTAATTCCGCTGTATTATAAAGATAATAATTAATTTAGGTATAAAATTAATTATTTGATTTATTTATTTATTTATTTATTTTTTTTTTTTTTTCATGATAACTTGCATGGATCCATTTATATGTATGATTTGAGTGGTAAGAGATGATCTTAGCTTGCCACGTTGCCCACGTCCGATCTCCCTGCTCCGGTTGAACGCTCGGTACATATACAGACATATATATATATATAAAAAAAATCTTTTAATAAATTTCTCTTTTCTCCCCCAACTTTCTTAAAGTTTTCTTTTAAGTTCCATTCACCATTTATAAGTTTCTTAAATTGTAATTTGATCCCTGACAGTTAAATTTTTATAAATTGAATGACAATTTAGATCCTAAGTTTAGAATAATGTTTTTAAATTTGCAATTTGACCTTTAATTTTTTTTTTTTTAATTTGAATTTTTAATTAACACCATTTTCTCCCGTATTTTTTCGAATGCTCTAAAATGCAACTATTAATGACGTACGTGTTACGATTGAGGTCTTACATTTATATTTTTTGTTACATGTACTTATATAATATTAGTTACATGTTACAATTGCATATATCTGTGTAATATTTGTAACATTTAACAAATATTGGACACATAAATTAGTTTAATATTAGTTACATGTTACTAATTACATGTATTTTGTATGATTTTTGTTACATCTAACAAAAGTTTACACACAAAGTTCTTACATGTTACAAAATACAATAATATTTGTAATAATAAAATTTTATACACAAATTTATTACATGTAACCGCGCGTGTGTAGACGTGTGTGCAGGGCTTCCGCTTTTTTTTTTTTTTTTTTTTTTTTTTTTTTTTTTTTTTTTTTTTTTTTTTTTAAATAGGCATGACTAAAACAAAAATTTCTTCAACCTCTAGAATTTTTTACAAATTAAGAGTGAAATAAGGGACCTCCCACCAAACGTCCCTAAAATAAAATAAAATAAAAATTATTAGTGTCTAAAATTGGTTAACACCCCAAATTAGTTTGATTAGTCCTCGGTGTACTGTGATCATTGAGCATCCACGGTAAAGAGTCAACAGTTAAATATCCTCGAGTCCAAGCTAGTACATGCACAAAGACCCGTCGGAGTGTGCCCGACGAAATCTCTCTGGTGTAAAAGTAAGAACTCGGGGGAAAAATACATATATTTACTTTGAGTAGGAAATCAAGCAATACCTTGGGTTTTGAATACCCTGATATTTATAGGCAAGGAGAACAATTAGTTTCGCAAAATTAAGGCCCTTAGCGCGGTTAATTACAGTAATCTGGAAAACGGCCAATGAGAAGGTACGTGGTGGGATTTAGGTTATTGGGCCTTGTACGTCCTTTGGCCCACTAGGTGGAGCCCATGGATTGGTCCAAATGAATAGAAGATAAAGCTCAGCCCATGAGAACAACAAAGCTTTTTTTGGTAGCATGAGATGTCACTATCTGGACATTGCTGGTCGTAGACCTATCCGGTTATCGTGGTGGAGAACCCCTCAACGTTGGTCGCTGGTCGATGATCGTCCAAATGAGGTTGGTGAAGTTTTAACTCTGGCCGTTAGGTAGTGGTCATCACAGAGGAGGTCGGCAACATCTTAGCTCTGGTTCTAGGGTGGTGGTTGTTACGGGATAGGTGCCCTCAAACCTTTGCTTGGTGAATAGGTTCAGTCAACGTGTGTGGTGGCCGTTGGCTAGTCAAACGATCTCCTCGGGTCCCTTCCCTACCACTTCTAAGGCTATGAGTGGTCCTCGGTGGGCTGCAAAATTATCACTTATCAGTTGCTCTCCAATCCCGAACAATGAGATGCAAGGTGCTAGGGAGTAGTGGTGCTTGTGGTTGGAGTCCATCCATTGGTGGTCGGTCTTGCCTCTCTGGTTAGTCAGTTGTGGACGGTCAAAGGGGTCTACTTTGGACACCATGCTGCCACACATTGCGTTGTGAGTTGTTTGGGGGAAATACCTCTCATGCACTGTATCTTGTGTTTGGTGCCTTGTTCTACGTGTTTCCAACACTTGAAAATTGCTTGCAATTCTGTTCACGCTTTCTGGTCAGTATACCTTTAACACTTGATATATATATATATATATATATATATATATATATATATATATATATATATATATATATATTCCAGTTTTGTCTAGACTTTTTGCTCGGTAAAAATTTCATACTTACACACTTTCACACAAACTCCACTTTATTCATCCCAACTTTATTCCCCTAACATAACTAGTTAACGAGGGCTAGGACGGTGATCAACAGTGTGATAGTGAGGCCACTAATTAGCATAGAGAGCGGTGAACGATGAGCAATGCTCATGAGCGTGGGTCGTCTCTTTCCTTCGATGCATAAGTGCAGTGAGCAATATAATGATCTATTCGACACTTTTCCTTGAGCTGTATAATGATCTCCTCGACACTTTTACTTCAAGGTTTAATGTGTATGTTGGTGCATAAAATTGGTACACACCTCAAGTATGGTCTAGTCGGATGACGGGTGGATCTTTCTGCTGAGGTGGAGTCGTTGGTTGGAAATTCCTTGAGTGAGCTGTGCTGAGTCTTGGGAGGACTGACCTGCTGTGTCTAGAGTCTTGCTCCTTAGGGAACGTCACTACAAGAAAAATGAGATTGTGCTACAAATTTTTTTGGCGACGACACAATATCGTCGCCAAATATATCTATTGGCTACAAAATGAACAGTCATAGCCATAGATGGTTAATAGGAGATGAAATTTTAGAATTCGTCGCTATTGGTCCAATCAATTCTTGGCGTCAAACAAAAAAAAAAGAAAAAATTTCCCGCTAGCGTATTGGCAACAGAAACATTTCGTCGCCAATGTGACACGAAATATTTTTTTGTTTGGCGACGAACTCCTTTCGTCGCGATTTGTCATTTCAAATGTATAGGCAACAAAATAAGTTCGTCGCCAATATGAATGAGATATAATCTTGTTTAAAATTTATTATGTGATAAAAAATATTTTTATTTCGCTATTTTTATAAACTGTGATAATTGGTGATACGGTTTTATCATAGTTATACTTATAACTGAGATTAATTGGGAAAAAAAAGGTGGTGGGAAAATTTTGGTTTATTATCACGGTTTACTTAACCCAGAATAAAAAAGGCGGTGGAACATTTGATGTTCCCGTTCCCGTCGAAAAAAAAAGGCGGTAGAACCCTGACTTACTCTATCTGATCTCTACCGTCTCACTCTCTCCCTTACCCTCACTCTCTCACCCGATCCTCCATTGATCTTTCTCTCTCTCTCTGACCTCCACCATCGCCATCGCCATCTCCATCTCCGGCCAGATTTCTCATCTTCATCACTTCGAATCGAAATGCCGTCATCGCTGAATCGATCTCCTTCACGTCCCATTTCCCATCGCCGACCACTCTTCCACCGTTGCCATCTCTGGCCAGATCTCCACCAAACGCTCTTTCTATATATGTTCTTTTTGCTATTTCTCTGTGAAATCCACACAATCGGCGATGGAGATGGCGATGGTATTGTTGTTGTTCGATAGTGTATTGTATGGTTTGACGGTATTGAGTCGTTGGTGATGATGATTCACGCTCACTTGAGCAGATCTGAGCCATTGTTTGCCCTCACAGGTAACATTTTCTCTCAATTTTCTTGTGTTTGTGGAAACGGGTAATTGAAACAGGTAGCAGATCTGAAGATCTTTCCATTTCAGATCTAGGGTTCCTCTGTTCATCGATTCGTTTGCCCTCAAAGGTAATTTTGCTCATAGCTATCCCTGTTTCTGACCGTTGGTTTTGATTCTGGCTTTGCATTCAATTATACTAGCATTTAGTGTTGCTATTATTAGATTGATTAAGATCCTTTCAACTATTGTTGTTAGTATCTATGTTTGGATTTGCTGCTTTTGTGCAGTGTTCTTACTTCTCTTGTGCAGGCAGTGTTCTCCCTGGCGAAGTCTGTGTTCTGCTATGTTATCGTTCTTGAGCTAGATCGCTCACAGTTTAGTTCATTTTGAATCTTGGTTGCTGAATGCATTTAGTGTTATTTTATTTGCCTAGTGTTATTTTTCTTTCACTGTGGTGCTTTTGTTCTTGAGATAGATGGCATTCGACCACTGATATGTAGGCAATGGTCTTTGTCCTCTCTTTTGCTCTTGGATTGCTGGATCAACAAACTGATTTACAGTTCTTTATAGTTGTGCTTAGAAGGCATGTATGTTATTCTTTTTATGCATTTTGCTGTATTTGATTGTTATATTCCCTCTTTGTTTGAGGATGTTGTTTCCTTACAAAAAAAAGAAAGAAAAACAAAAAAAAAAATAACTTCTTCATTTTCTGGAATTTATTAGCCCTGATAAGCATTTTCTTTACCTATTATGTGTTTATTTGAAAATTTTCACTTGCGCGTTCTTTTTGTTTCTTCTGAATTTTACATCTTGATTTTCCCCCTGCCCAAGAGGACTGAAGGTTAGGGCCCATTTGGTTGTTTTTAATTTGCAAATTGTGCTATTTCTGTTGCTGCTGCTGTGTCGACGGTATTGAGTCATTGGTGATAATGATTCACGCTCCCTTGAGCAGATCTGAGCCATTGTTTGCCCTCACAGATAACATTATTCACCTCAGTTCCTTTTATGTTTGTTACTTGAGCGAAAAAAACTCAGAACTCTATGATTTGTTTCAAATTGATATTTTTGATTTCATTTTTGAGTTTATATTGCTATATCTTGTCAGTCTCTCTCTCTCATTCACTTTGTGTGGTTTCGTTGTGTGTCCTCCCTTAAGTGTATTGATTCTTTTGCTGTGATATTTATCTAACCACAGAACCATATTTAAAGCACATGGAAGCAAAAAACAATTGACAGAGTATAGAATTGTCACTCAATGCATTACCCCTCAAAGGGTTAATGATCAATATCTGACAAATGTGCTTCTCAAAATCAATGCTAAAGTATGATCCTGATAGTGTTATGTGGTTTGTTGTGATTATAAATAATTGAATACCATCCATTCTGTTGCTGTTGTTGTTGCTGTTTCCGTTTTTGTTGCTGCTTCTGTTTCAGTTTTGGTTTCTATTTCTGTTTCTATTTTGGTTTCTGTTTCTGTTGTTGCTGCTGTTTCGACGGTATTGAGTCGTTGGTGATGATGATTCACGTTCTCTTGAGTAGATCTGAGCCATTGTTTGCCCTCACAGTTAACATTTTCTCTCAATTTTCTTGTGCTTGTGGAAACAAGTGACATCTTCATCTTCACAGATTTTGTTGTGTATAAATTCAGCTGCTAACCGTAGAGTTCCGCTTGCTCGGTGCTAGCCGCCGTTAGAACGATTGTGTCCTTTGTTGTGTATAAATTCTTAAATATCCATTTTTGAATTAATTGGCTATTATTTTTTATGCTCGAGTTTTTCTGTCTGATATTAGGTGATTTCACGATTTGCGAATCATTTTGTGGATTTGGGAGATAGAATCAGTGGGCAGCGGATGAGGCATTGTTGGATAAGGCAACGTTATAAAGAGATACCCTGAACCAGGTATCTCTTCAATTACGGTACATTTTGTTTATGCTCCCAAATTTCAGAACAGATTTCTTAAAACGGTTTTTGTTTATGTGTTGCTCGTTGTTTTTAATCGCTGTTTTCTGTTTATTGCTTACGTTTCTCTTCCCAATAGAAACAGAAATTTGGGAAAAACCTTGTTCTACTTTTAGAAATTTATCATTAAAAAAATTAGGATTATAAAAATATTAAAACACTAAATTAACAGTTTGTTTACTAGGTTATTTTGCAATAAAGCTAACTGTTTTCATGTTGGTTGACTATTGACTACTAATGCATAGTTGTAGACATGACATTTTAACCGTCCCGCAAAAATATAATCTAAAAAAAAAAATAAGAAAAGGGTGTGAAGGTGGAAGAAGAAAAATAAATGGGCTAAATTGAAAAATGGACCCCTTTTGGGGTCCAAACTGTAGGAGAGAGAGAGAGTCGGTTGAGGAGAGATAGAGAGAGAGAGAGAGAGAGAAAGGAGAGAGAGAGGAGAGCGTTAGTGGGCCCGCCTGCCCACTGACTGTAGGTGTCAAAGAGAGAGAGAGAGAAGAGAGAGAGAGAGAGAGAACGAGAAAGAAGAGAGAGATTGGTAGGGAGGGGGCCCCACCATAGTCGGCTGAACCAAAAAAAAGGAAAAAGGAAAAGGGAGCCAGTGGCCCGCTGCCACGTGTCGTCGACTTGCTTTGGCGGTGATTGGGCGCGTGATTACACGCGCCCGCAACCCTAGAGGCCCATTTTTTGTGTTTTTTTTCAATTTTACCCTTTCCCAGTCTAATTTGGACTGGATTTGGCGGCTAAACCTAATTTTAGGGTTTCTTAAAGAGTTTTTTCATGCCCAATCTTCTCCTATAAATAGGACCCTCCTCCTCCCACTTCATTCATTCAAAAATTGAGAGGAGTCACTCCCTTTAGAAGAGTGATTCTCAAAACCCTTTCAGGAAGCCATTTGCGAGAGAGGAAAATACGGGTATCGAGATTCTTGGCCTAGAACAGGTATATTTTCTTAATTTTTAATTCTTTTTTCAGTTTATTTTATTCGTTTTGCAATTTAAATTTCTACAAGTTTTATTTATTTATTTATGTTTTGTCGTCCAATGATCCGATGAATATGTCGGGGTGGATTTCTCATGCTTAAACTTAACCCCTGATTGTTACGTGAATGACGTTTTCATTATTTATTTTATTTTATTTTGTTTTGTTTACAAATTCATAAACACAAAAAAATAAAGTCGTCTGATGATCCGATGAAAACGGCGGGCTGGGTTTCTCGTGGTTAAACCTAAACTCCGATCGTTAGGTGAATGATGTTTTCGTTGTTTATTTTTCTGTATTTTCTTTATTTATTTTTATTCTTGTTATCAAAACGCTAAAAAATAAAATAAAAATAATAAAATCTTTTATTTGTGTAAATTAATCCTTGCGAACCTTAAAGTGAATCCGACAATTCGATAAATCATGGGAGAGTTTTCCGTGACCTCGTTTCCATTCCCTGACTTGAGTGGAATTTAGAAACGAATGATTTTTAGGAAATCTCTTCTCTCGGTAAATTTCTTGTGGGATTTCTTTTAAAGTATCGAAAAATTTAATTTTAACTAAATTGTTTCCGCGCACCTCTCTCGATTATCTTATCCATAGAATTTGAGGAAATTTCGAAACGGAATTTCTTTAAATTAATTAGGCAAAATCAAAATAGATTTTTTACATCCACTTAGCATGTTTATTTCTCGTATCATTTAGACAGTATGTTTAAGACACTTTCACTACTTACACTTTTCATACATATAGTTTTTATTTTTATTTTTTATTTATTTTACAAGTCCACGCTACTTTTTCACATCTAGTCATGACACGTGCACCACTTTTTTTTAATTAAATCATTGTCACGCATAATCACATTAATTCACATAGTGTTCCTTATTCGATTCTGTATTCATATTAGTTTGCACTGAAATATTTAAATTACATCATTTAATTTTTTAGTCATTCTTGCATAAAAAAAATAAAACTCATTTAGATGTTAGTTTTGCATTCATATTTTCAAATTTCATTCATCTATTTTAATTTGCCTATTTAAATTAAAGAAATCTTTCGGAAACGTACATAAACCCTCTTGGGGACCATCCTTGTCAAATTCTTAATATTCAATAAGATGTCATACCAGGGAAACATTTTCAAAAATCCAAAAACTTGTCTCACCTTATTTGTGAAAAATGTCAAAAAAAAATTATAAGAAGAGAATGATTTCAAAATAAAATAAAACACTCAGGCTAAATTAATTGGACTTAATTGGATATAAGGTACTGTTTTCGGACGGGCGTTTTGGGGTGCCTAACACATTCTTCAAGCGTAATCGACCCCCGAGCCTTTAAACGAATCTTTGGTTTGACCGTGTTTTTTTGAGTCAATTTTTTACTTAGGCCTTTTAAATTGTTTTCTAAAAATTTGGTGACCTAGCACATCATTTAAATCCAATACTAGGTGACAACTCCTTATTTTTTAAAAAAGGGCCTAAGTATATCTTTTGAGAAAACCGACGCTTTAAATCCCCTTTCCTTAATTATTATTTGTTATTTATTATTCTTTTCCTTTTCGAAAAATCGGGGCGCGTCAATAGTCATATACGTTTGTTTCTGTTTCTGTTTTTGTTTCTTTGTTTCTGTTTCTATTTATATTTTTGCTCCCATAATAATTAGTAATGCAGGTTTCTGTTTCTGTTTTTCTTTCTGTTTCTGTTTCTGTTGCTGTTTCTGCGCCCTTTTTGCATGTGTTTATTTTCAAACATTAGGGGTAAAAATATAATGAATGAAAGGAGGTTGGGAGGAGGAAACATATCTACCCATAGTATTTATTTGTATAGTTTTGTATTAATTACAATACCATCTTCTGTTTTGAATGAAAAGAGGTTAGGATTCACCCCATTTTTTTTTGTTTCTCTGATTCTGTTTCTCTATTTCTGTTTGTGTTCATAGGTAAGGGCGTTAGCGTAAAAAAATGTGGATTTGTCGTCGTCGTCGACTCCTTATCTCCGTCTCGTGCGAATCTGCCTTCGTCGACAGCTCGCCGCTCGTCCTTAGCTTTGATCTGCTTTCGTTGCCAACTCGCCGCTTAACTTCGTCAATATTCTACCTTCGCCGACACCGTTTTGTACTTTCTCTGACGCCGATCTAGCACACACTCTCTCTCTCTCTCTCTCTCTCGACTAAATTAATCTTCAATGTCCACTTCGATTTGTATAGATACTTAATTTTCCGTTCATGATTATACTTGTTCAATGTCCAAATGGTTATACTTGTTCAATGTCCAAACGATTTGATGTATTTTTGGGTTTTGTAATTTATATTGATTTGTTTGTATTTATTGTGTCATTTGTAATGTATGTGGATTTATAATTAACAAAAAAATGAGTTTTAATTAACAGAAAAAAATAATTTATATTGATTTGTTTCCTACCTTCACATATTTTTTGGCGACAAAAATAATTTCGTCGCCAAAAAATTTTCCGCCATTTAAGTCCTTTTTTGGCGACGAAAATTTTTCGTCGCCAATATGTTATTCCCACAATTGTTAATAGCTTTTTGGCTACGAAATCAATTTATTAGCTACAAATTTAGCTATGAAATAATTCGTCGCTAAATAGTAGTCTTGCGTGACAGAACTAAAATTTGTCGCTAAAAACCTTCTGCTACAGCACATAGGTTATGAAATTGGAACAATATTTTTTTCGACACTAAAACGTTTTCGCTACGAAATTAGGACTTTGGCTATAATTTTTTTTTGTAGCTAAATCCCATTTTTCTTGTAGTACCTGCAGAAGGTTTAGACCGGAGTTATCCCGATGAAGCCCTTCCGGCATGGTAATCAGTGCTCAGAGATAAAAGGTACAAAATATAGCAAGTAAACAAATGAACTCGCGCGTAATGTAAGTGTATTCTCACGTACCTCGGGCTTACATAGCTCCCGATATATATAGGCGTTGAAGATGATTAGTCGGGTCAAAACACGATTAATTAGTCGAAACTCTGTGTTTAGCCGATAATCCGGGGTGTTTAGGAGATAATCGTTGGGCTTGGACTTTTGGGCCCATTTGGCGAAGCCCGCAGGCCGTTGTCAGGTCTGTGGCGGTGAGCTGGTGGAGGAGCGCGGAGATCCGTAAAGTCCTGGAGAAGAAACAAGGTGAAAAAAGGGAGCCGGTTGAGGTGAACGACTGAGTCCCTGACTGATTACTGAGGGCATGACGCAGAGTTCAGAGCGGCACGTCCTTACGGGGCTCCTAGCTCCTCCCTGGGTGCAAATGAGAATCCAGGGAGGAGCCGTAGTCAGCGTATACTTCAGCGTGATGTTGTGGATTCTGGAATGCATCCCTGCCATTACGAGAGTTGACATGTGACTGAGTCTCAAGTGCTGATTCGGAGGTGTTCAAAAATACCCTCATCAGTGTATAAATTGAAAGTACATGTGCGGAAATGAGTCTTTTTCAAAATTTCACGGCGTGCAAAGGGCAAAAATCTCTAATAACATTTAAACAAAATGTCAATGAATTATTATTATTATCTTTTTTACCTTACGCCAACGTTTTGCTTTGGTTAATTAATCATCTTATTTTATAAATGCCAAAATATTACAAAAAGACAAAATATATATATATATATATATATATATATATATATATATATATATATATATATATATATATATATATATATCATATTAATTATCACAAAATTTAAATTTATCATATATTATAATTATAAATATTCTTTTACAAATATTTAATATAAAAATAAAAATAGTACATCATGCACACGAAAATAACATTACTTCTTATTTTTCCTTTTTCCTTTTTTAGATATAAATAGTAATTAAAACACAATATTTTTCAAGGCAAAAAAAAAAGACGTTTATTTTTTTGCCGTTTTATTAATTCCATCATCACCATGCACACTACTGCGTACTCTACGTATTGCCCAAAGTGGTAGACTTGCCGGAGAAAACAACCAGTAATCACTCCCAATTGGCTTCCGGCCGACCAGACGCCGGCCGGACCGACTCATTATTGCCGCCGTCCTCGCCGGAGATCTCTTCCAACGACCGCCCTTTGGTCTCCGTCACCAAGAAAGTACAGACAAACCCTAACATATTAGTGAAAGCCAACAACATCATCGCCCGTTTGATCTTCGTCACGTTACCATCCAACGTGTAACTCTGCACCACAAACGCACTTACGATCGCGCCGGCTTTCCCGGAGGCGGCGCTCAGGGCGTGACAGGTGGACCTAACCCTCGTCGGAAAAAGCTCCGCCGGCAGAACAAAGGTGGTGCTGTTTGGACCAAAGTTTGCAAAAAAGAAAGTGAGCCCATATA
Source organism: Eucommia ulmoides (assembly GCA_016647705.1). Lineage (NCBI taxonomy): Eukaryota > Viridiplantae > Streptophyta > Magnoliopsida > Garryales > Eucommiaceae > Eucommia > Eucommia ulmoides. Next base: position 44,602,608 of record CM028331.1, read on the forward strand.
GGGCCGCAAAAATCCACTTATGGTCCTTATTTTTAAGGTAATCATATTTCACCCCCATAATTAACATAAACACCGACATCATGAAGAATCCGATGAGTTGGATGTAGAATCGGCCAATCGACTCGATGAAGAAGACGGTGAACCAATAGCCGGGGAAAGTACCGAATAAGGCGATCACGAACATGGCCCGGGAGGTCTCGAACATCTCCCGGAGAGCGCTGACATCGGTTGCCTTCTCGGTGAGTCCCATTATGGGGAATATGTCTTTTTGGGTTAGGTTTTGGCTGTAAAACGCTATGTCGAGCAAGAACCAAGTTGTTGCGGTACCTGTCGTATAAAATCAGAATTATAAATGTTTAAATTATGCCTTTTAAAGTGAAAAATTAGGTGCCAAAATGTAAATAATTTTTTTAAGAAGCTTCCGTCCGGGGACCAAAATGAAGTTTATGAAAACTTGGGGTGGAGTTGTTCAAATACAAACTATATATATGCATATCATATCGTATATTATTTACTAAAAGTGAAAGTCAAATTAAAAATAAATCACTACTCAAAACAAGACATTTTTCACTCTCTTTATTTCTATCAAATCAACGGTCAAAGTTTTCTTTTTCACTATTAATATCCTGACTCTAGATCTTTTACGAACTAATTTCTTCTATTTTTTTTTTTAAATATACATTTTTATCCATTTATTTTTTAAAAAAATCAATTATAATCATTAAATTTCATATACTATATAAATAAATATGTGAATCCTTAAAAAATATTATCTTTTAAAGAATAATCGATGTTTTTTGTTATACATAGATCAACAATTAAAACTATAACATCTAAATATTCAAATTAGATGTTATATATATATATATATATATATATATCAATATATTTTTTCTAGACTTGGATGTTATGGGGGTTTGAAACTAGTATACCTATGAGGTGAAGGCCGTGTCTTTGGAAGAACTCCCTTGAGAGCAACGGATAGTCGTTGGCGGCTTTGAATTCCGACAGCTTGTCCTGATCGACGTCGATTTCGATTTCCAAAACCCTACCCATGTCGCTCGCCGCCTGTTTGGCGTTCCCTTCGATCAGCGCAGTGTACCGTCCCGTCTCCGGCATCTTCATCCTCCAGTAATACGTTACCACCGCCGGCAGAGCTCCGAGCATCAACACGATTCTCCAGACGTAGTCTGCCTCTGGCTCCGTTGACAGGACGTGGTTCTCGTGGAATCTCGGACCCTGGAAATTTTTGAGGAAGATCTTTGAGATAGTCATGGAGACCAGTCCGGCGAAGATGATTCCGACGCCCTGCATCGCGAAGACGGCGGCGATGAAAGCTCCGCGGGTCTTCTTGTTGGCGTACTCCGACATGATAGTGGCGGAGAGAGGATAATCACCACCGATGCCGAAGCCGAGCCAGAATCGGAAGAAACAGAGGGTGCCCATCACGGCCTTGTGGCTGTAGCCGAAGGACATTCCGGAGCAGATGGCGCAGAACGCCATGAGAATGAGGGTGACGCCGTATACTTTCTTACGCCCGAGTTTGTCGCCGAGCCAGCCGAAGAAGAGCTGGCCGGTGAGAGTGCCAACGAGGGCGACTCCGATGACGGCGTTGTTGACGTTGTGGGGGAGAGCACCGGGTTTTCCGGTGCTTGGGTCGTAGTAATAGAGGCGGCCGAGGAGTTTGGAGACGGTGGAGATGCAGAAGAGGTCGTAGGCGTCGGTGAAGAATCCCATTCCGGCGATGACGATCGCCTTCACGTGGTACCATTGCGTACGCGCACCGTCAAGCGCGCTCAGCACACTCAAATTGTTATTGGCCATTTTCCTTCTCTCTCTCTCCTTGTTCTGTGAGCTGATTTCTTTGTGGCTTAACACATTATATATATAGTGGTTTATATATTTATTTTTAATTATTGGTGAATGTATTAACGAAAAATTGATTAACATAGGACGTTTAAAACTAGGTTTAGGGATGACAACAAGAAACCAACCAAGGGGTATTAAGAGAATATTCTTTAAATTTTTTTTTTAAAAAATTTGGCTTAGTGAAAATGAAGTATATGCCTATTGCAATAGTTAGGTGATCGGTAATGTTTGTGAAATTACAATGCAATGAGCTAATTTAATTAAGGGTGATTTTTTTAATTCCCAAAAGCCCATTATTTTTCAATTCTCTGTCTTATCGAAGATGCAGAAAAAAGAGGACATCAGGAGGAGTAAGCCTCCAAATTCCAATACAGATGATTGTGTTGTTTGACACCCGAAAAATTCTGGGAAATTCTCGATTAAGTCTGCTTACAATCTTATTCATCCGGATGATGAGGTAATGAGTGATTCTAAGTTTTATTGGATCCGGAAAATTAAACTCCCTTAGAATCCCCAAACACTTCCTATGCCTTACTCTGTATGAAAAATGTTAATTTAATATATGAGTTTGACTCACTTGACCCATTAGGTCAAAACTCTAATTAACCCTATTGTTCCTCACTTCTCCTATAAATACTCTTACTGTATATCTTTATAAAATATATCTCTATAAAATATACAAAACTACAAATGTATGTATGTATGTAATGCGGGATTGGTGTGAACCGTAAAAGGTTCAGCTTTTATAGTTTCGTTATGGATATTTAGAACACAAGTATTTCTGGGTTTTGAGATTGATAAATATATTTTTGAGAATTTTTTTTTACAATAGTATATGTTTATATAAATATATTTTTGTTGGTTAGTCAGATAGTATTAAGTCGACGTCACGCCCAACTTTGGGTGTTGGGGGCTCGGGGTAGGGGTGTGACAGATTTTCTACAAAGTTGGAATGGTACTTAGGGTTTTTGGATGTTTTGATTCTATTTCTGGACTTTGTTTTGTGATTTGAAGCTCCCAGTATATACTTTCTTTTAGATTTGTGTGATTTCTACACAAGTTCACTACTTTCTTTGCGCCTATGGCTAACTCAGACTCATCTTGAGTTATCATTATTATTCTGGATGAATCCAGTTATGTCGTGTGGGCTCAAGAGATGTCTAGTTTTCTCGATGGACGGAAATGGTGGCGCTTTGTGACTGAAGAAATTACTTAACCCAAGAAGAACGATGACGAAGATGTTGCATGATATATTGACTGTCTAAAGGAATGTGATAGCAAAAATCATCAGATTCTCAGATGGTTCCATTCCACTATCATCCCATCTATCAAAATTCAATTCAATAGACTATAGACAGCTAAAGAAGCTTGGAATCTTCTCTAGCACCGCTACACCAAGGCAGATATATCACACTGGTATCACTTCTTTTCCACATTCTACAGTATGCGCTAAGAACCTGGGCAAACTGTCAACAATTATCTATCTCAAATGACTGCCGTGTGGGATCAATTGGCTATCACTGAGCCAATCTGAGAATGCACAAAAGACGCTACCATTCAGACAAACTGTCAAAATGAGATGTGTATTATGCAATTCTTGATGACCTTGAGGGAAGAATTTGAGCCTGTACGAGTTTCAATCCTACACCAGGACAAAATATCTTCTCTAAACGATGTCATTTCTGATCTACTCAACGAGGAAACACGTTTTGCGATATTACAAAGACCAAATACAAATGTTGCTCTTGTCATACTAGTTGCTCTTGCCACAACAGCAACCAAGCCAAACTCATCCTAGAAGTCCCTATATTGTAGGTATTGTCATTCATAAAGGCAAGTATTGCTCAAATGTCCTTCTCGCCTGTGTGAGGTATGTAGAGAACTAAGTCACTATCTTACGGATTGCCTTAAACTACCAGCATCATCATCTAGAAATTAATCAAATGGGAATCAGTCTCGCTCTCAAGGCTCTCGCAATCGGTCTTACCCCAAGGCAAAGAACGTTGCCGCTACAGCCAGTGATGCTACCCCGACTTTATCAAACTCTCTACTTGATTGGAGTGGTTTCTGCACCATAATTACCGAGACTCTATCTAAAACTAGTAACAATATAGCCATGTCAGTTACACCGGGTACATCTTGATAGTATTTTGATTATGTCTATTGCAATCACATGACATCTGATGCCTCTATTTTTTTCTCTAAAACCTATGATGAGCATGAACCTACTATTCATACTGCTAATTGATCAAATATGTCAGTTAACCATACTAGACATGTTGAAAGTTTTTATTTATCTCTCCATGATACATATATGGTCCCTAATCTTACGGTTAATCTTATATTTGTTGGACAACTATGCGATCTTGAATTTGATTTGTATTTTTCTTCTACTGGTTGTCGTGTACAGGACCCTTAGACAGGAAAACTCCTTGGAACTGGACGTAAAGTTGGACGCCTTTTTGAGCTCACTCACCACCAACTCACATCCTCATCATTATCAAATACATTATCCACATCCATCCCAGCACTCTCATCTATGGAATTGTGACACTCTCGATTAGGTCATACTTCATCTAGTTGTCTTCGTTTTCTAATTTCTAGTAGTTAGTTAGGTTTAATTCCGCATGAGTTTTTTTATTGTATTCATTGTCAACTTGTAAAATAATTAGCTTTACCTTTTAATGAGAGTCAGTCTGTTTCCCTTGCACCTGTTGATTTAGTGCATTATGATATTTGGGGGCCTTCTCTTTATGCAACAATAGGTGGTGCTCACTATTCTGTTATATTTGTGGATGACTACTCTAGATATATATGATTGTTTCTTATAAAAAATAGATTTAAACTATTTTAAATATATTATAATTTTTCTTCTATGGTTCAAACATAATTCTCTCGGAATATTAAAGTTTTTTGCTCAGATAATGCAATGGAATACAAAGACCGTGATTTTTCTCAACCTGCTTCACAAAAATGACACACTCCTCCATCGCTTGTGTCCTGAAACCTCACAATAAAATGAACTAGTCGAAAGTAAATATAGACACATTCTTGACACAGTCCGTGCTCTACTCATATCTTCATCCTGTCTTGAGCGTTTCTGGGATGATGTTGCCTTAACCGCAGTATACATAATAAACTGTGTCCTTTTCGCCACAATTCTGCATCAGTCTCCATTTGAGGGTTTTTTCGGTAAACCTCCCACTTTCTTTGAACTCAAAGTCTTTGGTTGTACTTGTTTTGTTATTCTCAAACCACATGAACACAACAAACTGGAACCAAGAGCTAATATGTGTTGTTTTATTGGATATGGTATTGAACATAAAGGGTATCGGTGTTGGGATCCTATTTCTGAAATTCTTCGTATCTTTCGTCATGTCATTTTTTGGGAACATCAATTGTTCTCTTCCTTACAGTCATTTTACATGTCAACAATTACTAACTCCAGATTTTTTACTGATCTATCTATTGAGTTATTTTCTGAGAATAAAGTTTCAGGTACTGTTGAGGCTACCTCAGAACCACCAGCTGATCTCACCCCTTCAGTTCCAGAACCACCAATTGATATCACCCCTCCAACTCTTGAACCACCAGCTGACCTCACCCCTTCGACTCAGTTGGCCATGCTCGAGGATATTCCTATGTTTGATGAGTCTGCATCGACTCCCTCTGAGAGCCATCCTCCAGATCACTTTCGCCGGTCTACTAGGGTAACTTATATTCTCCCTTATCTCACTGATTATCATTGTTTTTTTACTATACTTCATTTGCATAAACCTACATCCTACAAGGAGGTTAGTACTAATCATCTTTGGCAGAAAGCAATGGACGAAGAACTTCAGGCCCAAGCTAGAACTCATACCTGGGATATTGTTGATCTTCTTCCTTGGAAAGCTCCTATTAGGTGCAAATAGGTGTTTAAGATTAAAACACTTTCTAATGGTTCTGTTGAACGATACAAAGCCAAACTTGTTGCCAAGAAATTTGCTCAAGAATATGTCATTGACTAAGAAGAGACATTTGCTCTAGTGGCGAGACTCATATTTGTCTGTATTCTTCTTGCCGTCGCTGCCATTCGAAAATGGACTCTCTTTCAGATGGATATAAAAAATGCATTTCTCAATGACGATCTTCTTAAGGAAGTTTATATGCATATTCCTCCTGGTCTAGTTGCCTCTCGAAATAAAGTTTGTCGCCTTCATCATGCCTTATATGGTTTGAAATAAGCACTACGTGCCTGGTTCGCAAAATTCAACACTATCATTCATCAGCTTGGGTTTACCTCTAGCGCTCATGATTCGTCCTTGTTTCTTTACCACACTGACAATGATATTCTTCTTCTTTTATTGTACATGGATGACATGATTATTACTAGAGATGATCTATGCAGTATTTTTTAACTTAAAAAGTTTTTTAGTGGACATTTTGTGATAAAAGATCTGAGCGTACTCACCTATTTTCTTGGCCTTGAAGTCTCATCCGGTTCAGATGGATATTTTCTCTCTCAGGCTAAATATACCTCAGATCTTCTTTCTATAGTTGGTATCATTGACTCAACCACAACCACTACTCCTCTTTTGCCGAATATTAGACTCACTCCACTAAATAGTTTAATTTTTCAATATGTCACTCTATATTGCCAACTAATTGGAAGTTTAGTATACTTCACTGTCACTCACCCAAATATTGCTTATGCTGTCCATCAAGTCAGTCAGTTCTTGTCTGCTTCTTGAACCATCCATTACTCGGTTGTTCTTTGCATTATTTGGTATGTCAAGGGCACCTTATTTCACAAACTTTATTTCTCAGCCCCGTTCTGTTCCCATTTAACAGACTTATTCTGATTTCGATTGGGCTAGAGATCCCACCAACCAATGATCAACCACTGGTTATTGTTTCTTCTTGGGTAACTTTCTCATTTCTTGATGCAGTAAGAAGCGAACTGTGGTTGTTCGTTCCAACACTGAAACTGAATCTCATGCTATGACTAATACAACACAAGAATTACTTTGACTTCGGTGGCTCCTCGCTAACATGAGAATCTCTTCTCCTATTGTCACTGTTTTATACTGTGATAATATGAGTGTTATTGAAATGACCCACAATAATGTCTTCCACGAGTGTACAAAATACATCTAGACTGATTGTCACTTCATCCGTCATCATATTCTTTAGAATATGGTTCGTCTATAATCTATTAGTTTAGCCGATCAAACAGTAGATACTTTCACTAAGACTCATCCACTCGGACGCTTTCACTTTTTGGTTTCCAAACTCAAGTTTACGTCTCATTTACCGTCTTGAGTTTGAGGGGGGATGTTAATGTAATATATGGGCTTGGCCCACTTGGCCCATTAGGTCAAAACTTTAATTCTAAGGTTTCTCACTTCTCCTATAAATACTCCTATTGTATATCTTTGTAAAATATATTATTTTTCTGAATATCAATACAATGGTTTTATGTTCTCCATTTCACTTCTTAACTATTCTAACAAAAAAAATGTTACAAATAAATTCCAAGCCATCAGGAATAACAATATTTCTAGTATTTGTCAGAGATGTCCTAGTGGAATTGAAACGGTTGATCATGCTTGCGTAAATGGCTAAAAGCAACTAAAATTTGGTATTGTTTTGCGAATGTATTCGGCAGAAATATGGATCTGGACATTGACTTAATCGATGGATTACCAAAATCTTAATGGGAGTACTCTCAACACTTATATTTCTTCATTCTTTATATTTTATGCGATCATTTGTGAGGTCTGCAAAGATAAAAATCGATAAGTAATAAAGGGAGTAGAACTAATACCTCTATTACAATCTCTAAACTAACTTGATTTAGTAGAAAACTTCTGGAAGATTTCCACCAAAAGTACCCCCCCAAATGATAGAGCTATTTCAAAATTGTCTCATTGGAAATTCTACTTTGCAAGTTTCTATAAGCTGAATACTGAGTGGAGCACTTTTGGAAATCCAGGGAAATGAGGAATTGGCGGGTTAGTTCGAGACAATCTCGAAGGTTGGATTGTGGGATACTACCGCCAACTCCAAGGATGCACCACAATTGAAGCTGGGATACGAAGTTACATACGGGTATACACATTGCCTCAAGTAGAGACCTACCAAGAGTAGTGGTGGACATTGACTCCATGGAAGCGGTGTCCCTTATTCTTGGAGACTGCCTAGAGACACATAGTTTCAAACCATGGATTAAAGATAACAAAAGGGTTGGCCCAGTGAGCTACCTAAGAGGGGGGTGAATTGGGTAGTTATAAAACTTTGAACAATTTAAATCTTCCACACTTAATTAATCAAATAATTAATTTTATCATAAATTAATTATTATCTTGTTTCGCAGCGGATAAATGTTCAAATTTAAGTACACATCCAAACAACAAAATATAAATAAAGTAAATCAATGCAGCACACCAATATATTAGTGTCCCAATAATTATTACGTGATAGGAATTAATTGAGAAATTCAATATTTGATTATAATATGTGTGGGTTGCACATAATTAAACACGTAATCAGATAATTAGAAAATCGTTTTAAAAATAATTTTCATACTCTTTAAATTTCAAACAATCAAATAATAATATAATTTCACAATAAAGAATAATAGCTTGGAAATATCTCACCAGGAAAATACCGAAAAATTGGAATCAGAATAGCAAGACGGCACAAATCGGTGACGCCAATTCAATCAACGCTTTAACTCAAGAACTTTACACACAATTAATCTCACAAATGATCTCTCAAATATATCTCAGAATAACAACTCTTAGAAAGCTCAAGAACTTTTATAATTCTTGATTGATGTGTTCTTATGATATGAAATTCGCAGGTCAATTTAAACTAATTTGAAAAAAGCCCTCTAACGACTAGTTTCTTCAAGATATGACTTTTAAATGCACCTATAGATCTCATATATCATAACCATTTATTCCTGGTATAATTAACTCATATATGGCTTTAAAATCTTTTAATAAAGTCCTCAAATTAATTCTTAATTTCAAATCGAATAGATATGAAGTATTAAATGTACCAAATTGAGAAACACTTCAATTTTATGTACCATATCTATAGGGATAACAAAATAAGTATGATATATCTCAAATATATTCATATCTTGAGAATATTTGAATCAAATATGCAAAAAACGACTAGTTAACGGTTAGTATTTGAATTAATCCTTAAAATCCTTGAAATTCTAACCAGACAATCGGTTGACCGATCAGCAGACCATTAGTCGGCCGATCGATATAGGTTACAAGCCAATCCATTTCTCAAATAGCAGTCAGTTGATCGATCCCCCAAGGGTCGGTTGACCGATCGATTCATGAAGTATTTTTAGACCATTTTTAAGCCCTAGTCGGTTAATTGATCGATACAGAGAGTTTTACTTCGGTCTATTAGTTGATTGATCTCCCTTGGTTGGTTGACCGATCAATTTAGAGACTTCTCAATTTCTACCCTACACCTGTCGGTCAACCGGTCCTATACCCTTCGGTTGACCGATTACTACTGGAATCTCTCATTTTCAACTTATTTCAACTCCAAATTTCAACGTTTTAATCCCTTTAATAGATTTCTTTTCTCGGTTAACACAATTGACACTAATATTCAATTTTAAATACTAATCTTACTTAGGTCAATTTTCATTTTTCAATCTCATATTGGAGCAAATAATTTAACACTAATTAGAATTTTAATTTCATCAAATTAAGCACACATAAATATAACTCATTAATTTGTGTTGTGTGTGATTCTAATCGGGATACATTAAGAGTAAAAGAGATTTGAGTTGTTTTCACCTATTTTCTTCATAATTTTCAACACTCTTCATCTCTGTATCTTCAATAATTATTTCATGATTTCATATTTAACGGAACTTTTAAACTGAAGCATTCAACAAACACGTTAGTTCCACTTAAAACATTAATCCTTAATTGTCCATCAAAATTTTGGGATCAGCAAAAGGTTCCTAAATAACAAAAACTACGTTCTCCAATTCACCCCTAGAGAAGAGAATAAATGTGCGGATTTCCTAGCTTAAAAGGGAAAGGAGTTGATCTAAAGATGAAAGAGTCTCTGACTGAAAATATGATAGAGCTCATTTTGGCATAAATAGACACGAGGGCCTTTGACCGCTGCCCATTGTTCTTCTGTGCTTTTTCTTGCTTGTTTCGTACACTTTCTATACAAATAAAAAGCCCATTATTTCTCACGTTTATATAATCCTCCTTTTTTTTTTTTTTTAATGAAAATTACAATTCTAAAAATATATTATTTTTCTGTCAAAAATGCTCTCAATTACTTTAAAAAAAAATATTAATTACCACAGAAAATATTCAATATTCCGTCATAAGCATAGTAAATATTTCTATTACCGCCACGATAACAAATATTTGTTAACCATCACCACCATCACATTGAACATTTACTATCACTGCTACTATCACATCAAATATTCACCGCCATTACCATTATCGTCATAGTAAATATTCTTATTACAACCATCACCACAAGAGCAAATATTAGCTATCACCACAACAAATGTTAACTATCATCATCACCACAGCAGAAAATATTTATTATCACCATCGTAACCACCACAACAACTAAACATTAGCAAATATCAAAATTATACAATTTAAACCATGAAAAATAAAATAAAAAATATTTTAACATTGGAAAAAAAAATTGGCAAAATAACCCCCAAAAAAATCAAATTTTCATTTATAACATATACAAAAAAAATATGAAATTTTTATTGTATAAAATATCTAGAAACTTAGAAAAAAAAAAAAAAAAACCCACTACAGTTAGATCTGGCTGCACCGGCCACATTTTTGTCGTAAACCCCAGATTTAGCTGTCGTCGGCCAAATGTGGAGAGAGAGAGAGAGACAGGGTGGTACTCTTTGTGGAGTGGTGGCGGGGAGTGGAGGACGGTGGTGGTGACCAGTAACAGTGGCAGGCGATGGAGTGGGTCTGTTTCTACTTCTAAATTGTTTTTTTTTTTTTTCCCCATTTCATTTGATATATATGGTAATTAGATATTGATTAATACATAGGATAATTAATTTTTTTAAAGGGGTAATTTTGAAAATTTTAATTTTAATTGCTGGAGTTTTTTTTTTTTTTTTTTTAATTTATTTTTTTAATTAATGTTTTGTTAAAAAATAAAAATTGGACTTGGAGTCCATTTTAATTTTCCTTGGGGCCACCTCCAATTAAATCTTTAATTAAATCAAGATGATGTTTTTAAATTTAAAGGATTAATTAATTATATACCTCGTTTTATATTTGAGTATCGATGGGCTATTTCTGTGCTTTGGTTGGCCGGGTTGTGGCCCAGCCTTCTTAGCAATCCGTTCGTCCATCGCTCTGGCAAAGGCATGGTTGCTTGTTTTGTTGTCTCCTCGACAGACCCGTCAAATTCTTGATGAAGGCCTTGGATTGCTTATTGGGTCATTTTGGCCACGTCCATTAGGAACCGGTGGGCCTCTACTACTGGATCGTGTGAGCTGGACTAGTTGGGCCTGGAGGGTCTGGTCACGGGCCCTGTGGCTTTTATTTGCCAATAAAATTACATGTCGAATTAAGCCATGATTAGGTCAAATTAGGGCTAATCCTCCTGGTTCACTAGCCTTGGGGTCCACCTAATCCAAAGTCTATGCCTGAGTTTAGGCGGTTAACAGGATCAGAAACAAACCTGAGTGGTGGTTCAAACTGTTGACTGGACGGTTCGGTCCGATTTTAAGACATTGCCAAAACCAAAAGCAAAAGTTAAGGCCCCGTTTGGTTAGTGTTCCCAACCAAACCCAATCCAAAAATTTTGGGTTTGATTTTTGAGAATGCGTTTGGCAAACACAAAACTCAATTCAACCCAATCCAAAAAATAGGAATTGATTCTCAAAATTATAAAAAAACCAGAAATAAAAAAAAAAATTATTTCTTTTTGTGCTAAAAAAACTCAACTCAAAATTTTCAACTTCCGTCTTCATCTGCAGGCCGACCACCGCCACCCGCTGCCGTCAGCCGCCGCTGGCCACCGTCCGGCGACCATCGCCGGCCGCTGTCCGGCGACCGACCGCCGTCTCCGGCCACCTCCGCCGACCGTCCGCACCGCCGGCGACCATCGCCGGCCACCTCCGTCGCTGTCGCTGACCGTCCGGTCACAGCTGCCGGCGTCTGGCCACCGTCTGATACTGCCGCCGCCGTCCAGCTGCCGCCAGACACAAAAAAAAATTTCAAAAAAAATTAATTAGTTTTAGGATAAAATCGTTATCAAACACATTCTGTTCTCAGCACAAAACAAAAATTGTCGTTACCAAACGTAATTCTGTTTCCAAAATTCTCAACCCAACCCAATTCAACTCAACCCAACTCATTCCAGTTGGGTTCAAAAAAGTGAGAACACTAACCAAATGCCACCTAAATTGCTACGGATTTTAATTTCAAAACTAAAATTGTAACCAAAACTATTTAACCGGTTTCAAAATCGAACATTTCGGTTCAATTTGATTCAGTTAGATTCAGTTATTCGGGTTCTATTGTCATTCCTAACTAGGGCAATATGGTAAAATTAAAAAATATTCAAATTTTGTGTAAAGTCAAATCTGACAATAATATTGGAATGGAGAGACTATCGTGAAAATATAAATTAAATTTTAAAGTTAAAAATACTAAAATTAAACAAATTATAAAAATAAGAGTACTCTACAAGCTCAGCCTGCATTGGGCCCATATTCAACTTGTGAGGCCCATTTAAAGCCCATGGGCCTAATCGCGCTCTGTGTTTTTGTAGAAATCAAAGCTCAAACAACGAGTCATTCGTGAATTAAGAGTTCGTTTCGATTATTTCAGTGTTTTCTCAATTTAAATTGTTTGTTCTTTGTTGATAAATTGTTCAAGGCGATTCGATTTTTGCAAGTTTACACCGTTTTTGTAGATTAATCTTGTTTGGGAGAGATTTGAACGGATTAATGAGAATTTTCAAGCTTATCAGTCGATTCAATCACTCTGCGCAAGGACGAACACTAATTTTTTCACGCTCTGGAGTTCTAATCAAGCCATGGATTCAGAGGAGCTTCTCGACTTCATACGAGGAGCCAGAGCTCAAGCATTTTCTTCATTACTTGGACAATCTCAAGAATTACGAGAAGTCAGGCGTTCCGAAAGGCGCAGGAACTGAATCTGATGATGGATTCGATCTCGGAAGGATGAAGAGGTTGATGGAACTCCTCGGTAATCCCCAGGCCAAATTCAAGGTATGATGCTTCTTATTTTATCACTGCACTCTTTATTAATTAGTCTCTAATTGAAGTCATTTGGATTGTTCAGAAATTGTATGAAATGTATTTGAAATCTCTAATATTTGCTAGAGTTTGAATGTCCATCGCCATTTATGTGATGTATACTTATCGGTAGGTTTATCCTACATTGGATGGGATGTAGAAGAGTTTGGTGGTCAAGTTATAAGTAAGGAAAAGTCTTGGGGTTGAGCAAGACCGAGGACTACCCTGGGCTCAAAGCACATGTTACAACAACTCCTCTAACCCAATAGTCACAAATAGAGAGACTGGTCGAGAGTTAACTGACCAAAGGCCCAATATGTGAGGAGAAGATTGTTGGGTGGCTAGTTTATGGGGTTGAGAGAGCCCAAGACCACCCACACTTAGTACCTATTTGGCTAATGGTTTGGATTTTTTATTTTCAAACTGTATAACAAAGTATTTACTGTATAAAAAATGTAGACCTTGAATTTGTTTGTAAACTCAATAGTTTCTTGTCATTATCTTTATGTAATTTCTCATACTATGTAAAATGCTGGAAGCTTTCTTTAAGAACTTGAATAAGCTCATGTGATAGGCTGTTCATATTGCCGGGACCAAAGGAAAAGGATCAACCGCTGCCTTCCTCTCCAACATTTTACGGGCTGAAGGGTATTCTGTCGGTTGCTATACTAGGTTTGTTTAATTATATCTATCTCATTACTCTCAATTTTGTGAATATTTTCATGTATTAAAAGATTTTATCAGCTTTTTCTCTCATGGATAGTTCCTCCTCCATTGCAATATGACCGCAGGCTTCATTTTCTTTGAGCAGCCCACATATCAAAACTATTAGAGAGCGAATATCAGTGGGAGAACTAGGAGAGCCAGTTTCAGCAATGGCATTGAGTAGTCTTTTCCAAAGGAATAAAAAGATTATCGATCGGGCTATTCAACTCGAAAATGGGTGTATTAGTCATTTTGAGGTATAGTCTTTTGTCAAATGTGACATATTTTAAAAATATATAGCAAAAGGCCCATTTTCATTAATTCAAAAGCAAAGTATACTTGGTGTCTGTTTGTTGAAACAATACATATAAATTTGTATCATATGAAAGAAAGCATATGGGATTTTGTTCTGTGTTTTTGAAAGGATTTTTTTTACTATATGATCTATAATTTTCCATTTCATGGTGTTGAATCACCTTTTTGAATTTTTCAGGTTCTCACTGCAATGGCATTCAGCCTATTTGCTCAAGAGAATGTTGATATTGCAGTTATCGAGGTTAGCCTCTTATCCTGAACGAACATACTTTTTAGAGTGCGTTTGGATCAGGCATTTGAAGTAAGAATTTGATTTCGAAATGGGATTTGTCAAATTTGTTAAGCAACAATTTTTAAAAAAGTAAAAAAAAAAAGAAAAAAAAGAAAAATAATAATCAAATTTCTTCATCAAATATCTCATCCAAACGTACCCTAAATTCTTGATAAATTGATAAATATCGTAATGTACTGAGGTCATATTGTGATGTTTCTTGTTTCAAATTCGTAGAATTTAACATCCTAAAAAGTTTGCATGTCTTTACCTGTTTGTATAGGCTGGTTTGGGAGGAGCACGTGATGCAACAAATATTATATCGAACTCTCAGCTAGCAGCTGCAGTTATAACCACCATCGGAGAGGAGCATCTGGCCGCACTCGGAGGTTCTTTGGAAAGTATTGCAATGGCAAAATCGGGAATAATCAAACATGGCCGCCCAGTTAGGTGGTTCCCCCTATGCATTCCTTTTGCATTATCACCTCTTGATTTCTTCTCTAGGCGAGCCATATGAAGAATGTATTTGATTTGAAAATGGGATCTGTAAAAATTTATTCAGAAATTTCCTTAACAATTTTTTTATTCCTTTTCCAAATCAAATTCTTTCCACAAATAACTCGCCGAAATTCACCCTAATTAGTATTAAACGCCCTTTAGTTTCATTTTTCTTGACATTAACTTTTATTGATCTAGTTATAATTCTTTTTGTGTTTAAAAATCTAACTTTGTTACAATGTTGAACTTTTAGTTGGTGCTAGGTGGGCCATTCCTTCCACATATTGAGCACATTCTTCGTGATAAAGCATCCTTAATGAGTTCGCCTGTTGTATTAGCTTCTGATCCCGGAAACAGAAGTACATTAAAAGGCATTTGCAGATTCAGCAGTAAACTCTTCCAATCTTGTGATATTTTGGTCCAAATCGAGAGAGATTTGCAATTGGTATGCATTTCATTGTTTTTATATTTCGATTTTTGCAAAATATAATCTAAATTTGCCTGAATTTCATAATATTTTCAAAGATTTTGAACAATTTTTCAAAAAAAAATGCAGTTCATTGAGTTATTTGATGTGAAACTATCGGTTCTTGGATATCACCAACTCCAAAATGCTGCAACTGCAGTTTGTGCAGCACTCTGCCTTCGCAATCAAGGTGAGCATTTTCTTTTTTTGGTTTGTTAATTTCCCATTGCGGTTTGTTATGTATGGACCTAAGTTTATATAGTTTGGTTTGAAGCATTTCTATTTGCAACCGCAAATAATTGATCAAAAAAATTGTTGAAAAAGTATTTCTATATCATTCTAAAATTTTCGTGGGATTTCTAGGTTGGAATTTGTCGGATGAATCTATTAGAGCTGGTCTAGAATGTACTTATCTTCATGGTAGAAGCCAAATTTTGGCATGTGATGAAGCCGAGACCCTAGGACTACCCGGGGCAACTATAATGCTTGATGGAGGTTCGATTCTTGTGCTTCTTGTTTATTGATCAGGTGGTGTTTGTTGAGGGCCTATTTGGTTTACTTTTTGAAAACTGTTTTCGAAAATATTGAAAACGGTTTTTGAAAAGATATTTGTTTAGTTTTAAAAAATTATGGAAAAAAAGTATTTATTTAAAAAATTAAAAAAGTAAAAGTGATGTGATTGATTGAAATATGATGTTGAAGAAGAGAAATAATACTAATGTTCGCTGGCTGAATGTGTAGTGGAGAAATTTTTTAGAGAACTAAAAAATAAATATATAAATAAAAAAAATTAGAATCAAATTTATAAAATAATAAAGTATAATATTAAAAATAGGGATGTGATAGTTTGAGTATTGTGAAAATTGTTTTGCAAAAGTGTTTTTGTGTTGTATTGTTAAATGTGTAATAATTGTATTTTATGTTTTTGAAAACTGAAAGCAGAAAGTGCACCAATAGACATTTTTTTTTTCTGTTTATTTTTTGTTCTGTTCTCAGAAAATTTGGAACATGAACCAAAAAATGTAGTAATGCCTTTTTGTTTCTGTTCCCACTTTTTCTGGAAACAACATATGATACCTTTAGTTATTTCCTTCGCAGCACATACAAGAGAATCCGCTAGAGCTTTGGCGAACACAATCGAAATGATATTTCCAAATGCAAAGGTTGTGCTTGTGGTTGCTATGGCTAGTGACAAAGATCACCTAGCTTTTGCTAGAGAACTACTTTCGGGTACGGGTCTTAGTTCTCTTTACGTTCTTCTTTTCATTATGAATGGTGAAAAAATTTATTTAGTGACAATAATTACACCTCTGCATAATAGAAGAACATAGTGGTTTTAGTAACTGTTTCTGTTTCTGTTTTTGTTCTTGCTTTTTTTGTTCGGTAATTTTTTTTTTTAAATTGAAAAATAGAACAATTTTCTGGGGTGACGGCAGAAATACATAAATATTTTTTTCGGTTTATTGCCTTTTACCCCCTTATACTTTCATTTTGTTTCATTGGTCCCCTCTACTTTAAAGACGATCACTTCACTCCTTCGACTTATAATAAATTGGATTTTTTTTTTTTTTTTTAATTTAACGAAATATGCTAAAAAATTGGTGGAATTAAATATCCCATCTAAATTTTACATGAAATAAACAAAACTATCATTTGTTTTAATTTTAATTTTATTTTGTCTTTAATCAAAAAAAAAAAAAATAGAAAGAGAGCTAGAGAGAGAAAATGTTATTTTTTTCCCTTTTGTTACCATTAAATATTGAATTTAAATAAAAAACAAAAGGCAATTAACTCATTTTTTTTTTGAATAAAATGTAAGTTTCTCCCTTAACTCTAGTGGGGGGGGGGGGTTGATTCAGTTTTTAAAGTCGACGATTTAAAATGAAACAAAACTAGTACAAGGTGGTAAAAGGCAATTAACCCTATTCTTTTTTTTCTGCTATGCTTTCTGTTTCTGTTCCTATAAAGCTGGGAACAAAAAACCCGAAACTGAAACACTATGGCCCATTTGTTTAGTGTTTCTGTTCCCAAAATTCTGTGAACAGAATAAAAAATATGTAAACTCTATTCCCAGATAAAAGAACAATTTTTAGGGAACAAAATGGATTTTACCCTGATAATTCTTGTTTCTGTTCCGAGTTTTCAAAGAACGATAACTGAAATTCTGAGAACAGAAACACTAACCTAACATCACGCCACCTTAAAAATATATATATATATTTATATATATATATATATATTATCATACGATAATTTATACTAATGAAATAGGAAAAATTAGTAGACTATCCTTGAAACTAGTCCTTATAATTTTTTTATCCTCATTTTTTTCTCTTTATGTTTGAGTCCTTGAATAAATTTTGAGTTATTCTGTTAGCATGGACTAAATTGAATTTAGAGTTAATGTTAACTAAATGCGAAATTTGCATTTGATATCATAGTTAATATTAACTAAAATATTAGTAAGGACTTAAAAATAAATTGCTCCATTAATAGGTTACAAAAATTTAAAAATCAAAGTTAAAGGACGATATAATAAGAACCCCAAGAAACAACTATGTTCTCAAACTAAATCATTCTTAATTTCGGTTCAAACCGATATCATCTTGCTCTGATTCTCTCTTCTTCTTCTCTCTCTAGTGAAACAATTAGAGGCCGCAATTCTAACAGAAGTAAACATTGCCGGTGACAAATCTCGATCAACTCCGGCCTTCTTATTAAAAAATCGCTGGATCCAAGCTTCAAAAGAGATGAATATCGATGTTTCTGATGATTCAAAAAACGGGTCGCCCATAATTATAGCCGATGATTCGTTTAAGGATTCGATGATGTCAGCAAATCAGATTCTCAAATCAAGAACAAGAGATCAATCACCAGGTATAATAGTAGTTACTGGCTCTTTGCATATTGTTTCATTGGCATTAAGCATTTCCACAGGGTTAAGTTAAGGACTCGTTTGGCGCGTGTTCCCAAATCGCAGTTTGGATTGGGTTTTTTTCCCATCCTAACAGTCTGCCAAACGGATACTGAATTTATTTGTTTAAGCAAAATGTCCATTTCGGTATTAGCTAAGGTAGTGTTTGATTGTACAGAATTAGAGCCCTAGACACTGGAAACCAAAAATTGAAAATTCTGGATTTACATGCGTTCATTTCTGAAGCCAAACACGACCAAAGCGATTAGTTTGACCCGGGTTTTGTTAATCGGGTCTGGTTGGTTTAATTACAACATGGTTTGTTTGTCCTCTATGATATAAACAGAAACCTGTTGTTCTGAAATCCAGTTGTGTAGAAGTCCCATGTGTTTTTGATTCTAAGAAGTTGAAAGAAGATGAGAACTGAATACGATGTTTCCTCTCTTTATTTCATTTATGTAGGGTCATTAAAAAATTCAATTGGCATTGGATTCCAAAAGCCTATACACATATATATAAGACCAAATTTGAAAGTTGTGTTCAGATCTTGATGGGGTCATCATGTTTTCTTCAAAATGTTCCTCTAAAATAACACGTGGGAGTATAGTCCAAAACAAAAATAAAATTTTCATCTCATCACATCCCAATTTATTAGAAGCAGTAACTGAAAAACAGAAACACTAAGGCCCCGTTTGATAACCGTTTCTATCCTAGAAATTCTCATCCCAATCCTAGATTTTTGGGATTTTTGTTTGAGAATAGCGTTCGGTAATTTTTGTTCCAGTTCCCGTTCTTGTTCCCATTCCATTCTTATTTGAGAATTGTGCCAACTTTTTTCTTAAGAAATGAGAAACAAAAAAAAGTTATTTCTCATTATTCCCATTTCATTCCAAAAAATTAAAGAGGGCCACTGCCACCGTCCTCTGCCGCCGTCTACTGCCGTCCGCCGGCAGCCATTTCTGGCAACCATCGTCTGTCACCTCCGGCATTGCCGCTGGACGGTTACCGTCAGCTATCTGCCGGCCACCGTCCAGCCGCCGCCGTCCAAAACAAAAAAAAAAAAAAATGTTCTCAAAATAAAAAAAAAAAAAAGAAAATTGATTTTAGGATAAAATTATTACCAAACGCGATTTTATTCCCAAAACAAAAAAAAAAAAATTATCGTTACCAAATGTGATTCTACTTTCAAGAAATAAATAAAATTCCCATCTTATCCTATTTTCATGCCATGGCCACACAACCTTGGAGATTGGGCCACATTGGCCCAACTATTTCAAATCCGGCCGTGATGCCAGGCAATTAGGAGCCGTACGATTGTTGTGCACTCCATCTCAACGGTCTCGATGCATCACGTAGCTGAACTAATGTATTCACAACCAATCAGCATTTGACGGTTCAGAATAATAATCTCGACCTTTAAATTTTTTCTGTATCGACAATAGTGTTACTACCTCTTCTATAATATATTCAGTTTGTAGTTATAAAAATGCTTTTTACATTTTATTTTAAACTTAATTTGAAATATTGTGTTTATATATATGTTAGAAAAGCTATTAAAATTTGTCCCTTTGCTCCCTCCAATTCCCAAAGGCGATGATTGATGAGGGTAGCACTACTATTTGTCTGCAGAAGCAATAAATTCATAGGTCAGTGGGGGGTGGTGCTGACATAGACCAATAGAAGCCCATCAATATGTCAAAATGGAGTCCTTTACATATATAGTAGTGTTATTTGCATTTTGCACCCCTAAATTTAGTCCCTCTATTTTCAAATTGAACACATTAATACCGGATATGGGTACCATACATATTTTAAAAAAACCGATTCTTGCAAATTTTTTTAAAGACTCGATTCTTGGAGAATTGATTTTCTTCAAGAACTAATTTTATTTTTGCCTTCTCTCTCTCTCTCCCCCGCACCAAAAAAATACCCAGTTGAACCAGATCATTTTTCATTTAAAATCATTAATAACGTTCCGAATTTTGTAGGATTGAAATAAATGTGAAAATTGAGGGGTCAAACATATAATTTGACAAATTTCATAGTCTATATAGACACCTATCCGTACTTTGGGGACCAAAAATATAAATATCCCTGGGTATATATTCAAAACTCTAGTTTTGTAGGGAGTAAAAAAGTAGCTCTTAGCTTAGGGTTGGCCTATTTTTAATAGAACGAGGAGAGGACCCCAAAATGTTGCAGACATTCTTGAAGGTAGATGGTGTGGGGCTTAAATCTTAACTAAGTGGTCAGATGTTAGCTTGGTAGGAAGCAATATTACATTTTGCCAACCACCACCACCTATCTTTTTCCCTCACCATTTTAGAACAAAACAAAAACAAAACACACCCTATTCTAATGTTTTTTTCATTTCCCTCTATTTATTATACCCAAAAAAGGTAAAATCACTTCTTTAAATCATATACCCCGCCAAAACGGACATTAAATTTGGAGGCTTAATTGACATTTGGGTTCAACATTTTTACCCCAAATTGTGCTTCTCCATGCCTTTTCTTACATGTGCCAATGAGCGGGAAGCATTTCGTATTTTATGTCGAGTCATACGCTGATACAAACCCAACACGATAATATTTTGTGTCAAAATATTGAAACACAAATACGACACGATAATTAATTATGTCACACGGCTTCTTAACTCATTACACATTAATTTAATTCTTAAAAATATATATTATAAAAATAATTCATTAAAATATTTAATTAATTAAATTTGTATCACTTATTGTGTCACCTATTTATGGGTAACCTGACATGAAATTCAAAATTATCATGTTATTTAGTGTTAATTAATGGGTTAGCAAGTAAACTTGAAACACGATATATTTATTTTAGTGTTTACCGTGTCTTGACACGATAACCACATTAAACTTATTAAGGCTAACCCATACACGATAATTCCGCGTTGATTTCATGTCATGTTTTCGTGTCAATGCCTATATTGTGAGCCCTAACCCCTGTTGATAATTTTATATATATCATTATTCGTGCTGAAGACACGTTTTAATATTATTCTAGTAAAAAATGAATTTATCTAATTTAAATTTATAAATTCAAGGTATCGATGGTGGGAGGTCCTAAAATCACATCAAATTTATATCTATATACTAAAAGAGGAAGACAAAACTTGAGAATGAATGAGAGCTCAATATTTTCACTCAAATGGAAGTAATGATTTTTTTTTTCTTTTTATGCAGATAATTTCATATACAAAATAAGATAAAAAGTATGAACATAATAAAGAGTAAAAAAATAACAATTAAAAAATTCACAAGTTCATTGTTTTTTAATTTGAGCGAAAATATTACTAAATAAATTATGATATGAAAACTTCACCAAACAATTCAAAAAAAAAAAAAAAATTATAACTAAATTAAATAGTTTATATATAAATTGTAAGTAAATTTCATAAATAAAAAATATTTAGTTCTTAGAATTATTTTAAATTTCAAAAAATCAGTAGCATTTCTCTTTACATACTCAAAAAATTGTGACAAACCATCATGTGATCTTAAAAGTAATTAAAAAGTAGAATTGAAAATATATTACATAAGCAAATAATATTTAATTCTTTGAATAATCTTAAATTTAAAAAATTCAATACCAAAAGACTAAAAAAATGTGTAGTAACCAACAATTGATTCGAAAAATAATAAAAGAAAAATTAGAATTGAAAATGTATTACATAAACAAAATTTACATATAAAAATCAAATTGTAATTCTTTTAAGAAGTTTAGAAGAGTAATTTTTTTATCAGATAGTTTTAACTAAATTTTTAATAGTATAGTGACAATGACAAATAAGTAATTTTATATATAACATCAAATGAAAGGAGTGTCGGAGATATTTTTCAAATGACACAGGATATCGTTGTAAGTATTACAAATGACAAAGGACATCCTTGAAACTTACCCATATAATTCATGGATGTTTTTATTATAATTAATTATATCTCTTCCTCACTTTTTTTTTATCGAACCATTTAATAAAATTCTCTCTCTCTCCATCTATTAATTACATATAAAATTTATTAAATTTCATTTGCTTAACAGAGTATTCTAATAATTTTTAATCAAATAATAGAAACTATTAAATAATATAAAAAAAGACTTATAATATTATTTTAAAATTATTATTTGTAAAAAATAAATAAATAAAAACTTTTGAAAAGTCCCCTTTAAAAACTTATTTATTTTTTTTTCGAAATTAAATATGAGTGATGACATTAATAGTTTTAAAAATTGACATAACATTTTTTTTGGTTATAACTTTATTTTATTTTTTAATATTCAAATTTATTTTTTCTATATTTTCATAAAATATATGAATTATAAAATTAAAGAATCAATTGTACATATGTTTAACATTCAAATCAAAATATAATTTTTTTAACTGGAACCGCATATTCGAGTCTAAAACTAGTTAATAAAAAATTTCAAACCAAATAAGTACTTTTGTTCAGTCCCATCTATTAGAGTGAATGGAAATATTAATATTTCAATAAGGGTTGCATCACCAGCCGTCACTCGATCATCGCCGGCCACTAGATTCCGGCCACCGTCGGCTGTTGATTGTTGAACCTCTAGTTGTCGGTCGCCGAATTTTTTTTATAGTTACATTTAACTAATTTTTAGTAGTATTTTTTTAGTTATATTCAACTAATTTTTGGTTCCCCGGTTACTATATGTGAATGTAACTAAAAATTATAATAAAAATATAACTAAAAATTAAAAAATAGAATTAAAAATATTCTTAAATGCAATTAAAAATATACTTAAAAAACGTAGCTAAAAAATACACTAAAATAACAATTACACGTAACTGAAAAATACACTAAAAAAATAGTTAAATGTAACTAAAACAAATTCAAAGACCTGTGGCCAGACTTTGGTCTTAATTGGAAGCATTTGATTGAAGATATAAGAGATTATTGTTCATCGGTATAAACACAAGGTAAAACATGATGAAAATATTTATACTCAATTTAAAATTAAGGTAGAATAAATTATTATTATTGGTAATTTTATAGTGAAAAATTAATTAAATAACTAAACAATTAGTTATTTAATCAATTATTAATTAGTGAATAAAAATAAACAAGAAACAATTCTAATTTATTTGTTACGGAAACATTCCAGATGACATTACAAAAAAAAAAAAAAAAAGATATAACAATTCAGAAGGAAAACAAAAAACAGAAAGAATAATAATTGTTGTAAAATAATAAAACAGACAAAAATAGAAAACTTATTGTGTAGTAATAAGAAACAGAAACATAAATACCATAATAGAAGTTCAAGGCAATCTTTTGACAATTTGTCCTTAAATTAGATTTCGTCCTTGCTAGGTACTTACAGTTGAATGAGCGTCTGCTTCCTAGGATACTACGATTAGAATGCTACTGGTACCAGTACTAGAAATCAGAAGCCGGACGAATAAGAAAAGTGTAGAATTCTCTCAAGAACTCTCTCAAAAAATAAGAACAAGAAAGAGGAAGAATCATTATGCTGAAAACAAGAATGCAATGCAGTTTATGTGATGCCTAATGTTGAGAAGGCATGCCCTTTTCTCAGGAGCAAAAAATCAACCTAAAAAAACTTGAGAATTAAGGTATGCAATGGACAACAATAACTTTCATGCAGTTACACACTTGACCCAAGCCCGGCCCGGCCCGGTAGGGGTGGCAGTCGGCGGTCGGCGGCGGCGGCGCTTGCGCGTGCTCGTGTGGTTTTATTTATTTTATAACCTTTAACCTTCTTTATGTCCATATCTTTTAATGCCCTACAGGGCTTACCTACAAGAGGTATCTCGAGTCTTAATAAATGAATTTTCATCTTTTTAGGTTATCAATGTGGAATAATCTACACTACACGTCAATCAATGACTTCAAGTGAGTACTATAATGCACAATTTTAATTCATCTCTTAAATGATTTTATACAAATAAATATACTACATTTATCTCTTCACCAAGGAGAAAACATTAGTGTATTTATATGTCCCAAATTATTATTGACTTCCACAAATAATTAGATCACAAAATACCTAAAAAATTATTTAATACAACAATTATGTAATAGACTATTTGATTGGGATTATTGACCAATTTTTCAAATGTAACTAATTAATTTAAGATGATTTCACAAAATAATTGAAAGAATGAACAAAAAATAGATTGGAATCCTTAAGCACAATATGCAAACCTAAAGTAGATTGAATGATAAATCTACTTTGAGATCCAAGCCGTTGATTGCGAGGGTGGTTGTTGAATCCGACTCCCAGGAAACCGTTGACCTCATTAAAGGAGAATGTTCGAACACTCACCTTCTGAGGGGTTTGGTGATGGAATGCAAATACATCATCAAAACTCACAACTTTGAGATCCAAGCTATTAGGAGAGCAAGCAACCACTGCTCGGATTATCTCGCCTGGATGGGGACCAACAATAAGTCCGAAATGCATTATCTAAAGGAACTACCTGAAGGGCATGAGAGATTGTTGATTGTGGATATGCACGTTGCGAGCGCCCCACCTGGTTGCTAGTCTGTGTTGTTTTCCTTTTTCTACCAAACAAAAAAGAAAAAAAAGAATGATAAATAATAATTTAAAAAGTGCAATTAAGTATAAAATATAGAGGTTAAAAGTGCAATTTAAAATAGCAAGGGGAGATGAACCATCCAGCCTCCCAACCGTTTAACAATAGAGATGGGGACATCACATCAGATTTGAGATTTTCAAATATCTTTTTTTTCTTTTTCGAATTCAAGTTTGTGGGTCCCACCTTTCAGAGTTTACGTCCGTCACGATCCCCCAAAACTCCCGTACTTTCAGTTTCAGCCGTTTTTCCGACAAGTTGCCGGCATCTTTAACGGCGTATGCCCCGGCGGGGGGGGGGGGGGGGGGGGGGGGGGGAGAGAGAGAGAGAGATGGTCCTTAAAGTTCATGGGTACTTACAATTTAGTCCCTAGAGTTTTATTCTTCTCAAAATTTAAATGTTATAGTTTCTTTTTTCGGATGTTCAAAAATAATTATTCACTTTCTTTTTTGAAAAAATACAAATATTTCAAATTTCCCAAACTAAGGACATGTTTGATAAAAAAAATTAAATACTTAAAACTGATTATATTAAGTACTTAATTAATTAAATTTGTTTGATAAATATAATTAGTATCACTTAATTAATTAAGTTAACTTAAAAATTAAGTCAAAATGTGAATAAAAAATTAAGTTAAAATCCCTTCACTTATTTTATTTTATTTAATGCACTCCATTATTTCCCACTTAAAAAAAATTATGTTTTGACTATTTTACTCTTGATTCCCTATGAGGGTTTAATTAGAATTAAGATTAATGAAAATTGAATTAATTTTGGATTATTTTATGGTTTTAATTTTATTTTATATTTAAATTATTGTTATAATTTAATTTAAGCAATCAAATTACATAAAAAAAAAATACATAATATTTATATATTTTTGGGTTAATTTCTACTTTTAATTTTAATATAATTTTTTTTTTAAAATGGTACCCTGATTTTATTGTTTTATTCTCAATTTTTTTTTCCTTTACATTATCTTGATTAAAAAATAGTTATGTAAATTAAACAATTTTCAGCATACAAATTTTGTATTTATTAAACAAATAAAAAAAATTCAGCAATTAAATTTTCAGCACAATTTTATCAAACAACCTTCTTAAATTTTCAGCACTTAATTTTTAGTAATTAAATTTTTAGCACTTAAAAATTAAGTCGTTATCAAACAAGCCCTAACTCTCTTCTCAATCACTCGTTCAAAATTCAAAAAGTTCAAATATTTTTCCTACCTTTCGCTTCACTTCAAGATAATAAAGAAAATTTAAAAATATTCAAACACTAATATTAAAAAGGGATAATTGATCACTAGTATACATTGAGGTAATTAATAATATGTATGAATGTATAGTCACTAGTGTTCGAACAGAAGGAGGAGATACTTGTGCATTTCCTATTAATATAGGTTTACATCAATGATAATTTTTGAGTCCTTACCTCTTCATTTTAGTGATAGATGAGCTCACAAAATATATTCAAAACGGAGTACCTTGGAGTATTAGAAAGATGGAGAGAAACTTTAAAATCTAAAGGTTTGAAAGTTAATAGAAGTAAGACGAAATATATGCATTGTAATTTTAGTAATACCCGAAGAGATGTTGGTGCGGTCAAAATTGGAGATGAGGAGGTGGTAAAGGTGGATCATTTTAGATATTTAGGTTCAATGATTCAGAATAATGACGAAATTGAGGAGGATATTACGCATAGAGTCAAGACAAATTCGTTAAAGTGGAGAAGTGCAGTTGGAGTGATTTGTGATCGTAGGATTTCGTTGAAACTTAAAGTAAAATGCTACAAAACTACTATAAGACCAGTACTTCTGTATAGTTCAGAATGTTGGGTGGTAAAAACGACATATGTCTAAAAAATTAGAGTGACAAAAATGAGAATGTTGCGATGGATAAGTGAGAAGATGAGACTGAATAAAATTAAGAATGAAACTATTAGAGAGAATTTAGAAATAACACCTATCGAAGAGAAGATTAGAGAAAATCGTTGACGATGGTTTGAGTATGTGCATAGAAGACCCATGGAAACACTAGTGAAAAAATGAAATTTAGTTCAAATGCAGGGGGCAACTAGAATGAGAGGTAGACCTAAGCTGATGTTAAACGAGATTATTGGAATTGATCTGATGACATTAAATCTGACTGAGGGGATGGCCCTTTATCGATCACTATAGCGTAAACAGATTCATGTAGCCAATCCTACATAAGTGAGATGAAGGCTTAGTTGTTATTATTGTAATTTTTGTTAGAATTTTTATTCCTTATAGATTTAAATCTATAACACCTTAATAAATATGTTAAATCACCAAAAGTTCTAATGTACATGTAAATTATGTACTTGGATCTATTACGATCAATTGATTTCTAATGGAAAATCCTGTGACAATCGATCACGAGAAGAACACGGATCGAGCGAGTACGTGGTCTTCCTCAATCAAATCTCTGGAGTTTCTTAGTGGAATTCGCGATTCTCTTCCAAATGGAGAGACGAGAGCTGTGAAGACGATTTGGTATTATTGGGGACTATAACCCTCACATTACCTATTTATATAGTGAGATTAGGGTTCTCATAATCCGCTAATCACTCCAACAATTTTTGGTATCTACTCATTTAACTCACATTCTTTTGAGTAGTCTATGGGTTTACCCAAATTAATCAGATCATTTAATTTTGGCCCATTAAATTTAAATAAGAAATATAATTGTATTAATAATATGTTGCCCAAAATTAGATTAGGAAATAAATTTTCTTAACAATTTCAAGTTGAGTATAAATTTCTTAATTATATTTTGTCTTGTGTTCTAGTCTCATGATCAATATTTCCTTATATCTTCAACCCAATATTTTCAATTAAGGTTCACATCGTTGGTCGCCAAAATCACCCTCTGTCCCCACCCGTCGCCGCCCTTCATCGAACCTCAAGCCTCCGGTTATTAGTCACCGATTTTTTTAATTACATGTAACTATTTTTTTTAGGTATATTTAATTATTTTTAATGTATTTTTAATTGCGATGTTTAAGTTTTCTGTTAGTTACATTTTAATATATTTTTTAGTTACAATTCTAGTATATTTTTAGTTACTTTTATGTAATTTTTTGGTGACTGACAACCGAAAAATTAGTTAAATGTAACTAAAAAAAGAGTATATATAAAAAGATGTTGCTAAAATTAGTTGAATGTAACTAACAAAAAATTCAGCGACCGGTAACCGGTGTTCTGGTAACCAACGACTGGCTACACAACTAGGACTGGCAAAACAGATATTTACACGATAACACGACACGAGACCGACACGAAATTATCAGGTCTAGGTATTACTTATCAGTTATCAGGTCGTTATCGTGTCAGACCCGATAACTCGATAAGAAATAGTGCAGGTTATCAGGTTGACCTGATAACCCAATAGGTTACACGATAAGACACGATAAGAATTTCGTGTATTCAGGTTACATAATAACCTAAGATCTAATAGGTTACCCGTTAATTTAATAAATTATTTTTACATCCCCAAATTATCAAATATTATAATTTAGTACCTAATATATATATTCACATTTCCCTAATCCTACTCATTTAGTCAACTTAACAGGTTAACAGGTCATTAACGTGTAACGGATTAACGTGTAATGGGTAGGTTAATGTGTAATGGAAACCTATCAGGTCTTATCGTGTCGTGTTTACCTGATAGGTTTCGTGTCATCGTGTGACATGAAAAATTATCGTGTCGTGTTGACACGATAATTTTCGTGTAGTGTTCGTGTTTGGGTACTCTGACACGATATACTTATTGTGTCGTGTTCGTGTTTGGGTCTTATCGTGTTTCGTGTTATCGTGTAATGACCTGTTACACGACCTGTTACCTGTTTTGCCAGCCCTATACATAACTCTAATTGGAACATTATTGTTTCCATAAATTCTAATAGACGAGACTAAAATTAAAGTAGCTATTTTGTTTGGGAGTTTTTGGTGTCATTATTAAGACCTCCCACCAACTATCCCTATTAAAAATAAAAAAAAAAATCGACACATTTCATACACCAATTTGACAATATTCTAAAACTTAAAGGGCCGATAGTGCAATTTAGCAAGTGTAAATTTGAAGTCATACATTCCGTGGAGGACTTAAATGATTTTTTCAGATTGTGGAGGACCCCACACACACAAAAAAAGTATTTATACTATTAACTCCCCCATCTTTGTTTTTAAATTTTGTCCCATTTATATATTCACTTTCAAATTAATTATTATTCATGAGTTTGTCATATTTATTTGGTAATGTACAAAAAATCAAAAAAGATGTTGCTATAATTTATTAGACGTTAACTTATCATGCCTTACAAGTTGCAACTATTGGATGATTTTTTTCTTTTGTCTGTGTGGCTAAATTTTATAATTCGCTATCTACTCAATCTATTCAATACAACAATTTTTTAAGGAAAAAATACAACAATTTTTTAAGGAAAAGATTTAAAGTTATTATAAGATATGAAAGTTTTGTATTTTTTCACATAAAAAAAAATATAATAACTTTTATGTGTTGCAGTACTTTGGATTTCTGAAAAAATTATTGTTGACGCGTGAACTCCATAAGCAAAATTTTTAAGTTCGTAACTATTTACCTACATTTTTTTTTTTTATAACTTTTATGATATTTTTAAGGTTCATTTTTAATTAATTAAATTTATCATCTTCTTAGAACAAATATTAATTTTTCAATCATTTTTTTTGTCAAATTTGAAGAAAAATGAAAATAAGAAAAAAATCGAAATACCGATCGATCAACTAAGGAATTTTCTGTCATAATCCTAAATTTTGTAATTTACTATTTATTCAACCCATTTGTTACAATAAATTTTTCATAAGTCTAATAATTTTGTCGAAAATTCAAATTATTGTACACTATAAAAGTTATTACAATTTTTTAGTAAAAAAATTTACTATAATTTTCATATGATACAATTTTTTTTTTTTTTTGGATATTTCATAGTTTATCTGAAATCAATTTTAAAACCTTTTCTTGAATCACTAATATTTTAAATTAATTTAATTTTGTTTTCGTAGGACCCCGTAAATAAACTTTTTTTTTTTTAATTAAGTGAATAATAGAAGCTTAGTTTTATATACAAAATTCAAATGTTATTAGATTTTAGGGAATATACTTCAAAAAAAAAAAAAAAAAAATTAAAAAGTCAATGATCAAATTAAAAAAAAAAAAATAACTCAAGTATTAAGGATTGTGTGTGTGTGTGAGAGAGAGGGTTATTAGGGTTAGGGTTAGGGTTGTTGAGGAGAGGTAAATGTGAAAGCTGATGGATGAGAGGAAAAAATTGGATTCTTTTGAAATTAATTTGTGATAAATCCAAAGTATTCTCTTCGATTTAAATGGAAACGCACTCCCATACTGAACCTCGCAATTATTACTCTCTGCCACCATGCATGCAACTCCATGTAGAAAGAGAGAGAGAGTGAGAACCAGTAGAGAGAGAAAGTAGAGAGAGAATCAACTAGCAGCTACTTCCTCTTCTTCTTCTTCTTGGGGGTGATTGAGAAATTAATTAATGGAAATATACAAAGAAATCATAAGAAGAAACACGCAGATGCCGTGTCTGCGCATTGAAGGCCGGCCTTCAGTTCTGTACTCCGACTAAGAGAGAGAGAGAGTGAGTGAATAATAATGAGGACGAAGAGGGAGAGGAGGAAGATGGCGATGGATGTGTATACTGAGCAAATTCTGCAACTTGTGTCTCTGTTTCAGACAGTAGAGAAGTACTCCCTTTCTCTCTCCTCTCTCTCTCTCTCTCTCACACACACACACACAAATACACACATTGATAACATAAGAGTTAGAAATAAACGCACTTCATGGTTTTGTCGTGTTTTACGTTGAACCGAACCAAACCAAACCAAACCATGGTTTTCTGCAGTCTTTGCTTTGGTTCATAAAGTACCACCGAAGTGGAACACCAGTATATTTACCTATGGTGCATTGTTTTGCAAGAACCAATAAATTCAGTATTTAAAATATATTGTAAAACTTATTAACTGTATATATATACATTCTTCATCAGTTGAGGTGAAAACTATTCTAGAGTTCATGAAAACATTAATTATCACTAAGAGTTTAAGAGAGAGTAGTAATGTTCTTTAAAAATAGTTCCATAAATGAAGAATGTCCGAACAAGCAATTATTTATTTTATGGAAAGCCTTTATGTAAGAGTATCTAATTAATAACTTAATTTATTTGCTTGCAGACTAGACTGACCGATACATACATACATACATACATATATATATATATGTATGTATGTGTGTGCGCGCATTGAGATGATGAGTAAAAAACAAAAAAGAGTAAACCAGTAAAAGACATTCCATGTATTTTAACTGTTTGTACCCTAAATTCCATATTTTTGGTTTACACATCATAATTTTTTAAGTTTATAAAATCAATAAATTTTGTGGGTTTTTGATGTACAATTCACAAATATTAAAAGTTTCTCGATGCAGTTTGCGCGTTACAATAATTATTTTAGAAGTTCAAAGTTATTGTAATATATAAAAGTCACTGTAATTTTTCAATATAGAAAAAAATAATAATCGTGAAATTTGGGGATAAGACAAAAAATCCATAAATTTTTATTGAAAAAAATAATGTTTTATTTTTAATGATTTATTTTTTTCTTTTTGCAATTATAGTTTTACATAGTTAGTTGGCTAAATTACAACATTTTTGTTTGGTAAACTTTATAAATTATTTTTAAGAGATTTTATTAGTCATTTTTTTATGAAAATTAATCTTAGCAAAAATTAGCATTTTCTATTTAGATTCCACTAAATAACCCAAATATTTTTAAAAAAAATAGATTTTAATGAACAATTCACAAACTTAAAATTTTAACTCATGCAGTCGATGAGCCATAGTAATTTATCTGGAAGTCCAAAATTACTTTACTACATAAAAATCATTATAATATTTCATGTAAAAAATTATAGTAATTTTTATGACGTACAATGAGTTTTGATTTTTGACTGAATTTTTAGAGTTCTTAAGAAATTATTGTACCGAATATGGGATGAATACTGAATTGCAAAATAATTTGAGGTTACGAACAATTTTTTTTGGAAAAAACCTAAATATTTTTTTATATATATAAATTGATCAAGATATAATTCTAAATTAAAAGGCAACCATTTTTCATAATTTATCATGGACCCCATTCATATATACCCCTACCTTCCCAAAAAAAAAAACCACACAAAACCACAGTCTCTCTCTCTCTCTCTCTCTCTCATTAACGGTTTTCTATTGATTCTTTCCCTTTGTGTAAAAGTCTATTTACGTTCCCCTTGGGATTCTGTGCTTCTTTTTCAGTGTAACTCTCTCTCTCTCTCTCTCTCTCCAGGAGATACCATACCTGTTCATGCATTCCGATACCTAACGGTAAAGACAGTCCAGAGAGAGATAAAAAGCAAGAGATCTGATGGTGATACTTTAGTCGCTTTCGCTCCCCCCCTTCTTTTTCACCATTCTAGACAAAACAAAAATCGTCATCTGGGTCTCTTTCACACTTCCCTTTTTTTCCGGCAACCTTTTTTTTTTTTCAAAAATGGACGGCGACAATTTATCCGATTTCCTAGAAGAACACGAGTTTGGCGGCGCGAGTTTCGCCGGCGCCGCTTCGCCGGACGACATCTTCGGAATCCTCGAGGCTTTGGAAAGTATGACGGAGTTCAACCCGTTGGCCGAAAAGGGGTCTGGTTCTAAAAATGGTACTTCTTCGAGTGTTTATTTGCTGGAGTCGGAGCCGGAGCGGGAAACGGCTGGTTCGCTGCCGAAACGGAAGAGACAGAAGGTCAACGCGGAGGAGGAGGGCAACGGTGGTGGCGGAGCTGGCTCAGGAGACGGACAACAGAAGTGTTCACACATAACGGTGGAGCGTAACCGGCGGAGGCAGATGAACGAGCACCTGTCGGTTCTGCGCTCTATTATGCCTAGCTTTTATGTCAAAAGAGTAAGTAAAATTCCACTATATATATTTCTTGAACCTTTTTCTACACATAAAGATTAAAAACTAAGTCACAAAATTTCAAATATATATATATTTCGCATTCACAAACCACATAATTTCTAGATATAGTTCTTATACGTTTATGTTTGGGATGTGTTTGATGTATAATTAAAAAATAATAAATTTTTAAATATGATTTTATATAAATATAATATTCAAACTTGTGTCGAAAACGTACAATACTATCAAAGTGAATTATCACTAAATTTTATTCTTTATTTAATATAAAATTTTGGAAATCTTATAAATGTAGATTTAACAATTTTAGACGATGTGCCAAACGGACAAAATCAAATATACACTTCGGGTATGTTTGGATTTGACTTATTTCATGTATATATATGTATGTATATATGCATATATATATAGGGCGATCAGGCATCGATAATAGGTGGAGTGGTCAACTACATCAACGAGCTTCAACAAATACTACAATCTCTCGAGGCCAAGAAACAAAGAAAAATCTACAATGAAGTTCTTAGCCCTAGGGTTTTTGCTTCGAGCCCAAGACCGTCGCCTCTTAGCCCACGAAAACCACCCTTAAGCCCTCGGATAAGCCTACCCATTAGCCCTAGAACTCCACAACCCACAAGCCCATATAAGCCTCGGCTTAACCAGGGTTACCTCTCCTCCCCAACCATGGTTACGTCGCTCGAACCGTCCCCTTCTTCCTCTGCTTCCTCTTCGATTGACAATGGTTGTAACGATCTCGTAGCGAATTCGAAATCTGCTTTGGCTGAGGTGGAGGTTAAATTTAACGGTCCGAATTTGGTTTTGAAGACAATATCTCCTAGGATTCCCGGACAAGTTGTTAAGGTCATTTCGGCCCTCGATGAACTCTCGCTCGAGATACTCCATTTGAACATCGGTTGTGTTGAAGAAACCATGTTTAATTCCTTCACCATCAAGGTAACTATATGTTAAATTCAACTTCTTCTTCCTTTTTTTCTTTCTTTTTTCATATATATATTTTTTGATTTGTTACATAGAAATTGTTCTTCGAAATACAATTAAACATGCACTAATAATAAGTTTCATGTGTAATGAATGTGAAAGTTTATTACACGTGTCTCTTTCTTAAACCATCAATTTTCTTGATTTCTTTTATTTTTTATAATTTTTGAGGTTTTTGATGTACCTAATTAAAGTTTAATCCATGTAGTTCAAACTTTATAATATATTTTTTTTCTTCAAAATTTTAAAGTTATCATAATATATAAAAGTTACATTAATTTTTTCATATAAAAGATTACAGTAATTTTTATATTTTTTACAGTAATTTTTGAATTTTGAAAAAATTACTGTAGAGCGTGGATTGCATGCACTAAAAAATTAATTTCTTTTACTCTTCATCAAAAAATCCAAATTTTTTTACTTAAAAATTTCTATTGGTTTGTTAGGTTTGAAATTAAGCACATAGACCATTTTTTTTTTAAAAAAAAAGATAAAATAAATAATTTTTCTGACAATCGAGTAAAGTTGTTAGAATAACTGAAAAAAGAAAATTTGAGAAAACATAAAATGATTATATTGATATATGAAAAAAATATAATCACAGAGATAAACATATATAAAGAGTTTTTATATAGAAAGTGAAGTTTTTTATATAGAAAGTGAAGTTTTCATAATAGGGTTAGAGTATAATTTTTTCGGATTAAGGTTTAATTATGGGTTTTGCATTGTTTTATTAAACAATTTTTTTTTGGTGATTAATTATTTAATTAATGATTGATTTATTTGCATGTGTTGATAGATTGGGATTGAATGCAAACTGAGTGCCGAGGAACTCGCTCACCAAATTCAACAGACATTCTGCTAAAAATTTGGTCTCACCTCATGTCCAAAAACCCTAACACACTCTCTCTCTCTCTCTCTCAAAATAAAGGAGAATGTGGGAGGCATTTAGCAAAACATTGTAGTTAACACTTGTAATGGTCTTAGATTAGTCATGACCCTTTTCTAGGTAGGAGTTTTTGGTCATCGGTCTACAAAATTAAAATTTTAGCATATCAATTCACGCGTATAGTAATTTTTTGAAAAATTCAAAGTTACAGTAATTTTTTTATGTAAAAAATTACAGTAACTTTTACGGCGTACAATGACTTTTAAATTTTTAACAGTAAATTTGAATTTTTAAAAAAATTATTTTAACGCGTGGAATATATTACTAAAATTTTAATTTGTTGGGTTGTTCACGGAAAAACTTTTTTGTTAGATACTACCAATGTATTGAGATTCTTATTTTATATTACTAATTAGTTTACTTTATCATTTTTTTTTTTTTTTTTTTTTTGTGTTTGAGATAAAATTAAATTAAAGTGCTCAAATTGCTCTTATATTTTTGACCCACATTCATATTACAATTCAATACTTCAATAGTTTTTTTTTTCTGTTACAAGAAAATAATTGGGAACAAAAATTGAAAGATGAGGCAAAAACGCTGTTTTGGTTTTGCTTTAGTTCCAATTGTTTTGGGAACAAAAACACTACTAAAAAACGACACCTTAGGGTGTGTTTGTTTAGAGAGTGGTCGTAGAGATGGATTCGACTGAAA
Source organism: Eucommia ulmoides (assembly GCA_016647705.1). Taxonomy (NCBI): domain Eukaryota; kingdom Viridiplantae; phylum Streptophyta; class Magnoliopsida; order Garryales; family Eucommiaceae; genus Eucommia; species Eucommia ulmoides. Next base: position 44,638,192 of record CM028331.1, read on the forward strand.
CAATTACCCTTATCCACCAGAATTCTTGTCCGGAAAATCATTGTTACAAGGACTTAATCGAGAAGTGTAAATGTGTCTTTCTGCTAAACAATTATATCACTCAAGTCATCCCAAGAGAGACAAACAAATGTGTGGACATGTTGGTCAAGAAAGGAGCGGATGGTGAGAATGAACTGAAGATCCTTGAAACCCCATTAATGGAGGATATGACTGATTTTATTTTTTCTGAAATGGACAAAAGGGCTTTTGATCTATGTCCGTAATTTGAGTATTGTAATATTATTAATTGCCAAAAAAAAATATACAGGCCGACCCTGAGAAATATGAGGCTCTAGAAATTTAAAAATAGGTCTCTCAATGGTTCATTAAAAAAAAAAAAAAAAAACTCTTTTATAAAATTATAATATCCCAGATGAGGGAACCTTGGGGAAGAGGAATAAGTTGGCCCTTGCGAACAGGTTGATGCACTATCTCCCTTCAACCCTTTGAGCAAAATACGACAAAAGGAAGGAAAATTCATGGACCGACCCCATCATCTCCACCCGGTAGGAACTTTAAAGAAAGATAGTCACTATAGTGATTAAACTAAAATTGATTTTTTTATTTGACCTAATATTAATCAAAATATTTTGAAATAAAAAAAATATTGGACTGCCCTGATTATATATGAGTCCTTATCATTACAAGGATTTAATCGAGGAGTGTAAATGTGTCTTTTTGCTAAACAATTACATCATTCAAGTCACCCAAAGATAGACAAACAAGTTTGCGAACATGTTGGCCAAGAAAGGAGCGGATGGTGAGAATGAGCTGAAGATCCTTGAAATCCCAATGGAGGATCTGACTAATTTTATTTTTTTGGAAATGGACTAAAGGGTTTTTGATCTATGTTTGTAATTTGTGTGTTGTAATATTCTTAATTGTCAAAAAAAAATATACGGGACCGGTCCTGAGAAATAAGAGACTCTAGAACTTTAAAAATAAGCCTCTCAATGTTTTAATTTTTTTTAAAAAAAAATACTCATAATTCTTTTATATATAAACTTATAATATTTAAAGAAAAGATAGTTAATATAGTGATTGAACCAAAAATGTTTTTTTTTTTATTTGACCTAATATTAATCAAAATATTTTGAAATAAAAAAATATTGGACTGCCCTGATTAATTATATATTTATATATCATCAAGAAAAATAAAATGATAGTATAAATATCAATATTTAAATCTAAACCTCTATAAATCTGTATAACTTTCACAAACATGAGAAAACAATATTCATATATAGACCTGGAAAATCAACTTTTACAATCAGATCATAAACCTCGGAGTAGAAAAGGAAAAAAAAAAAAACACAAACAAAAAAAACCTCGAGTTATATACATACATACATCTTTCTTTCTCTTTCTCTTTCAATATATATATGCACAGTCGTCCTTTGAATTACCCATGCAACTCTATATATATATATGAATTACTTGCATGAAAACACCTAGATGTCTAAGGATTTGTATAATAGGCTTAAATTAATATTGTTATTTATATCTTTCAAAAAAAAAAAAGGAGTAGGTCTAGCATGATATGCATGCATAGGTATAGACAAATATAGAATGCCAAACTCTAAAGAACACCCAGAAATTTATTTATTTTAACTTTCAAATAAACTCTAATTCGTGTTTCAACTAAACCCCTCAACTTTTGAAATGTATCAACGCAGTCTTTCCATCCATTTCAAAGGTTAAATGTAACAGAAAGTAAAGTAAAGGGGTTGATTTAAAATAAACAATAAAGTTTAAGGGTTGGTGGTGTAGTTTGGCCATATATAATATTAGGAATTATGTATTAAAGCCAAATAGATCCTACATTCTTATTGTCTTCCTATAACCCATGTTTATATTCCTTTAGAGTGGAGTCATACTATGTTTGCTAGCTTGGTTTTACTACAAACAATTAATTACACTTAGACAGGGGGGTGAACCTATTCCTGTGTCACCCTGCAAGGGCTCTTTAATCCTTGGACCATCCATGTGAAGAAAAATGTATTTCGTCAAATGATTGAGATTGATTTTGATAAAAATAAAAGAAATGATCGTTTCATGAACTTTTTGATTGGAAAATTTCCGTTCAAATATTTCAAACATTCACTTTCCAGACAGTTGAATTAAATCACATTTGTGTTTATTTGATCAGTTTTTTTTATTGTTATTTATTATTTTTTTTGCACTTAAAAATTTAAAACTTGATATAGTTTCTTCGATCAGTCAAGGATAATTACTAGTCTATATTATAAATCTTCATGGTATGTATTTCACATAATATCTTTTATTAATGAGATGGTTGGAATTTATTAATGGAGATGCGCACCAAATCTCAACCATTCGATTCAAGAGAATCTCTTGAATTATATATGTATATGGATTGTAGAGTTCACATCATTCTAATTTATAACATAATTCAGTGTATGTCTCGTGCCTAAAGGTATGGATATAAAAGAATGAACCAAAAAATATATTTAAAAATTATTTTGACATTTTTAATATATGTATATCAGTATATGGGTTATGGTACACTAAGAAAACTAAATCCTAATCCTACTAGAAAACACTTGTCACTCTCTATATATACGATTATTCTAACATGGTATTAGAGTTGATTATGTTAATATATGAAAAAAGTACGATTTACAAAGATATGCAAAAGAGTCTATATTTAGAGAGTAACTAGGTTTTTCTAGTAGGATTAGGGTTTGGTTTTCCTAGTGAGCTGAAGTCCATATACAATTTTTTTGGTTTTACTGTAATATGTGTCAGGGCCAACTTATGTGCACCTCGACTAATCACTTCATCGGGTAATCTTAAGGGCGCACTCCCTCACATCGGTCTGATGCATTCAAGATTAAATTCAAGATTTAATTCCCAGAGTGCTCTCCAAGAGAGTCGAACCTTGGTTGATAAGGAATGGGGGCACCTCCTCTTGCCAATCGGACTAACACCTCTTGGGTGCCTATATACATATATTAACGTACTTTATTCAAAATTTAATTAATAGAGTAGACTTCCATAGTTAGGAATGGAGAGAAAAAAATTAATACTTCATATCATTTTCGCCAAAACCACCGAAACCCCCTATCATATTGAATCCTCTAGAGATAACCCTTATAATAATACTGTTGAAACAAATGAATTTTAATTAAAATTTTTAGAATAGAAAGTGCCAAAATGTGCAATTTCCTCTAATCCTTTTATCCCACATTGGTTGGGAGAGGTGAAATTAATGAGGATATCTAGGGGTATGTGAGACACTCGGGGTGTGCCCCAAGGGGTACCCACATTTTGTGGAGGGGAGAGGAGTTACATTCCTACTGGTTTACCACATGCGCGCGCCGCCGTCCGTCCGTCCGGCCGTGCCAAGTCGAGTCGCGCGTGTGATGAGGTGGCACTTATTTATTTTTTAGAAAAATAGTGTTTGGTTTTCGGGACTTCTACAGTGCAAAGAACGTCCTAGACAAAGAAGAATTCTGTGGGCTGTTTTATCCTGGGGACGACGGGGCTGATACACTGCTTGCACGTTCTTGGGCAGAGCCGTGAAACGTCTTAAAGAGAGTGACCTAATCCGCTACTCATCCCAAGAAATTTTGGTAAACTCGTACTTTATTTATTTTCTGCTACAACAATTTTAAGACGTCCAATATCTGCTAAGATGTCTACTGATCACGATTTTAAACAAGTAACTGTTGATCTTAACAAATCCTTTCATTTCGAAGGGTTTCATTTTAAAAGATGGAGACAGAAAATGTTATTTTTTCTTACTATCGAAAAAGTAGCATATGTCTGTACAACCGAAAAACCTCAATTACCTCAAGTTCTTACAGACGCTCAGATTCAAGAAGTTAAGTCTTGGGAGGAAAATGATTTCCGTTGTAAGAATTTTATTCTTAATGGTATGTCTGATGATCTGTATGATTATTACTACTCTAACAAAACTACAAAGGAAGTTTGGGATGCTCTTTCGAAGAAATACGACACTGAGGAGGCTGGAAGTAAAAAATATGCTGTTAGTCGGTATCTAAAATACTAAATAACCGATGACAAATCAGTGGAGGTTCAGTCTCATGAACTTCAGAAAATCGCTCACGAAATAATTGCTGAAGATATGTCCCTTGATGAACAATTTCAAGTTGCTGTTTTAATTGACAAATTACCCCCCTCTTGGAAAGATTTTAAGAATACTCGAAGGCATAAAACTAAAGAGTTTTCTTTAGAAAGTTTGATCACTCATCTTCGGATTGAGGAGGAGGCTCGAAAACAAGATCAGAAAGATGAAGTGTTTATTGTTTCAAACAACGCTCACAAAAAATCATCTTACGCTATTCTGAAACCTAAAGGGAAAAATATGAAAAATCAAAATCAGAATCGCAACCACAACAACCAGAACAGAAATGTGCATCAAAATCAGAATAGAAACAAACTCCCTTCAAGAAATAATTCTGAACAGTTTACTTGTTATAACTGTGGGAAGGCAGGCCATTTGGCTCTGAACTGCCGGCAAAGACGTCGTCCTGTTCCACAGGCGAATCTTACCGAGAACCAACGTATAGCTTTGATTTCTGAAATCAATATAGTTGGTGGATCCGAAGGGTGGTGGGTAGACACTGGTGCTTCACGCCATGTCTGCTATGATCGTACCATGTTCAAGTCTTATTCTGAAAGTGAAGACAAGAAAGTGTTGCTGGGTGATTCCCACTCCACTATTGTTGCCGGTTTTGGTGAAGTGGAATTAAAGTTTACCTCTGGAAAGACAGTCATCCTTAAAGATGTTCTGCATATTCCAGAGATGAGAAAGAATTTGGTTTCGAGCTATCTTCTAAACAAGGCGGGGTTCACTCAAACTATTGGGGCTGATTTGTACACCTTAACCAAAAATAATATTTTTGTTGGGAAATGATATGCAACTGATGGAATGTTCAAACTGAATGTTGAAATTAATAAAATTTCTTCTTCTGCTTACATGTTGTGTTCTTTTAATATTTGGCATGCTAGATTTTGTCATGTTAACAAACGTATTATTAAAAACTTAAGCAATTTAGAACTAATTCCTAAATTGTCTTTGAATGATTTTGAAAAATGTGAATTTTGTAGTCAAGCTAAAATTACTAAAACTCCTCATAAATCAGTAATTAGAGAATCTGAATCTCTTGACTTGATACATTCTGATATTTGTGAATTTGATGGAGTCTTGACTAGGAATGGTAAGCACTATTTTATTACATTCATAGATGATAGTTCTGATTTTACTTATGTTTATCTCATGAAAAATAAAAGTGAAGCTTTTGATATGTTTAAAAATTTTGTAATTGAGATTGAAAATCAATGCAATAAGAAAATTAAGAGATTACGTAGTGATAGAGGAACATAATATGATTATGATATTTTTATTGATTTTAATAATTCTCATGGGATTATTCATGAAAAAATTGCACCGTATTCTCTTGAAATGAATGGTAAGGCTGAAAAGAAAAATAGAACTTTTGTTGAATCAGTAGTTGCTATTTTACTTAACTCCGGTGCAGCTTCTCACTGGTGGGGTGAAATTTTATTAACGGTTTGCTATGTACTTAATAGAGTTCCCAAATCGAAAAGTAAATTTTCACCTTATGAAGTTTTCAAAAATAAGAAACCAAATTTGTCTTATTTTAAAACTTGGGGTTGTTTAGCATATGTTCGAATTCCTTACCCAAAAAGAAGAAAACTTGCCAGTAGAGCTTATGAATGTGTTTTTATTGGTTATGCGGTAAATAGTAAAGCTTATAGATTTTATGATTTGAAAGATAGAGTTATCATTGAATCAAATGATGCTGATTTTTATGAATATAAATTTCCTTTCAAATTGAAGAATAGTGGGGGTTTGACTTCTAGTAATGAACCTATCATTAGGATTAATGAATCTAATAAGAAATTAGCTATTGAACCTAGAAGGAGTAAACGACCTCGTATAGCTAAAGACTTTGATTCGAATTTCTATGCATATACCTTAGAGGAGGATCCACTTACCCTCCAAGAGGCATTGTCCTCTATAGATGTCAATTTATGGCAAGAGGCTATAGATGATGAGTTAGACTCTCTTGAGTCAAATAGAACTTGGCATTTGGTAGATTTACCTCCTGGTTGTAAAACAATAGGATGTAAATGGATTCTTAAGAAGAAATTGAATTCCGATGGAACCATTGATAAATATAAGGCTCGTATTGTAGCCAAAGGGTTTAGACAAAGAGAGAATGTAGATTTCTTTGATACTTTCTCACCTATCTCTAGAATTATATCTATTCGTGTACTTTTATCTCTTGCTGCAATTCATGATCTTATTATGCACCAAATGGATGTTAAAACTGCTTTTTTGAATGGTGAATTAGAAGAAGATATTTATATGGACCAACTTGAAGGATTTGTTATTCCTGGTCAAGAAAACAAAGTATGCAAATTAGATAAATCTCTTTATGGTTTGAAACAAGCACCTAAGTAATGGCATGAGAAATTTGATAATCTAGTCATTTCACATGGTTTTAAAGTAAATGAAAGTGACAAATGCATTTACTATAAATCTAAAAATGATGTTTGCACTATTATATGTATTTATGTGGATGACTTGCTAATTTTTGGTTCCAATATTTATGTTGTGAATAATGTAAAATCCATACTATGTGCTAATTTTGATATGAAAGATCTTGGTGAAGTAAGTGTAATCCTTGGTATTAAAATAACTAGGTCTAAACATGGAATTTCTTTGGATCAATCTCATTATATAGAGAAGATTCTAAAGAAATACAATTATTTTGATTGTAAACCAACATGTACTCCTTATGACCCTAGTGTGAAGTTGTTCAAGAACACCGGTGACGGTGTTAAACAAACTGAGTATGCGAGCATCATAGGTAGTCTCCGATATGCCACTGACTGCACTAGGCCCGACATAGCCTATGCTGTGGGATTACTATGCAGGTTTACAAGTAGACCTAGTATTGAGCATTGACATGCTATTGATAGGATTATGAGATATCTAAAGAGAACTATGAACCTGGGATTACATTATCAGAAATTTCCCGCTGTTCTGAAAGGATATAGCGATGCAGATTGGAACACCCTTTCAGATGACTCCAAGGCAACTAGCGGTTATATATTTAGTATAGCTGGTGGAGCTGCTTCTTGGAAATCTAAGAAACAGACTATTTTGGCTCAATCTACTATGGAGTCTGAGATGATTACACTAGCTTCGGCTAGCGAGGAAGCAGGGTGGTTAAGGAGCCTGCTTTCTGATACCCCTTTATGGGAGAGATTGATTCCAGCTGTCTTGATCCATTGTGATAGTACCGCGGCTATTGCAAAGATTCAGAACCGTTATTATAACGGAAAAAAGTGACAAATACGTCGCAAACACAGCACTATTAGGGAGTATATCTCTACAAGGGCTGTGAGAGTAGATCATGTACGGTCTGATGATAACTTAGCCGATCCTTTGACGAAAGGATTAGCTCGAGAAAAGGTTTACAAAACCTCGAAAGGAATGAGACTCAAACCCATAGATTGATGAGTCACTTGTGAGGGAAACCCAACCTATAGACTGGAGATCCCAAGAAATAGGTTCAAAGGGTAATAACAACTCATGAAGTGATATGAGAAAAATCATGTTATAAATTTGAGTTCTATTTCATAAATGTGCTGTTTGAAGTATGATATCTTGAAGCGATAGAAGGTTGAGATTTTATTAACTCTTAATGAGATCTATACTCTATTTGGAGTGGAGTACCTAGCTACAAGAGTACTCTTAATAGATTCACCTATGTGAATGTGGAAGTGGGGCCACTTCCTATGGAATTTTGGGCAAAATTCTCTAGAGCATTCACTATACTGGGATACATGTGCATGGCCGTAAAGCACGGGCTTTTGGACTACATCCTGATAGGGTTGTGTGTGTGATGTTGTTAGAGATAGAGTTCAAAACTACGAGTTACTCTTGTATAATCTAAAGCATCTTCACTATGTAAAGGTTTAAGTCGATAGACACCTTTTCTTATGCACAATCTTATATTGAATTATACTACTTGATGAAAAAATTATTTTTAAAAAATTCAAGTAGGGGATTGTTGAAACAAATGAATTTTAATTAAAATTTTTAGAATAGAAAGTGCCAAATGTGTAATTTCCTCTAGTCCTTTTATCTCATATTGGTTGGGAGAGGTGAAATTAATGAGGATATCTAGGGGTATGTGAGACACTTGGGGTGTGCCCCAAGGGGTACCCACATTTTGTGGAGGGGAGAGGAGTTACATTCCTACCGGTTTACCACACACGCGCGCGCCGCCGCCGCCGCCGTCCGTCCGGCCGTGCCGAGTCGAGTTGCGCGTGTGATGAGGTGGCACTTATTTATTTTTTAGAAAAATATTTTTTTTAAAAAAACAGTTTATTTAAAAAAAAAGGAACCGTTTGAATAATAATAATAAAAAAAAAACGTTTTGATTTTTTAAAACGTTTGAACAGTTAGAATAAAAAAAAAAACGTTTTCATTTATTTTAAACGTTTTAAAAACTGTTAACGTTTGTTTTAATAAATTAAACGTTTTTTAATTTCGGTTTCAATTATTTTTTTAAACAGTTTATTTTTTTTTTCCTCCTATAAATAAAGTTTTTTTTCCTCAGTTTTTATAGAGAAAAAAAAAAAACACAGAACAGTATTCTGCTTCTGTTTCCGAACTGTTTCTGTTTCTGTTCCGAACTGTTCTGAAACAGTTTCGGTTTCTACTGTTTTGATCTTCCGGAATTATTCCGATCTGTTCCAGTACTGTTTTTTCAGTTCGATTTTGGTTTCCGAGCAGTTTGTTCGCTTTGCGAACAGTGTGTGGGGGTGTTTGATTTTCGAGACTTCTACAGTACAAAGAACGTCCTAGACAGAGAAGAATTTTGGGCTGTTTTATCCTGGGGACGACGGGGCTGATACACTGTTTGCACGTTCTTGGGCAGAGCCGCGAAACGTCTTAAAGAGAGCGACCTAATCCGCGACTCATCCCAAGAAATTTTGGTAAACTCGTACTTTATTTATTTTCTGCGACAACAAATACTTATGTTAGAGTATATAGATCTTCAATGAAAAATTAAAAATAAATTGTCTAGTTTCCCTTTTGTTCTTCTTTTTCACTTTTATTTCTATTTTTCCTTTCAAATCAACTTACACTTTTAATTTCCTAACTTAACCCTATTATTTTGTTGTCAAAGACCAAAATATCCTTATCTTAAAACATGAAGGGCTAAGTGAAACATGAAGATAACACTTATAAATAGGTTTCTCATTTATTTCAATTTTCTTTTTTTAATCACCAAATAAAAAAAAAAATAGAAATAAAAGTGAAAAAGAAGAACAAACATCGCATTTGCCTTTGCCATGAAACTTGTGTATCTGGTCATTGCTGTACATCTCTGTGTGCACGCGCAACCTAAGTAGCATTACTGACCACAAAACCCCAATCCATCCACCACCATGAATTTGTAGCTTCAATAGAGACCACTACCTCTGTGTCTCAGATTGGAGCTACCCACCACTGCCAACCCACAAAATAAATGTAGTTTAGTTTTTAACAACGACAACAATTGTAATTAATTATGGTGGCAAATATTTTTTTTACTTCTTTTAATTTCATCTTTTACTTTTACTTTTACATTTTTTGAAGAAATTGAAATAAATATTTTGAAGAAATTGAAAGAGTTGATAGAGGAAGGAAGTGGAATGACCTTTTTTTTTTCTCTCTTTTAATATGCTTTTAAATTATGTAAGTAAAATTTTGAAAAATATGTTTAGAAAATATACAATGATTTGTTTTATTAGATAAATATTAATTATTTAAGATAATTAGTTCATTAAAATTTAAAATATAATTTAAATTGCATAAACTTAATTTTTATTGAATAATATTAAAAGGTGCCTTAAATAGATAAATAATTAGAGATAATTGGTCAATAGTCCAAAATAGAGAGCCTAATTCATATATCCTCTTTTAATTTTAACTTGAGTATAAATCAATTAATTATGTTTTGACTTGTTCTTTAGTTTGATGGATAATGCTCTCTTATATCTTCAATCAAATGTTTCGAATTAAGATTTTTATTGTCTACCATTGGTGCCACCCGCCTCCCCCCGCCGTTAGACCTCTAGACTCCGCTCGCCAAAGTCTAGCTGCCGGAATTTTTTTTAGTCACACGTAACTATTTTTTTAGTGTATTTTTAGTTACCTATAACAATTCTTTTAATGTATTTTTCAGTTACATGTAACTATTATTTGATGTATTTTTTAGTCACATTTTTTAATTGTATTTTTAGTTATTTTTAAGTATATTTGTAGTTAAATTAATATAATTTTTTGATTACCAACAACCGAAAAATTATTTGAAAGAGAATAAAAATTGTAACTAAAATGTATATTAAAAAAATATCACTAAAAAATAGTTGAATGTAATTAAAAATAATTCCGACGATTGATGAACGAAGTTTCAATGGCCGGCTGTGACCAAAATCCGGCAATTACCGGCGAAAATTGGACACAATCCTAATTGGAATATTAATATTTCCACAAACTCTAATACATACGTGAGTGTTGGTGGCCCAACTACTTACATTGATTATGATTCCCCATAAATATTTTAGGTAAGAGTTGTAATAACATTAACTCCTTGTATTAATGATACTAGGTAAGAGTTGGAAGTTGTAGGTTGGAGTAATGAAGTTAGATGGATTCTCTCCTATAAATAGGAGGAGTCTTGGATAAAAGAGTGCATCACATTCTCAATCTCATCTTGATAGAAAGTGCTCTTAGAGATAAAGAAGCTTAGGGAGTTTTTTTGTAATCTTTGTGAGGTATCTTGGGTAGGGATAGTTAAAAGAGAGTGTACAAAGGTTTAAGGGCTCGAGTTTTTTGGGATATATTCAAGTGTCTAACTTGTATAGTAACTCTTTATTCTCTATCAATAAAAGGTATAATCTCGCTCGTGGTGTAGGAAAATTGTCGAACCACGTAAATTGTATGTTTCATTTTTATGTGCTTATTTTTATTCTTGTCATTGCTATTACCAATTCAACATTTAATCAGTAGTTGGGTCGTACCATTGGTACCCTTTTTGGTGTACAACATACCCCAAAAAAAGACAACGAATGACACAAGGATCAAGCTTCGTGCGTTGGTTTTTGTGGAGGTGAACAAATGCAACACAACCAAAGACACGAGGCAAAAACATCAGTACTATAGGTAATGACACATAGGTTGACAAGGCTTGTAGCGGAGTCTTGAACCCAAAAACTTTTGAGGGCATGCGGTTAATGAGATGGATAACCATGGCAACAACATCAACCCAGTGGTGGCTTGATACGTGAGCTCCAAGTAATAGAGCTTGAGCAATTTGAGGATTTGGCGATTCTTGCGTTCTACAACACCATTTTATTGCGGAGTCTGGGGGCATGAGGTCTCATGAATTAGTCCATGGTGTTGGAAATAACCACGAAACTTTTGATTCACATACTCTCCACCATTATCGGATCGAAAAGTGCTAATCTTAGCAGAGAATTAAGTCTAAACCATTGTATAAATTGTTTGAAACACACGGAAAACCTCATTTTTATGTTTCAACAAATAAAGCCAAGTCGTTTAAGTACAATCATCGACGAATATCATAAACTAGCGGACACCAGATATAGTAGATTTTGGAGAAGGGCACCATACGTTAGAGTGAACCAGAGCAAAATGAACATCACTCTTATTCATAGTCAACGGATAAGAGACTCGATAACTTTTAGCTAAAATGCAAGTCTCACATTTAAAGTCCAAAGTTGACAAACCCAAAAATAAATTAGGAAATACATGGTGCAGATAACCGATCAACGGTGCCAAAGCATAATTTGTTTTACTTTGAGGTCACTTGGGTGGTGCATGTGGTGTGCTCGGCCAATACTGAAATATTCCACATAATAAACCCTCTTTCCTAGTTCTACGTCCAAGGATCTCCTTGGTTAGAATATCCTGAATAAGACAAAATGCAAGGTAAATGAACACAACACAATTCAAATCTTTAGTAACTTGATTCACAGATAGTAACTTGTGAAAGAGATAAGGCACGAGTAAACTATTAGGTAATGGTAGGGTTAGTGACAATATCGCAGTCCCAACCCCTGTTACTAAAGAGATGCCTCAATTAGCATTGGCAATGTTAGTTTTTCGTGGAGGGGAGTGCTGAGAAAAATCATTTGCATCAAATGTCATATGACCCGTTGCTCCGGAATCAAGTATCCAAGCATTGCAGTCAGCTTCCCGATGAGAACCAAGTAAAGCATTACCTGGGTTAGAGTTTGAAATATCAGCTGGAGTAAGGGAGATATGTGGTTCTACTGCAGCCACCGCAGCCTTGCCGGTGCTATCTTTATTCCCACCTCTATCGCGACGCTTCTGAGCCTGGAGTTCGTGCCACCAATCGGGATACCCGTGAAGCTTAAAGCAAGTCTCACGAGTATGCTTTTTGCACTCCCACAGTGAGAGCATTTAGTGACATCAGAAGTGGCTCTAGGTTTGGAGTTATAACCAGATTTACCACCATGAAGAAAGAGAGACCCGCACGATGCTAGAGACTGCGAGCCATGCTCGAGACTTTTGGATGCCAGACCTGCTCATGGTGTATCATTGGGGCTACTTGTCGTCATCACCGCTTGACGAATAGCTTCTCCCCTGACGTGTGCGTAGGCTTGCTCTACTGTTGGGAATGGCTTCATCTGCAAGACATCACTCCTAATATGGTCTGAGCAATTATCGAGACTATCTAGGAATACATATACTCGATCTTCCTGAATTAGGGTATTGTAGTGTTGAATATCGGTTAGGCATTCCATCAGGTTTGGATGACGGAAATCGATTTCACGCCAGAGGCCTTGAAGATCATTATAGAATTTTTCAAGAGAGCCTCCAACCTATTTAAGGCGGGTCATGCGTCACCGAAGGTCATATACCTGGGAGGTGTCGCTGCCATCAAAGTATGTAGTAGCAATTGCATCCCACACCAACTTAGCTATTGGGAAGAGAATGAAGTTACTCTGAAGAGAGGAGTCTAATCGCACCGCATTTTGTGCGATCTAGTACTACTAAATTAAGTTTTGTTAATCTTTTAAATAAATTAAAATATTATAAATAAAGTTGTTTTATTTATTTTTGTAGGATTTTGAATTTGAAACAAAACGACGTTAATTTGAGACAAATTGGATAAAAAACAAGCAAATCACGTCAAGCCAAACAAAAAGGCGAAACGTTTTGGAACAGGGCGGCTCAACCGAGCCACTACTGTAAGAGGAGCCGAGCCATCGGCTCGGCTAGCCCACAGGCTGGCCAAACGGCCAGCTTGTTTGGGTTGGCAGCCTAATACGTGGGCTGCCAACTTGTGGGCTGGCTATACCAGCCCAGGCGGCCACAGCTGGCCGACGGCCAGCCTGTTGGCCAAGTTGGCCCTCTTTTTTTGTTTAATTCTAATTTTACCCCTTTCAAATTTCTATAAATAGGATAAAGGGGTTAGAGTTTTTTTTTACCAATTCCTTTACTCAATTCTAGAGAGAATACTAGCATTTTCTTGTATGCACCACTAAGCGGCTAATTTTTCTTACACCGGGTTAGGATGTAATGAGGTATGTTGAATTTATGTAATATTGTATTTTCTATTTAATTGTTGGATATTGTATAAACTATTGTATAACATGAAACTCGTTCTTTAAAAAATGATTTTATTGTAATTGAATTTATTGTCAAAATATTCTTGTAGAAATTTTGATTTAAATTTAATTATTACTTGAACATTAGAACTTGTACCTATGGTCTATCCCTAATGGTTATGCAATCATATTCTTGGGGATTGATTATTGGTTTGAATGGTTTATGCCTAAATTTGAATTCATTTTAAATTAGTATAGAGTAGGAATTAAATACCGAAGATAAACCATGCCAGAGAATAATAATCCAATCTTTATGAGTTGTTCTGACTTGTAGTTTGGAACACTCGTTTTTATAAATCCTAATTAAAGAAGAAAATACGAAAACAACATAAATCTCAAAATATGAATTTATAATTCCTAACCCGGTGTCTTACTTGTATTTTATCAAAACTTTAGTTCTTTGCAATCAAAATTTTTAAATCATCACTTCAAATAAAAGGAAAGAAAATAATAATTGAAAATTGATAATTATAAAATCAATCCTTGTAGTTCGACACTCGTACTTAAGTACACTATACTATAATATTTTGCGCTTAATTAGGGTAAGTAATTTGAGCGATCAGAGTCCATGGAATTAATCAACCATCCTTTAATAATAGCATTATCAGTTCGCCATCGTCGAAAGGTAGGGTTCGTCTGAGGAGGTTAGGACAGATCGTCGTTTATATATCACAGTTTGTCTTTGCCCGATATATACATCTTAACCACTTGGGACCAAAGAGCATAGTTGGTGCCATCCAACTTGATGTCGATCGGTGCAATAGCAATATCGGAGGTTTGGGTTGGGGCTGAAGTTTTGCTTAAAACTTTAGCCATTTTCGTGGTTAACTCGATTAGGATAGAGGAAGATGGAGATTCATCAGTATGAGAATCTTTATCAGCCATGGAGAGGGACGAGATCGGTTAGAACACCCAAAATCCCCAAGACCCGGTATAAATGATAGTTGAATTGGAAAAATTGGTAGTAAACCAGACATAAAAGGTTAACAGTGAACTGGTCTGTATAGTTATAAAAGGAACTATACTGTAGAAATAATATTTTGCAAAATCGACACCACCGTTGGATTGGGAACACAGAAAAACACTAGGAATCGATCTTAAATTGTCAAGAACCAGTTAAAAAACGGTTGAACCGGACCAAAAATAGAAGCGGATGAATCGGTCTGCGTGTGAGCTAGGACGGTGGCGTGTGAAGAGAATGCTGGGAGGAACAAGCCGCGTGTGAGGGTGCGTGTAACATCGGAATTGGTCCCATGATACGTCATTGGAATCTTTTTGAAAAGAGGTGTAAGACCCCGACCTTTGGCATATGCATAGTTTAAATCGCGTTTTAAAATACTTTGAAAATAATGGGTTGATGGTATAAATTATGATTTAATTTTAAATTTGAGGGGCTAATTTCGTAAATTTTCAAAACAAAAAAATAATAATTTGAAATGGGTTGAATTACTATCCTGATTTAAATTGGCAGAGCGGTTCGCGATATGAATTGAGGTGATTTAAAAAAAAATCTAGGGGTTAAATTGTAAATTTTATAAATATAATTAAGAATGGGTTTAATTAAAATCTTAACCAAAAAGAGGGGGAGGATTATATAAATTACATATATATATTATAAACATTATATATATATATATATATACAGAATGTGGAATCGAACGGCGAGGGAGAGGCCATGTGGTCGGCTGCTTGATCACATATACACGCACATATATATACACACACATAGGAAATCGGAAGAAAGGCCGAGAAATAATCAGAACAAAATCGAAGAGAGAGAGAGAGAAAGAGGAAGAAGATAAAAGAGAGAGAACCGGGAACAAAGGGGTTTGTCGGCGGTGGGTGTTTGGCCGTCGAGGGTGGTTTACATGTTCGACGTACGTGTGTGGGTTTGATTATCGGCAACAGTGATGAAGAGAGACAGTGACGAAGAGAGAGACAGATCGGTCCGGCGGTAAAGTACGGTTTGTCGATGGTGAAGCGCGGCGGTCGGCGGTGAGTGTAAGTAATCTGTGACGGTGTGTGTGTGTTCGGTGTTTGGTCAGTCTTCGACGGTAGGGGTGCTTGGTCGACGATGAGCAGTCGGACGGGGCGGTGATCGTTTGGTGGTTGCTCTTTGGGGTGCATGCTTGTTGCCGTCTCTGCTGTTTTGTTGATTGCCGGCAGCGTGGATGCAATCGTCCGGCGAATTGCATGTGTGTGTGGAGTCGTCGGTGAAGTATGGTCGTCACCGGTAAGTAGGTGTGTGTTCAACTGGGTTCCGGTAGGTGTGCGGGTGTCCCCTGTTTCTGTTGCCGTGGGGGTGATAATGAGGGGTGTTGGGTGTGTTGTATGCGCCCTGACGGTGGGGACTTCGCCGCAGCAGTGGCGTGCTGATCAGAACACAGTAAACAGAAATGAGAAGAAGAAGCGGGAAGAAGAAAGAAGGAAAAATGGGAAAAAAAGAAAGAAAGAATGGAGATATTACACAAAATACCCCACGAAAAATATAAATCCAATCTCGCTGCCGGTGGAAAATTCGGGGGAGGTAGAACTCCACACTTCTTTAGTAAATACATTTAATTGTCTCAATATAAAATACATGTTATCATTATCGTTGAATTTAGCATTATATGTTCGCATGAAAAATGTCAAGATAGCGATAAAAAAATAGTGAGATCATCCGCATAAATAAATTCAATATAGTAATAGGACAATATTAGTTAAAGAGACATAGTTTATAATAAAAGACGGGGAATATGAAATTATGGGAAAATTAGGGCCTACATGGTTCGAATAGAGTATTTTTTTATATTGAATATTAATTTAGGTTTTGTCGCTAATAGGTTCGCAGGCACCGGAGTACTGGTAGAGAATAGGTGGTCAAAGTCTTCGAAAACGGGTAATCAGGTGAGTGTACTGTCTTCTTACCAAATTATTTTTCTATGTATATATATGATGAAATATGTGTTATTTAAATGACACAAATTTATAAATGATATGGATTACGAAGAATTTGGGTGAGTTAGTAAACTAGATTTTCGGAAGATTTCGATGGTTTTCGAAAAGAAGTTAAAAATGAATTTTTGTTGGATTTGGTGAAATCAGACGGTGTTTTTAAAAGAGAATAGAAAATATCTGTTTTTCTAAAAATGTCTGGTTTTCTAAAAATAAAGGGTGAAAAAGTAGTTTTGATAAAATTAGACGTTTTCTTTAAAAAAAGTGTGAAATATGGTTTTTGGATTTAAACGTTGGTTTTGAGGAAAAGAGATAGACGTGGTGAATTGACGATGTTGAGTAGACGATATTTATTGAGTTGTGATTCGATGATCTTGTATTTAATTTGATGATGCCATAGTATTTATCGGCTTTGGCGGAGTGATGTTATCCGCTTCAGCGGAGTGATGTTTATTTGCTTCGGTAGAGTGATGTTAGACGTTTATACTGCGCAGTGATTATCCGTTTCGGTGGAGTGATGGGTGTTCGTAGGAAGGCATATCCTACGGATGGTACGGTACCGTTGCAAACTCCCGATCGTGAGGTTAAAACGATCACTAGGGCTGGCCAGCGTGTGTGTGTTTGAGATGATATTTTGAGATGTGGTATTTTGCTTATACTGTGTGATTTATTATTTATTATGGTGATTGGCATGATTCTTATACTAAATGATTTTGAATGGAACTTATATATAGTGTTTTATTCTCACTGTTAATATTATGAAAACTTGTACGAGCTACGTGATGTTTACATACTTAAGCTTGATCCATTTAGATGTTGCAGAATAAATTATTATTATTATAAAAATATTTTTACTAAGAAGGCAGTACACTCGCAGGTGAAATGGCTAGGAGTCGGTTGGTCCCTTAGTAGCGCTAGATAGAGTTATGCGGATCTCGCGATAGAGTTAATTGATAGAAATTTTGAGACGAGGTGTCAGAGATGAATCTAAGTGAGATTCATGGGATTAGTTTGGTTGTTTTTATAATTGGGACGGTGTATTTCTATCAGATGGAATTGTGTATATGTGGTGGTATAGATGTAAATTTATATATTGTTGTATTGTGGTTGGTTAGTCAAATAGGTGATGTCATATCGACGACACGCCGGCCCCACATAAAGGGTGTCCGGGGTGGGGTGTGACAAGAGGAGTTCAGATATGGTCTCATATTGGAAATCAGAGCGGGTGGATCGTCGAAAATGGTCGTGTAATATGCCTTTGGAATCGTTTTATAAAAATGTTTCGAAATATATGATCAGAAATTAGAATGGAACCCCAGACAGTGAAGAAAAAGACATGAATCGGGAAAAAAGAACTCACAATCTGAGAGAAAAAAATAGTTTGGATCTTGCCTTTGATACCATGTTGAAATAATTAAGATAAAATGATTCCATATGAAATTATATTAATTACAATCACATACTACATATATATACAATTCCAGACAAAATAAGAAAATCTTATCATTTAATAGGTATCTAGCATTTAATGGGTTTACGGTGCATGGTATGGGAATAGGGATTGAGCATAAAGGTGAACAGTGAAGTTGACATCCAACTCACGCCAACAGTTTAGAGTTGTAGGTTTGAGTAATGAGGTTAGGTGGATTCTCTCCTATAAATAGGAGTCGTCTTGGCCAAAGGAGTGCATCACATTCTCAATCTCATCTTGATAAAGAGTGTTCTTAGAGATGAAGAAGCTCAGAGAGCTTTTTTTATAATCTTTGTTAGGTACCTTGGGTAGAGATAATTAAGAGAGAGTGTACAAAAGTTTAAGAGCTCAAGTTTTTTGGGATATATTCGAGTGTCTAGTTTGTATAATAACTCTCTGTTCTCTATCAATAGAAAGTCTAGTCTCGCCCGTAGCATAGACAAATTGTCAAACCACATAAATCGTATATTTTGTTTTTGTGTGTTTATTTTTATTATTATCATTATTATTATTAATTCAATATTTAATTAGCAGTTTGTCACAATCACATATAACTAAAACTAAATCAGATACATACAAGGAGGAGAATTTTACTTCAGAGTATTGGGCCTGAAGCATATATGGGCCTTTTTGCCCCCATATTACAGATAAAATTAAGGAATTTTTAATATAGGCCCCAAGGCCCAAACATATATTAGACTCATCCCCATGTGCCAATACAAATTTAATACAAAACCCAATGATGTACCCATGAGTTTCCAACACAGAGAGAGCGCGTGAGTGGGAGGAAAAATGGAAGGTTGTTCTTGAGAGAGAAAGTGTCGATTTTTTGGAAACAAAAAGCATTGCAGCCGCAATTCTTCTTCCTATTCCTCTCTCTTGCCGTAGTGAAGCAGCTCATAGCCTCCCCAGTAGCTGCCCGGTCGCTGTTCCACACAGTCGCCGTCGTCGTCATCTTCCACGCTATCCCCGTCCTGTGCCACACCGTCGCTGTTAAGCCAACTCGCCGTCGCCATCCCTTCAAACGTCGTCGCCGTCCCGTGCTCCGGTATGTTTTTTCTCTCCCCATCTATTCTACATTTCAGTATTTAAGGAATTTAGATTGCTGTGCAGTAAAGATTATGGTTTGAATTTAGGGTTTGTTCACTGCTGTGCACAAATTTCCGAATTTTGATGTGTGTGTTTATTCCTTTTCATATTTGGTTTGTTGATACTTGATATCTTGAAATATTTACTGTTTGAGTTGTTAGGATTTTTTATGTGTAGCAAGAATCACATATATGGAATCGTGTTCTTTGTATTCCCCTTTGTTTTGGTTAGTGTTTTTGTTCTCTATTTTGGTTCCAATGCACAAAATTTTGGAATAGTTACTGTGTGGCAATCAATCTTGAGATTTTTATTGTATAACAAAAATGTTCTATTGAAGGTCTTGTTTTTGGATTCACAATTTGTTACGTTTCACTGTTGATGCGGGGTTTTGATTGAATCGTTACTGTGGTGTTAGGTGTTAGAATTGATGTTTAGTTAATGTGTGTTAAAAAACATATGTTTGATTTATAGAGATTATTACTATGTAGCAAAAACTATATGTTGTTGTGTTCCTGCATTTCAGTTGTTAGGAAATGTTAATGTGTAGCAAAAATCCATCTCTCCCGTTGCATTGTTGATATTTAGAGTGTTTAGATGGTTAATGTGTAGTAAAAATTATATATTGTTGTTGTGTTCTTGCATTTCGCTCTGATTTCCATCTCTTTGGTGATGTGTGGTTTGTTAGGAATGTTAATGTGTAGAAAAAATCCATCTCCCTCTTTTCATTGTTGATGTTTTGGATGTTGAGATGGTTAATGTGCAGTAAAAATTAACTATTAAGTCGTGTTGTTGAGATATTTTATGTTCAGCAAAAATCAACAATTGAATTCTTGTTTTGGTGCACTTTTTTTTTTTTTAAAGATGTGGACTCAACCTTGTTTAGGGGCGCTTCATTTGATAATAGCATAGAGAAAAACTTGTCATTTTGCTTGATTTAAATGAATTGTTCATGATTGGGTCCTTGATTGAGTTGTTTTTAATTTTCTTATTGTTCCGTTGCATTGTTGATATTGAGTATTTGAGATAATTAATGTATAGCAAAAATTCACATTTGAAATCTGGTTTTGAATTTCCTTCTTTTTCTTGTACATTGTTGATGTTGAGTTGTTTGAGATAATTCCTATGCATTTTATGGGTTGTTAGAAATGTTAATGTATAGCGAAAATCTATCTCCCCCTTGCATTGTTGATATTTTTGGTGTTGCGATGATTAATGTACAGTAAAAATTATATATTGTTCTTGTGTTCTTGCATTTGTTTGTTTGGGAATGTTAATATATAGCAAAAATCCATCTCCCTCTTACATTGTTGATATTTTTGGTGTTGAGATGGTTAATGTGCAGTAAAAATTATATATTGTTGTTGTGTTCTTGCATTTGTTTGTTTGGGAATGTTAATGTGTAGCAAAAATCCATCTCCTCCTTACATTGTTGATATTTTTTGTGTTGAGTTGGTTAATGTGCAGTAAAAATTATATATTGTTGTTGTGTTATTGCATTTCGTTTGTTGGAAATGTTAATGTGTAGCAAAAATCCATCTTCTCCTTGAATTGTTGATATTTTTGGTGTTGAATTGGTTAATGTGCAGTAACAAATTGACTAACCAAGATTGGACACACTATAAGATGCTTTTTTGTTTCTACATTTAACAGAGTAAAGGAAAATTCAAATAAACCTTACAAAAATAATAAAATGTAGCTAAACATACTGTTTTTTGCCGACTAATATAGTATTCTTGACACATGACCTTCAAATCATAATCACCTGCGTGTTTGATATACACATAAGCTTTTAGCAAATGCTTCATAAATATATAGCAAAGCCTAATGTCATGATTCCAATACCTTGCATTATGTATGTGTCTTGAAGTTGCGCTAGCTCCCAATAACGATTAGGAATAGTCTGTATGTGCCTATTCTAGCTTATAGTTTTAAGGTGCACAGGAAATTAATGTGTTGCAGAATTGTAAGGTGGTTTGATTTCGGTAAGTGTCAATATGAACATTTGAGTGAATAATAGCAGGAAGCAAGTTTGTCTGTTTAATTGAACAAATAATTGGTTGAATATTTACTGTATATTTATAATTGATTGAATATTTACTGTACAGTTATAATTGGTTGAATTTTTACTACACAGCTTTCATGAATTGAATATTGATGTACAATTATAATCAGTTGAATATTTGATACACAACTTATAATTGGTTAATTGTTTTGATGTTCAGTTATAATTGGTTGAATGACAATTATAATTAGTTGAATATTTTCTGTACATGCAATGATGATAATTTCTTGTTTTGAATTGTCTCTTTCTTCCTCTACATTGGTAAAGTTTAGAAGTTGAATTTTTGTATGGCATCGTAATTGTTACTCAGGTAATGGTGGGTGGATCAGACAACGATCAATTATCACATAAGCAATCAAGAGGTAAACAGTATAGATGTAATCTACGTAGCTTGTGTGAATTCATGGGAAAAATACGAAGGAGGTTTCGTCCTGCCCATATTGAGGTTATGTCGTCCACTCCGCTTTGACCTTTCTTTAAGGCATTCGTGGACGGGAATGTTGTGATCCATCAATGCACTAAAAGTGACCAAGACATATTGACATTGCTCAAGTATTATAGTCGGTAAAATTTATACTTATCATCTCGGTCCAAGTCCGTTGCAGTGATATTTACTAGTTACCTATAATTTTCTAAATATTGTTTTATTGGATTTTTGCAATTGTGTTTTTTGCAGAAGTATGAAAGCGTTTATGTTTGGCTCGGCTGATCGCTCTTTCCTTCTTGAATTCATGTTCTTGTATTTTGCTTTGGTTCCATCTTGTTAGTGATGTTTTGGTTGTTTAGATATTTAATGTGTAGCAAAAATTACAAATTGGCCATCTTGGATATTTGAGTTTCCCTCTCTCTCTTTTCATTGTTGGTGTTTTTGTTGTTAAGATGACTAATGTGCAGTAAAAATCACATATTTGATTCATATTCTTGAATTTCGCTGAGGCCCCATCTTGTTGGTGATTTTTGGGTTGTTGGGATTGTTAATGTGCAATAAAAATTATTGTGTAGTTATTTGTGGGTTTTGAGTATAGCTTTGATTTTTCAACCTTTTTTGTTATGGATGTTTGAGTTGACGAAATAGTTATTGTGTAGCAAAAAATCAAGTATTGAAGTTTTGTTTTGAATTTTTCTTTTCTTTTCCTACAAATCAACTTTTATGTTCTTTGAGATATTTAATGTGTAGTAAAAAATCGAATATTGAAATCTTCGTTTGGATTTCCATCTGTCCCTTTTCGTTATTAATGTTTGAGTTCTTAAGAAAGTTACTGTGTAGTAAAAGATCTAATATTGGAGCATAGCTTTGAATTTTCAACTTTTTCCTTTTTCGTTATTGATGTTTGAGTTGCAGAAACATTTACTATATAGCAAAAATCGAATATTGAAGTCATGTTTTGGATTTTCCTCTTCTTTCTCTACATTGTTATCGTTTGAGTTGTTGAATTTTTCTACTACATCGTTATTAGTTCTCAAATAATGGCGGGTGTATCCGATGATCGGCATAAGCGACGTACGAAATAGGACAACGTTCCAATATCACAAAACAGAAGCACACACCAAAAAGAAAAAAAACAAACTTCTAGCAGGCAGCAAAGTCGCTAGCGGTGATAAGTACCAATATAGATACAAGCAAACAAAAAATAAAGTAATTTTTTTTTTGATAAATACATGTGATTTGTTTGAATTCCATCCTCAGCTAGCATTAAAATCAAGTTGTTAACTTGTTAAAATATTGTGAACAGCATAAGGCAAACATTAGACACCTAAACAATATGCCAATACACGTGAAATGTCATTTATTCTAATTTGGTTCTCATCTGATTATTGTGACATTCCTTAAGTAATAACATTGCTACACATAAATATATTTCTTAACAACTCCACATAAAAAATGAAAAAATAACAATTAGGGTGGTCGAGATTGAATAGGACAACTTAAAATTTTCCATGCGCAACCCCATGTACTTATCGCACACCCGGTCAAATAGATCCTCAATGGTTGAAGCGCTATCAATATAAAAAATGTGTGTGGTCTCCATATGTTTAGCCACAAGTATGGTCGTCCAATTTTTCATTCTCTGGTCAAAATAAGAAAATATTCGACATTTATAACTGTATATCAAAACAATTAACCAATTATAAGTTGTATATCAATTATTCAACTGATTATGAATATACAGTAAATATTCAGCCAATTATAACTGTACAGTGAATATTAAACTAATTATAGATGTAGAATAATATTCAATTAATTATAACTGCACGTTAATATTCACTCAAATAAAAAATTTACAGTAACTTTTAAGCAGATTCCGCTCCCATCAAATCAAAACTTTCAAACTTTCAAACTAACTTTCAAAATTTATAGTAATATTCAACAAAGTAATTATGTGCAAAATCAAGAATTGACCCAAGTAATATTCAACAATGTATAACTGTTTCAAAGAACGTGGAAAATAAAATTAGAAGGACAAATTCTAAATTTGAAGAACAAATTCTGCAGTGGCCTTGCTCATGCCGTTTCTCTCTCTAAAAATTCAAGACCCACGGCTCTCTCTCTAGAATTGCACAATTAAAATGCAATTTTTAAATCTAATTCTCACTGCATAATGGAACTTCCCATGATGGTTGGACAAAACAAAGAAGATAATTGACAAAAATAATAAATTATAAGGAGAAATATTAAAGCTGAAGAACAAAATCTGCATGTTCGGCATGTTCTGCGTTTTCTCTCTCTAAAAATTCAAGACCCACTACTCTCTCTCTCTAGAATTCCACAATTAAACTGGTGATTTCGGATGTAATTCCCACTGCATAATTGAAGTTGGACAAAACAAAGAAGATAATTGACAAAAATGATAAATTAGAAGGAGAAATATTAAAGTTGAAGAACAAAATCTGCATGTTCGGCATGTTCTGCGTTTTCTCTCTCTAAAAATTCAAGACCCACTACTCTCTCTCTAGAATTCCACAATTAAACTGGTGATTTCGGATCTAATTCCCACTGCATAATTGAAGTTGGACAAAACAAAGAAGATAATGGAGAGTTAGAACACATACCGGTTGAAATAACAAGAATCGTTGCTGCAGAACTTGCCAAGCCGCTGCTGTTTTTTCGTTTTGCAAATTAGGGAAATAGAAACTATGAATATATGGTATAATCAACACAATATCTTCCATTTTTACAGCTTTGAATGTGTGATTTTGGTTACTATTCCCTTGTTTAGCTTAATGTGGTTTCCAAAAATACATTGACACCCAATTTCTTCCCAAAGCCGCGCGTGAAGAATGTTGCTGAAATATTTGGGGTTTTCTCCAAATATAAATAATTATATGGGTTTTGTTTGGTTTGGGCTTGATTATTGGGGTCCATTTTAATATGTTATAAAAAAGTGGATGTCTAATTAAAAATCTCTAAAATTAAACTTAATTATTTTTTCTTCTAAAAAATAAAAACTAATTATTTCTAAAATTACAAAATTTATCGCAATTAATTAATTAAAATTAGAAAAACAGTCCAGGGTTGTCAAACGTAAAGTTCGGATAATAATCCACGTGTCCAAACGGAAACTCAACACCGATAGTCGGAGAGCTTGTCCCCGACGTTGTCGCCGAATACATCCCGGCGATGTCCGTCTCCGTATTCAGGTTGGCTCCGAACCCATTGAATTGGGTAGGCGAGAGAGGGAAATAATCCGACCCAAACGTCGTCGGCGACAGGAACGATGTCGGAAAGTTCCCGGCGAAACTGGTTTCAATCACCGGAGCAACGGAGGTGAAATTTTCCGGCTTAATACTCGACGTCGACGGGAAGCAAAACGGCGAAAATGATGGGGGTTTGTTTTCTGGGTCGTCGGTTATGACTTTGAGCCCTGTTTTGAAATTCAGGAGAACTTCCGGTTGGCTCTGGTGTTGGTAGGGGGTGATTTGCGGTTGAAGACCATCGGTGCCGATGTTGGGTTCTTGTTTTTCCGGCAAGATGTCCTGAGCCATACAAGTGTGTTTTCCCCGGTAAGTGATCTGATATAACGTCGGGTCTTCGTCGGACCTCTGGACATGCTTCGTGGCTAAACAGTTTTGAACGTTGCGGTGAGTGCATCTGTAATAACCTCTGCAAATGCAAATAAATAAATAAATTTAGAGGAAAAAAAAAAAGGGTGAACAGTAAAAATTTAAATTTTAGCAAGTCCATGCCTAATTTTTTTAGAAATTCAAAATTACAGTCAAAATTTTAAAAGATATTGTACTTCATAAAAGTTATTGCGATTTTTTACATAGAAACATTACCGTAACTCTTACATATTACAATAATTTTGGATTTCTAAAATTTTAATTTAAAAAAAATTCACAAAAAATACAAATAATTAATCTTATTGTAACTGACAAACAGAGGGAAAAGTACTTTTTTCGGACTCCCATTTAAATTAGGGAAATTTATATTTTTGGTCTGTAAAATATAGGGTGAGTAGTCATAGGTCTGGGCTGGTCCTATTTTTTCTAGAGTTTGGACTTTAGATTTAAACCCATGTGCAAGACTTGGGCTTTGATTTTCAGGCCCGATCAAATTTACAGTCGGGCTAGGGCCTAGCCAAATTTTTTTAGGGCCGTCTCATCCCGGCCCGAGTATTAATTAAAAAAAATAAAAATTACACACACACACACACACACACACAAATATATACATTAAACAAACCTAACCGTAGTTCATTTTATTTCATCTATCGCTTACCGCCTCGTGCCTACCTCTTCAATCTTCATTCTTGAAACCTCCCTCCCTCCCTCCCTCCCTTCATTCCTGCCTATATTTCCTCTCTGCTGCCATCTATCACGTTCCTTCGCCATCGATCGTTTCTATTCGCCCATTTCGTTCGTCATTGATCGTTTTTCTTTGCCACGAGTCTCTCCATGTTGTTGATCGCTTTTATATTTTAATGTTTATGTTTATATTTTAGTGTTTATTGTTAAAATAAAAAAAATAAAAAATCATAAGGCCAGACTTGGGTATGAAAGTAGGGTCTGATCATAAGGTTGAGCCGGGCTAAGGCCTATTATTTTTTCGTAATACCCTAGTTAAAGCCCAACCCGAGCCGGTCCATGACCCACCCCTAAGGGTGGGTGTCTCCACTTGAATCCTAGGGCTAACCAAATTACACATTTGATGCCTCAAGTTTATATTTGTGTCAATCTCATAAAATTGAAAATGTCATTAATAATTTTGGACAAAAAATGATGAGTTATTTTCAACACATAGCCTTCTAATGAAGAGACTAAACTTAAGATGTGTTTTACAAAAAGAATTTTTGTTAAAAAATTACGATAAAGCCTTTTAGTTTTAGTTGAGTGATGAAATGACGAAAATATCCCCACTAAAAATCCATTGTGTTGAGTAAGTCTATTTTTCATTAAAAACCATTAAGAAAAAGATTATCATTCAAATAAATCACTTAATATTTTATCTACGTTTTTTTTGTCATTGTTAACAACGAGTAAATTGAATTGGTCGAGTTGATGTTGAATTTGTATTCAATATCATAGTTAATGTTAACTAAATAACCACAAATATTAGGTTAAAAGTAATTAAAAAAATATGTCCTATTTAATTATGATCAGGTGTTATTTTTTATTTATTAAATTAAATAATGTCTAAATTAATGCAAAAATCCTAAGAAAAAAATGAAAAAAAAAAAAATACCTTGGAAATTTGGCTCCAAGAATGTCCTTCTGTCCATATTTCCTCCAACTGTAACCATCATCAAGAGCTCCTTCAAGTCCTGTCACTGGACTAATATGCACCTGTTTTGTCCACCGTGGCATACCCTTTCTGCCATGTCATCATAAAATTAAACAATTTTATTTTTCAAAAATAAAAATATGTTTTTAGCGAGAAAAAATATATATTTTTGTTCAGAAAATTGAAAAATTAACAATTTTGAACAAAAAATAAGTTGTGCTCAGCCCAGGGTCTTTTTTTTCTAGCTTACACTTATCTCGATCAATTACTTTATCGGACGATCTTAATTAAAGGCGCACTCCCCACATTGACTTGATGATTAAATTCAGCATTTAATTCTTGGAATATTCTCTAGGAGAGTTAACCCTAATTGATAAGGAAAGGAACCACCTCCTTTTATCAACTGGACTAACATCTCTTGAGTAGCATGCATATGGTCTTCTAATAAGAATATTTTATTATGTAAAACATTTTTTTTTCCTAATACTAATTCAAACTTATCTCTGATATTTTACAGACGAAGTGTTGTTAGAGAAATGCTTACATACCTCTTTTTTGAAGGATCTCTGCGCTCTAGATCTTTGAAATCGCGATCAGAATCCTCGCTCGGAGTGCTCTCGATCAGTGAACGAGGAGATTCAGACATTCCGGTTAACACTGTTCCATTAAACTGTGGATCTGCATTGTATCTGATCTTCGAAAGGGCGTTTTTGTACGAATTCAAGATTTTTTGGAGTAACGAATCTAGAGTTTCGAACGAAGAAGGGAGACTGAGATGGACTTGGAGTTGCTTGGCAAGTTCCTTGCCTTGAATAACCTCATTGATCAAATCCTTGTTTTGATCCCATTCTATTGAGTTTGAGTTGTTCTCCATTTTTTTTGTGTGTTTATGTAAGTCACAATGCAAAAGAAGTGGAAGGAATTAGCTTAGAGAAATGAAGTTTGAGAAGGTTAGGGTTACAGGTTGATTGAAAGAGGGTTGAAGGAAACAAAGGGGGGAGAGAGTGAAAGAGAGAGAGGGAGTTTCGAGCCTAGAGTGAGAGGCTAGCTGTGAGGAAGAGAGTTTGGTCTAGAGAGAGAGAGAGACGGTGAGGAAGAGAGTTTTGATTCTTGTGTATAACAAAGAGGGGGCTTGTTATATATATATATATATATATATATATAGAGAGAGAGAGAGAGAGAGAGAGAGAGAGAGAGAGAGAGAAAGAGAGAGAGAGAGAGTCTCAGAAAGCCAGTTTTGAGTCTAGAGAGAGAGAGGCTGCGGAAGAGAGTTTTGATCTTGAGTTTAGAGAGAGTAAAAGAGAGCTCTAGAGAGAGAAAGACTCTCAGGAAGAGAGTTTTGAATCTAGAGAGAGAGAGCGAGCTTTGTGATGTTGTGTAATGAAAAGAGGGTGCTTGTTTTTAAATGAATAAAGCTAGAGAGAGAGGGGATTGTCTTCTTAAACTCAGAAGGTGAGAGAGTCGATATAAGGGAGATGGAAATGGTTTGACTAAGAACAGCGATCGATGGTTAATCATGGAGTATTTGTCTTCAAAATAAGACCGGTCCACGGTCTATGAACGTGAGTCAGTCCAATCGCCATTAAAATCAACATTAACAGCTCCCTTTTTTTCTCTCTAGGCCATTTGAGTTCCCATTTGTTCAAAAAACTATTTTTTAAGTCACTTGTTTTTTTTTTCGGCTCATTCCAAAAGTACCATCATTTTTACTTTTCCTAAATTATCCTTTAATAACTACAAAATTTACAAAAATATCATTTTAGCCATTTTTTTTAAAACGCCTAATATATATATATATATATTTAGAATTTCACTTGTTTTTAAATTTTTCTCAATTTTTTTTAATAAAAATTTCAATTAATTTTATTTTTTTAAAAAAATATATATATATTTTTATAAAATATCATAAATACCTTAATTATATTTCACTTAATTTTATTTCAAATTTAGTTTATTTTTTAAAATATTTTATGAACATTTTAAAATATAAAAAAAAATATTAAATTCTATTTGAATTAAAAATTCTTTTAAAATAATTTTAAAAACCAATTAAGTAGATATCCATTAAGTAGATATCTACTTAATTATATTTAATAGATATCCACTTACATTATTTTTTGCTTTACTTAATTTTAATTTTAGTTAATTTTTTTAAATATTCAATGAACATTTTAAAATATAAAAAAATTAAATATTAAATTCTATTTGAATAAAAAATTCTTTTAAAATAATTTTAAAAACCAATTAAGTACATATCTACTTAGATATCCATTAAGTAGATATCTCCTTAATTATATTTACTAGATATCCACTTACATTATTTTTCGCTTAATTTAATTTTAATTTTTGTTAATTTTTTTTAAATATTCAATGAACATTTTAAAATATAAAAAAATTAAATATTAAATTCTATTTGAATTAAAAATTCTTTTAAAATAATTTTAAAAATCAATTAAGTAGATATCTACTTAGATATCCATTAAGTAGATATCTACTTACTTATATTTAGTAGATATCCATCGTCGCACTCCCTTCATTTTCATCGGTCTTCAATAAATAGATATCTACTAAAAATCAATAAGTAGATATCTACTAAAAAACAAATAAGTGGATATCAACTGAACTAAAAAAAACACAAATATTTAAATAATAAATTTAAACAATCAGTAGATATCCACTGAATAAAAAAATAATACAAACATTTGCATATAAAGGATAAAAATGACGAAATAAATCAAGAAATCCCTAGAACTTATTTGAATTGGGATATTATAAATAATATCAAAATTCTAATTCAATTTCATTTATTTTCTTTCACCTAGCAAGCAAGCAACCAAACAGTTGATTTAAATAATTATTTCATCAATCAAAATTCAAAGCGAAAAAAGGGAAAAAAAAAAATTAGAAATCGTTCATTCCTCCAAGTTCATTCCTCCAGCAAGACTAACCCTTCAGCAAGACCGGAATACCTGAAAATCGTACAATGATCAGAGAGTACATCAAGAACAAGGAGGGACGGTAAACAAAATCAAGTTGATATCTACTGAAAAAATCAAGTAGATATCCACTTGATCATGCCATTGGAGGTTCTAAGAACAACAATAGATTTGAGCAAAATTATAACCCAAAAATGAAAAATAAAGAAGAACAGAGAAAAAAAAATATTACCAGCTAAGCTGAAATTTCGCCGAACTGCCATTGTCGCCCCATTTCCCATACCATTCTTCAACCGTTGCCACCGCCATCATCGCCATCTCCGGCTAAGTCTTCCTCGATTTGTCCATATATGGCCAAAGGCCAAATCGGGGTTCTCTCTCTCTCCCTCCCCCGATTTGGCGACTCCAAAATTCAAAGAAAAAAGAAAAAAAAAAAAAAAAAAAAAAACCAAAAAAAAAACCCTATAATTGTTCGTCACCGTTATGTCGTCGCCGTCGTTCGTCACTATCGTTGCTTAGATCTACTCAGATCTGGAGACAATAAACACAAACGACGACGATTACAAACAGAAACTTGCAGCGATGACGACGACCACGGCCGATGATCTGGTTCATCTCTCTCTTTAGCATCGAAAGTAGCTTCAGCGATGGCGAACGAAGATGAAGCGAGGCGGCTGCGGAAAGGCTTGAGGAAGAAGAGCAGTGGCGGCAACAACATCAACGGCGGCGTCAGCAGCAACAAACGACAAAAATTCATTTGAAAGAGAAAAAAAAAAACGGCGATTGAAGAAGAGAGAGAAAGAAAATATCAAACCTTAAGAGAAATAGGGTTTGAAATGTGTGGAGGGGTAATTTTGTCATTAACAAAATATGAATTGAAGTTTTTGCCAATTATTTTTTGAAATAGGAGTTATAACCATGTTGACTTTTCAATGGGATTTGAAAAGTTGTCCCTTTTAAAAAAAGGACTTTTGACATAAAATCCCAAAAAAAAAAACTAACTAGGATATTTTATTGTTAAGATTCTTGTTTCAGATCGATCATTTGTAAGTTTTTAAATCAGTATGGAAGTCAAATGAACTACTTTACTTAGTACTATATGACTTTAAGTTGGAACCTCATATATTTGGTATCAAAATAAAAATTATGGGAATTCGTCTTTTATTTCTTCGTAATTAAATTAACTGTGCAAACTAGAGATTACACTTAAGAACATGTGTTAAATTCTTATTCCAGGTTGATCATATGAGAGTGTCCAAATTAAATCACTATATAAGTTAAAGTAGTTACTCCACTTGAAACATTGTATGTTATTGTGCTAGCTAACATTGTATGTTATTGTGCACATCTATAGCAAGTAGATTGCAAAGGGGACGTGCAATCTTGCTAAACTCCTTGATGAAGCGTCGATAAAATCCTGCGGGCCCCAGAAATGATCGAATTTGCCTCACCGTTGTAGGCGGTGGCAAATTCGCGATGACATCAACTTTAGCACGATCCACCTCAATCCCTTTCTTTGAGACCATATGTCCCAACACAATGCCTTGCTGAACCATAAAATGGATTTTCTCCCAGCTCAACACCAAATTAGTTTCCTTACACCTTCCTAAAACCTTCTCTAGATTGTTAAGACATCATTCGAATGATGTTCCAAAAACTGAAAAGTCATCCATGAAGACTTCTAGGAAGTTGTCGATAATATGAGATAAAATTGCTAGCATGCACCATTGAAATGTTGCAGGTGCGTTGCATAGTCCGAAGGGCATCCTTCGGTATGCAAAGGTACCGAAGGGGCACGTGAATGTGGTTTTCTCTTGATCTTTAGGAAACACCAGAACTTGGTTATATCCCGAGTATCCATCTAGGAAACAGTAGTAAGGAAATCCCGCTAACTTCTCTATAATCTGATCAATATATGGTAGCGAAAAAATGATCATTTCTCGTCATGGCATTGAGTTTTCAATAATCAATACAAACTCGTCATCCTGTGGTTTCTCTGGTAGAGACCAACTCTCCCCCAGAATTCTTTACCACTGTGATTCCCGACTTTTTCGGCACCACTTGAACGGGACTCACATACTTGCTATTAGAAATCGGATAAATGATACCCACATCCAATAGCTTCAAAACTTCTTTCTTCACCACCTCTCTCATGTTCGGGTTCAATTTTCGTTGAAACTTTCTCATCGGTTTTGCATTGTCTTCAAGGTGGATTTTATGCATACACACCGAAGGGTTGATCCCCTTCAGATTTGCCACTCTCCATCCTATAGCCCTTTTTATATCGTTTAAGGACATTGACCAACTTTTATTCTTACTCACCGGTTAGTTCAGCGGAAATAATCACTGGTAGTGTATCATCGTGGCCGAGGAAGACATAATTGAGTGAATCTGGAAGAGGTTTCAACTCAAGTATTGGTGGAGATTCAATTGATGGTTTCAGTAGCTCACTTGCTAGCGGCGGTAACGGTTCAAGTTTCCTAAACCATGGGGTTTCATCTTAGTGTATTCCTAACACGTCATGGACTTCCTCGCATAACTCCTCGTGTCCCAACCCCTTATCATCCATGTACATGACAGTTGCTTCAAGGGGATCCCGGGACAACATAGAAGGTAAAGACTCTTCCACTAATTCATCGATCTGATCAACCCCAAAGCAATCTGATGAGTTCTCATTAGGGGGTTGGTTAATCGCCTTAAAAACATTGAGTCTCACCTTCATGTTTCTGAATGACACATCAATGACTCCCGACCTGCAGTCAATGCAAGCATTGGTTGTGGCTAAGAATGGACGTCCCAATATAACCGGGATATGATGGCTAGGGTTGAGGACTGGTTCCATGTCTAAGACTATGAAATCCACGGGGTAGAAAAACTTTTCTACTCCTACTAGCACATCTTCAATTATGCCCCTCGATCTTTTAACTAACCTATCGGCTAACTGGAGTGTCACCGATGTAGGCTTTCGATCTCCCAAACCTAGACGCTCATACACGGAAAATGACAACAAATTTACACTTGCGCCTAAATCTAGGAGAGCCCTTGCGATGGGCTGGCCTCCTATCACACATGCTACAGTCGGGACTCGAGGGTCTTTAAACTTTGGTGGTGTTTCACATCCTAAGATGGAACTCACTTGTTGTGTTAGTAAGACCTTTTTTAACACATGTGTTCTAGATTTTCTTTTCCGTGTACAAAGATCCTTCAGGAATTTTGCATATGCGGGGACCTGTTTAATAGCGTCCAAGAATGGAAGACTAATCTTTACTTGTTTGAATGTTTCTAGGATATCTTCCATTCTAGCGCTATCTCAACTGAATGGTGAAGTTTGAGTCAAGCATTGAAGAAATAGAGCCCGAGGAACTGAACGAATTTCCATAGGTGTATCAAGTTTAGAGTTCGAACTTTTGGGCTCCTCAACTTTCTGACTTGGTTGTGGTTCTTCAACTATCTCTTTATTTTCATTCTCATCTTCTTGAATTTTCTTCTCAGCACCCACCCGATTGTTAACCTTTTTGCCACTCCTAAGGGTCATAATCGATTGAACGTGCCCGTGAGACTCGCTCATTTCTCCGATAAAGTGTTGACCCCTAGGATTATTTATTAGTTGACTAGGTAACTTCCCCTCGTCCCTCTTATTCAAAGCATCAGCGATCTGCCCAATTTGGGCTTCTAGCTTAGCTAGAGTCTAAGAATGCGAATTTACTTTTTGATTTTGCTCTTGATAAAGTTTAAGAAATTGTTGCATCTTAGTTGGCTGTGTATTTGCTTGACCTTGGGATTGGTTAAATCCTGGGGGTGGGTTCTGCTATTGAGGCCTAGAGGGTGGAACAAAAGATTGTCCCTGAGTGGGTGTCTTCCATGAAAATTAGGATGATTTTGCCACCCCGGATTATAAGTGTTGGAGTACGGGCTGTTGTCCTGTCGGGAATATGTTTGTGCAACATTAATATGCTCTTGAACATATTCAGAAAATTGCGCCCCCACAGGACACTAGAGGACAGTATGGGATGGGTTTAGGCAAATTGAACATGTCGTAGCTGGAGGAGGAAAAGGAGGTGGTTGATTTTGTAAGATGATTTGATCTAACTTTTGGGAAATCAAATCAACTTGTGTAGCGAGGTCTACTTGTTTGATCTCGTACATCCCTCCTCCTCGTGTTTGTCCAAGGCCCTCTTGCCCACTAGCGGACGCATGTTGTAAAGAATTTTCACTTAAATTCTCAAATATGGTCCAATCCTCATCCTTGCTTTTTGACAGGAACGTTCCTTCGCAAAACGCGTCCACCATATGGCGATTGCGTTCAATTAGGCCTTCATAGAAACTTTGCACTATTTGCCACTTCGGTACCCCGTGATGTGGGCATTGCCTCAAGAGATCCTTCATTCGATCCTAACATTCATGAAATTGTTTAGTAGGTTGTTGGGAGAATGAAGTTATTGCCTTCCTAATTTGGTTGGTTTTCCCGATTGGGAAGAATTTTTGTAGGAAAGCTTTTTGAAGACCCTCCCAGGTAGTGATGGATCCCGGGGGTAAAGAGTGGAGCCATTCTTTTACCCGATCTTTTAGGGAGAACAGGAAAATTCTGAGATAAACAGCATCCTCAGATAGATGAGGCAATTTGAATGTGGTGCAAATTTCTAGAAAATCATTAAGATGTCTATAGGAGTGATCGAGACTAAGCCCATGAAATGATGAAAGCATTTGGATAGTTGAGGGCTTAATTTCAAATGAAGTCGCACCCCTTAATTTAGGCAACTTAATGCATGAAGGCGATGTATAAACTGAGAGAATGTAATATTCCCTCAATGGTTTAGGTGGTTCCGCAGCCATTTCGGTGTCTGATTGGTGTATGGATTTACTTGTTAAGTTAGAGCATCATGCTTATTGGGCTACGAGAGCATTGAACTTTGAGATGAAACGAGATTTGTGTAAACGAGTGTTCCTAACTAATCTTAAACAAATGAAAATAGATAACTGAGTTAGGAATTGCAGGTTTTGTATTTTGGACTTATGTGGGTTTCGTATTTTCTGTTTAATTCAGATTTGTGTAAAAGAGTGTTCCTAACTACAAGTCGGAACTACTCAGAAAGATTTAATTTATTATTCTTCGATATGATTTATCTTCGGGATATAATTCTTACGTTATTCTAATCTAGGGTGAATTACAATCTAGGTATAAATAATCTAAATCAATAATTAAATTTCAATAATACGATTGTATGATCGTTAGATCTAGATCACAGGTACTAGATCTAACGTTCTAGAAGCAATTAAATCTAAAATTTAAAATCTCTACAAGAACACTTTAAAAATAAATCCAACTACAATGAAATTATTTCAAACACAATATTTCTCATCATACAATTGTTCACACACAATCTGAAATTAAATTAAAAATACAATATTACATGAAACCCATAAATACATACCCGAATCCTAACCTGGTTGAAGGGTAATTAGCTGTTCATGGTGGTTATTCTTTCCAAAAAGATGTTCAACAATTGTTCCATGAAGGATTTCATACCAAATTCCAGCCGCCAAAAGGAAGTTGAAAAAGATTAAAATGAAATTTGAAAACTGAAAAAAGGCCCAACCCTCTGCCGGAGACAATAATCCTTATAAAGGAAAAATTCTCCCCTTGGTTCCAATATCCCCAACCTTAAATGGCCATCAAGGTCATTTTCCATTTCCAGCAAGGAGAATAAAAAAAATAAAGATAAGAAAATGAATGAAAGGCAAAGAAATAATAGTAAAAAAATGTTGCTTTTCCTTTTGGGTTAGTAGTTGCCGAATTTATTTGCAATCATCACTTCTTCCCTTTTTTTTTTCTTCAATCTCCAATAAATGCCTTGGCCTTAATATATTTCCTTCCTTTTTTTTATTGTGTAAATGACCCAATTTATAGCTCTCATTGGCCATTGATCGGGTGTGTAATGGTTAAAAGACCCGGAACCGTTACAAGTCTCAGTCAGTTCAGATCGAGTCAGGTCCAGTTCGGGTCTCTGTGATTTGTTCATTTCTTTTTTTCATTTTACTCCAAATTAGTGTGGTTTTGCTCCATTTCCAAAAATCTACAAAAATAAGTAAAATAAATTAATTATACTACTTTAATTTATTCAAGATAATAACAAAACATAGATTAGTGATATTAGATCGCGTAAAATATGGTGCGATTGGACAATCCCCAGGCCTTGGAGCATTTTTCACTTACGGAAGTACTTCGTATGAATTTTCTAATCATTCTCTTATCCTTGTTTTTCATTGATTATTTTGAATTTTTTTTTTTTTTAGATACATTCTATGAATAAAGCAAATAAATATTTTCTCCACCAATTTTGCAATGCTTATTATGGCGATACTATGTTTTTTACTATGTCTATAACGTTTAGTGACTTGAAATTAAGTGTAGGACAAACATTTGACATTGAAATCAACAACTGAGCAATTCAACTCAGCCTGAGTAGAGTTGATCTTGTTACTCGTTCACAAATGAGCATAGCAGATTAGTTTACTCACTAAAATTGAGTAATTCAGCTCAGCATGAACTGAGCTGATCTGCTTACTCATTCACAAATGAGTCGAGCATATCAGTTTACTCACTCAAAATGAGCAATTCAGTTCAGCCTGAGTAGAACTGATTTGTTTACTCGTTCACAAATGAGTAGAGCAGATCAGTTAGTTGACTAAAATTGAGCAATTCAACTCAGCTTGAGCAGAGTTGATTTGTTTACTCGTTCACAAATATGAACGCGTCCCAATTTTCCAGAGAAAATAAAAATAGAATATAAGCTTGGCGCTGGTAAAATGAGAAGGGTTTTTAAAAACGTCGATTTTCTCATTAAAATATACTTAAGCCTGTTTTAGAAAAAGGAGTCGCCACCTAGCATTGGGTTTAAATGATGTGCTAGGTCACCATATTTTTATTTTTTGAAAACAATTTTTTTAAAAAATGGCTTAAGTAAAAATTTGACTCCAAAATAACATGGTCTGACTAGAGATTCGTTTAAAGAGTTCGGGGGTCAGTTACGCTCGGGGAAGGTGTCAAGCACCCCAAGACGCCCGTCCAAAGACGGTATCTTATCCGATTAAGTCCAATTAAAATTTAAATTCGAATGTTTTTATTTTATTTTGAAATCCTCCTCATACACATACACATACACATACACACACATTGAGGGAAGTAATCTCCCTTCTAAACCTAGACCGTTCTGATGGAAGGCTGGGAATTTTCCACCTCATCTTGTTAGCACATTATATTTAACACAAGTTAAAGAAACACACGCACGCACACACTCACACGCCTCGAGGGGAGTAATTCCCTTCTAAACCTAAACCGTTCCAATGGAAGGTTGAGAATTTTTCACCTTATCTTGTCAGCACATTATATTTAATACGAGTTAAAGAAACACACGCTCACACACGCA
Organism: Eucommia ulmoides; assembly: GCA_016647705.1. Classification (NCBI taxonomy): domain Eukaryota; kingdom Viridiplantae; phylum Streptophyta; class Magnoliopsida; order Garryales; family Eucommiaceae; genus Eucommia; species Eucommia ulmoides. The sequence continues at coordinate 44,675,612 of CM028331.1, forward strand.
CGCACACATCGAGGGGAGTAATTTCCTTCTAAATTTAAACCGTTCAAATTGAAGGTTGGGAATTTTCCACCTTATCTTGTCAGCACATTATGTTTAATACGAGTTAAAGAAACACACGCACACACACACACACACACATCGAATGGAGTAATTCCCTTCTAAGTTTAAACCGTTCAAATGGAAGGTTGAGAATTTTCTACCTTATCTTGTTAGCACATTATATTTAATACAAATTAAATAAAACACACGCACGCACGCATCGAGGGGAGTAATTTCCTTCTAAATTTAAACCGTTCAAATGGAAGGTTGGGAATTTTCCACCTTATCTTGTTAGCACATTATATTTAATACAAATTAAATAAAACACACGCACACCCACACCTACACACGCATACTTCTCAAGGGGAGTAATTTCATTCTAAATTTAAACCGTTCCAATGGAAGGTCAGAAGTTTTCCACCTCGTATTGTTAGCACATTATATTTAATACAAATTAAATAAAACACACACACCCACACGCACGCACACATCGAGGGGAGTAATTCCCTTCTAAATTTAAACCGTTCAAATAGAAGGTTGGGAATTTTCCACCTTATCTTATTAGCACATTATATTTAATACGAGTTAAAGAAACACACGCACACACACGCACATACACATCGAGGGGAGTAATTCCCTTCTAAATTTAAACCGTTCAAATGGAAGGTTGTGAATTTTTCACCTTATCTTGTTAGCACATTATATATAATACGAGTTAAAGAAACACACGCACACACACGCACACTCCTCAAGGGGAGTAATTTCATTTTAAACTTAAACCGTTCCAATGGAAGGTCAGAAGTTTTCCACCTCGTATTGTTAGCACATTATATTTAATACAAATTAAATAAAACACACGCACACACACGCACACGCATCGAGGGGAGTAATTTTCTTCTAAACTTAAACCGTTCAATGGAAGGTTGGGAATTTTTCACCTCATTTTATTTACTCAAAAAAAAAATTAAAAAAAAATAAAGAAAAATAAATAAGTAATAAGAAGATAAAAGAAAAAAAAATCTAATTTACAAAAAAAAAATTAGTATAATAACAACTTATTTAAAAATAAGAGTAAGATTTACAACAGATGAAAATTTACCACCTTCTTGGAGATTTTTTTTCCTTCTTCAAAATTACAATAAAATGAAAATAATATTATTTTCTTCAAAATTTCTCTCCAGATTTCACCTCTCACTCTCTCAAAAAAATCCTCTTCCTTCTCAAAAAAATCTCCCTTCATTCTCAAAAAAATCTCCCCCTGGTGTTGTGAGCCTTCATTCTATTTATAGGAATGAAGGCTCTAAAACTCGTCCGAAAAAAAAAAACACACGAAAAGGTAAGAAAAAGGGGGTGGGTGCACTGGGCAGAGTGCTCTCTGCCCAGCTGGCCGTATATGCGGCCAGTACACTGGTCGCACCAGCGATCAGTGCATCTGGTTGCTGGTGCGACCTTTATGCAGCCCCCCCACCCCCGTTCGGTTCAGGCCTCTCTCGTTTTCATCTGTTTCTTGTCCATTTTGTTCCGAATTAACGCGTTTTTATTCCACTTCGAAAAATCTACAAAACCAAAATAAATAAATAAATCAATTATTAATATTTAATTTACTTAAGAGATTAATAAAACTTAATTTAGCAGTATTAAACGGCACAAATACGGTACAATCAAAACAAAATAAATAGGAAAATAAAATAAAGGTAACTATAAAATAAAGTATAATTTTTTGCGAAGCGGTCAAAATGCCGTGTCTACAGCTGCCCCTCTTTGTCATGCAAGTCCCACTTGCTTGACAAAGATAAAAGACCACGTCATTTTGATCGTCTCATTTTTTATTTTTATTTATTTTTTTAGTGTATTTTCCAATAATAGAACAAATAAAATAAAATGACTCATGACGAACAAGTGTACGTTTAGAGTAATAAAAGAAGACTCGTGACGAACAAGTGTCCGTTTAGAAAAATAAAAGAATGACTCATGACGATGTTCATGATAAACAAATGTCCGTTTAGAGGATCGTTTAGAGTGATAAAAAAAAAATTAACTCGTGATGATACTCATGATGGACAAGTGTTTGTTAAGATGATTATTTTTAGAGTAATAAAATAATTCATGACGGTACTCATGGCGAACATGTGTCCGTTTAGAGGATCGTTTAGAGTAATAAAAAATGACTCATGACGAACAAGTGTCTGTTTAGAGGATCGTTTAGAGTAATAAAATAATTCATGACGGTACTCATGACGAACATATGTCCGTTTAGAGGATTGTTTAGAGTAATAAAAAAATTACTCATGACGATACTTATGACGAACAAGTGTCTGTTTAGAGGATTGTTTAGAGTAATAAAAAAAATGACTCCTAACGATACTCATGACGAACACGTGTCTGTTTAGAGGATTGTTTAGAGTAATAAAAAAATGACTCCTGACGATACTCATGACGAACACGTGTCCGTTTAGAGGATCGTTTAGAGTAATAAAAATTATTCGTGCCCCAACCCTCTCGGCCAGGGGCCTAAAGAAAGTTCAAGAGTATAAAATATGCCCCCAACTTGTTACTGAGCCAGAATGAGAGAGCAAAGACATAAATGTGCCCCAGCCGAACTCTCAAATGACCGAACATTTATAGATTGCCTGCGTACCTTAGTATTATGCCGATGATCAAGTTTAGCGTAGTTCATTTTTTGCCCTTTTCAGGGCAAAACGCATACCTGGACGCTCATTTAGAGCTTCTGAACTTTCAGCAATAAAAGTTTCTAATTTGAGCCGGAAGGTAAGAAGTCTTTGTGATACAGAAATTCATGCTTCCATGCCCTTTGAAATCCCTGTAATTGGACAAAAAAACACATGCAACACGAAAATTTAGTTTGAAAAACTTGTCACCCTTGACGACTCGCAATTCCGTCCCCCCCTTTTCCGTCGCAATCCCTCGTTTGATGGCGCTTGACTTTCTCGAGATAGTATCGAGAGATTTTTCCGTCTCGTCCTTCCGTCAATCTTAGAGATGTACTTTCTGGAGGTTTTCCCTGGGTTGTTGGCGGGGTCTGGTTTTTTTTTTGGACAACATCCCTATCAGCCTTTGTTTCTCTGCACCCGCCGATTCTCACTTTCTCTTTTCTACTAGGTATCCTCAGTACTTAGGAGAATCATATACTCCTGCTTGCTTTATATTTTTCAAATCCTGCAAAAACTGATTTAACCAAATATAGGGAAAACGTGTAAAACCTTACCCCAAACAGGTATCTTTATCACTAGATATGTTGACTGCGAGATTTCAAGCCGAATTGTCTGACAAGTATGATTTCAATACAAATTTGAGCTATATTTGATGTTCCTTTTCACAGATTCCAACTCTTGCTCAAATCCATCAAGTTCCGAACACGAAAAAGTCTTACGGTCAATGGAAGTCAGCCGTAGTGGAAATTCCAAAAATGTCCCTAGGAGTGATCTAACTGTTTTTTTTTCTTTTTTCCCTTTTTTTTTTTTTTTTTTGGCGACACGGTCTCTACATTTTTCTCATAGCGCTTTTTCGAGTTTTCACCATGTTCGAGCCGTACCTTTTTTTTTTTTTTTTTTAAGCAACAGATAATCACAAATTGAAATAAACTTACTTAGAAAAGAATGACATTTATTAGGCAAAGTATTTCTTTACAGAATCCGAGTTTAGGGGCTCAAGAAATACATCACCATCCATTTCCTGGAGAATCAACACTCCACCGCTCAAAGCCTTATGAACAACAAAAGGACCTTTCCAATTTGGCGCGAACTTACCCTTAGCTTCATCTTGGAAAGAGAAGATTTTCTTCAATACTAACTCACCGACCTTGAAGACTCTAGGGTATACCCGTTTATCATGAGCCTTGGTAATCCTCTGTCTGTAACACTGTCCGTGGCATATTGCTGTTAGCCGCTTTTCATCGATTAAACAAAGTTGGTCCAACCGTTGTTGTACCCATTCAGTTTCATCAAGCTCGGCCTCTATGAGCACTCGTAAAGATAGAATTTCCACCTCGGCCGGTATCACCGCTTCTGTGCCATAGACCAAAGAATGGGGGTTGCCCTTGTCGAGGTCCGAACCGAGGTCCGGTAAGCCATCAAAGCATATGGCAGCATATCATCCCACTCTTTATAATTATCAATCATCTTCCAGAGAATTTTCTTTATATTTTTGTTGGCGGCTTCCACTGCTCCATTCATTTTTGGACGGTAAGGCGCTGAGTTTTTGTGCTCGATCTTGAACTGTTGACATATTTTCTGTATTTCTGAACCCTTCAGGTTTTTAGCATTGTCGGTTATCAATGTTTGCGGCAAACCGTATCTTGACACAATATTTTCTTTGATGAATCGAGCTACTATCTTTTGAGTCACTCGAGTTAAGGAAACAGTTTCTACCCATTTGGAAAAATAATCAATTGCCACCAGGATAAAGCGATGACCACTCGGCGCCTTAGGGGTAACTTCCCCAATAACGTCCATACCCCACATTGAGAAGGGCCATGGGGCCGCCAAGCAATGAAGGTGTGAAGGTGGGACATGGATTTGATCACCATGAATTTGACACTTATGGCATCTTCGAACAAACTGCACGCAGTCGCTTTCCATCGTTAGCCAAAAATGACCGGTCCTCAGGATCTTCTTGGCAAACATGAAGCCACTCATGTGAGGTCCACATATGCCACCATGGACCTCTTTCATCAACTGGATGGCCTCTTCGACTCCAACACATCTCAACAGGCCCATGTTAGGAGAGCGTTTGTACAGTGTCTCCCCGCTTATGAAGAATTGGCTTGCTAACCTCCGGAGAGTTTTCCGATCAATACTTGATGCCCCTTCCGGATACTCCTGATTTTTCAGAAAGTTCTTTATGTCATGGTACCACAGGTCTTTGGCTGGCTCAGATTCAAGCTGGCAGCAGTGGGCCGGTCGGCGTTGAACTCGGATTACCACCGGAATGATATCATCATCCTCTCAAGTGATAGAGATCATAGATGCCAAGGTAGCTAAGGCATTGGCGAAGTCATTTTTGAGCCTCGGTATGCTTTCAAATTCTATCATCATAAATTGCTCGCACAACTCCAGGAGGTGATTGTTATAGGCTATCAAGGTCGGATCTCTCGTGGCATACTTATCCGTCACCTGATTGATTATCAGCTCAGAATCTCCGAACACTAGCAATTATTTGATTTTCATATCGACAGCCAGCTGGAGTCCCAGAATACAGGCTTCGTACTCAACTCGATTATTTGTGCTCTGGAACTTCAACTTGGAAGCCACTGGATAATGCTGCTTGCCTGGAGAAACCAGAACGGCTCCGATTTCAGCCCTTCGAGAGTTCACTGCTCCATCAAAATACATTTTCCAAACTGTTTCCTCATTTTCTTCATCCACCGCATGAATCGACTCGTCAGGGAATAGCATCTCAATAGGCTGGTTATCCGTTTGAGCTGGACAACTAGCCAACTGATCTGCTATCGCCTGACCCTTCACTGACTTTTAGGTCTTGTAGATGATATCGAACTCCGTCAGCAGCATCTGCCATTTTGCAACTTTTCCTGACAGAATCGGCTTCTCGAAGATGTACTTTAAGGGATCCATCCTGGCTATCAAGTAGGTAGTCAGTTGGAGCATATAATGGCGCAGTCTTTGAGCAGACCAAGCTAATGCACAACAGGTCCTCTCCAGTAAGGTATAATTTTTCTCATACTTCGTGAAGCGCTTGCTGAGGTAGTAGATGGCTTGCTCCTTCTTTCCAGATTTATCGAGTTGCCCAAGAATAGCTCCCATAGAGGAATCGAGAACTGACAAATATAGTAATAACGGAACCTTCTCCCGAAGCGGCACTAGAACGGGAGGGTTCGTTAGATAGACTTTAATTTTCTCCAAGGCATTCTGGCAACCTGCATTCTATCGCCCGTCACTTTCTTTTCGAAGTAGCTTGAAGATTGGCTCACAAGTGGCAGTGAGTTGGAAGATGAATCGGGCTATGAAATTTAATCGCCCCAGAAAACCTCAGATCTCTTTCTCATTTCTCGGTAGTGACATCTTACGAATGGCCTTCGTCTTTGCAGGATTAATCTCGATTCCATGGCGATTTACCATGAAACCAAGAAGTTTTTCGGAAGCCACCCCAAACGCGCATTTTGCTGGATTGAGCTTGAGCTGGTACTTTCGAAGTCTGTCGAACATTTTTTTCAAATGGCAAAGATGATCCTCGTTCTCCTGTGATTTAACGATCATGTCATCTACATATACCTCCATCTCCTTGTGCATCATATCATGAAAGAGGGTCGTCATTGCTCTTTGGTATGTTGCCCCGGCATTTTTGAGATCGAAAGGCATCGCCCTACAGCAAAAGACTCCCCATGGTGTAGTGAAGGCTGTCTTTTCTCGATCTTTCTCATCCATCAGAATCTGATTATAGCCAGAGAATTTATCGGCGAAAGAATAGAGCTTTCGCCCCGTAGTATTGTCGATGATGATGTGAATGTTTGGTAGTGGAAAATCATCTTTTTGACTTGCCCGGTTGAGATCACGATAATCCACGCAGACTCTGATTTTTCCCGAGGACTTTGGCACGGGAACGACATTTGAGAACCATTCACTGTAGTTACAGACTTCAATAATTCGGGCATTGAATTACTTCACGATCTCCTCCTTGACCTCGAGACTGACAGCGGGCCTCAGCTTCCTCAACTTTTGTTTGACTGGTACACTCCCCGGCTTTAACGGCAGCTTATGGGCCACGATACTCTTGTCCAGTCCTACCATGTCATCGTAGGACCAGGCAAAGATATCTTGGTAGGAAATTAAGAGCGTTGTCAACTCTTTCTTTTCCAGAGTCATGAGGGCTGATCCAATCTTTACTTCCTTCAACTCTTCCGAGGTCCCCAAGTTTATCAACTCGGTCTCATCGTTACTGGGAATCGGCTTGTTCTCGAACTCCGTAAAAGCTTTTCGGATCTCACCATCGTCTGGCTGGAAAGAGTCATCTTTTGTTTCCACTTCCATCAGGTCATGGTCTGGTTCTGCATTGAAATCATACTTATCGCACTCTAGCTCAGTTATATCGCATGCATCATACACTGGTAATTTAGGCATCCTGAAAGCATAAAATTTAAACATTTAAACCATATGTTGGATAAAGCAGAATTGCATTCATTAAATATAAAAATCCATTACAAAGCAAAATCCCTTTCCATCTAGAAGGCAAGGTGGATGGAGGGATGACCAACAGAAAATCTCCCTAAGTTTACCGAAACGCCTGGCGAATTGGGAGAGAACAAGAATCCCAATTCTGCAGCTTTTCTTTTCCCTTGGTTCGAATACCAGACCCATGACTTGGCCCTGCCTCATCTCTCATGATTACATTCACAGCTTCCTTGATCATTACTCTCTCAGGGTGCAACTCGAATCCTGCGGTCTCCTTCCCTTTGTTGATGGTTTCTACTGGATAGGGGAAAGTGACCCGGATATGCGGAATTTTCATTGGCTGGTTGTCTGGGGATCCATCCCTCTTCTTCCGGAAGAACTTCGCCCTGTCTGCTTTTGTTGGCTCGTATCCCAATCCAAATCTCCCCCTCTTCTCTTTGACTTCTATCAGTTCTGTAATTCCGTCTAGATTCTTGCCCAAACCTTTCTCGGGAATGCAACCCCGAGACTTCATTTCTTTAGCAACGAAGGCCACAGTATTAGACAATGATGGTGTCATCTCGTGTCCTCCTTCCTTCACAAAGGTAGCATTCGCGACGTCGAACACGTGATAGGAGGCTTCAATCTTCTCCTTCTCTTTTCCGTCGTCTATTAACGGGACATGCCGACTTATCGTTTGATGGAAAGGTATGATATCTGAATCAGCCCTGATCATGTACAGTGTGTCATCAATGATAAACTTGATCTTCTGATGTAGAGATGAAGGCACTGCCCCAACGTTATGGATCCACGGCCTCCCCAACAACAGGTTGTATGAAGCAGGTATGTCAAGCACTTGGAACTTCGCATTGAACTGTATTGGACCAATTTCAATTGGCAGGTCAATCTCTCCAACGCTATCTCTCCTAGCCCCATTGAATGCTCGGATAACCGTCTTAGACGATCGAACCTGTGATAGATCTATCCCCATTTCTTCCAGGGTCGACAAAGGACAGATATTTAGTGCCGATCCATTGTCAATCAGCACCCGAGCTATGAACATTCCATGGCTTTCAACCGTGATATTCAAAGGCTTGTTGTGACCTGTTCCATCATCGTCCATCTCGTCATCTGTGAAAGTGATGGTGTTAGATCCTAAGACCTGCTCGACCAGAGTGACAAACTTTTCCGGAGAGATCGTGCTAGACAAGTGGGCTTCATTTAGGACTTTCAGCAATGCCTGTCTGTGTACTTCTGAGGATAGGAGTAGTGAGAGTATCGAGATTTGCGCTGGTGCTTTGCTGAGTTGCTCCACTATTTTGTATTCTGAATTCTTCATTGCCTTTAGGAAGTCGTGAGCCTCCGGTTCTGACACCGGCTTTTTCAAAGCCCCTCTTGGTTCCCTCACAGGAATCCTGATCAAATCCTATGGCGTATACACCCTTCCAGACCAAGTGATTCCACTGGTTTCTCCTACTGAAATTGGAAATTCTTCTCCTTCTCCTGTTTTAGCGACGATCTCATAATTCCATAGAACCTTATTGAGATTTTCCACCATCTTTTGGATTGGGAAAGACAAAACTAGAGATTTCTCCAGTTTTTGGGCTACCTTTTCTAGATGTAATTCGAACCTTCCGTAGAGAACCTCTGGGTGTAAACAAACACCACCGATATCGATTACATCAACTTCTTCCTCGACCTCCTCTGTGAAAATTAGATTGACGCCACTTCCTAAGGAGGCGTGTTCAGGCAACGGATTTTGCTGACAATTTGGCGTACCGGCCTCAGGTTTTTTAGGAAACGTGATGGCTCCAGTCCGTATAAACTTCCGGATTTTGTCTTTCAGCTGAAGGCATTGCTCAGTCGCATGTCCTCTGGTTCCCGAGTGGTATTCATAGAAAGTATTTGAAGAAGCTGCTTTACTCCCAGGTTTAACTTCGTAGAATGGAAGGGGTGTCAGCATCCCCTGCTTCAAATAATTCCGGTACAACTCGGTGATCGAGACCGGAAGGTCTTGTAGCTCTCTGTTGTCGTTCTGGAAATTTCCCCCAGTAGCATGAGGTAGAAAGCCTTGGTGGTATTGGGTTCCTGACCTTGGAGTGCGGTTAGGAATTTGAGGTGGGGTGTTTGGGTGTGGTTGATAGGTATGGTAAGGGGGTGTTGGGTAGGCTTGAGGATAATATTGGGGAATATGGTTTTGATAAGGGGGAGGTATATTTTGGTAATAGTGGGGGCGGTTTTGGGAATAGGGTTGGTTTTGAGGATAATTTTGGTTTTGGCGATTTTGAGGAGGGTAGTTGTGATATTGGTTGTTCTGGTTCGGGTAGTTTTGGGGATAAGAAGCTTGGGGGTAGTTCTGGTAATGGGTTTGCCGAGGGGAAACGACAATAGCTACTTCATTTTCTTTCATCTTTGGCGGGGCTGACCTTTTCGTCAGATTGGATTGGGCCCCTTCAATTTTTTCGCTCCTTATTCCTTCTTCCGTCACCTCGGCCTGTTTGATCGCATCGCCGAAAGAAACCACTGCTATGCTTGAGAGATCTCGATAGAACGGCGGTGACTGAATTGACTTGAATATCTCTAACTGAGCCTCCTCGCTCAGCTTAGGGACAACTTTGGCAGCCTCTTCCCTCCAACGGGCAGTATACCTCCGGAAACTCTCGTCTTTATTTTTCAGTATCTAGTAGAGGGTATTGCGGTTCGGTGCGGCATCCCTATTGTACACATATTGCTCACAGAAGGCCTCTACCAGATCTTCAAATGTTTTAATCTGTGATAGCTCCAGGGTCATGTACCAGTTGAGAGTCGGTCCGTTCAACGATCTCCGAAACATTTTTAGGCAAAGGTCTTCGTTCCGAGAATGAATTCCTAACTCCTCTTTGTAAACGCTGACATGCCATTCTGGAGGGCCAGTGCCATCATATTTTGTGAACTCCGGAACTACAAAATTTTCTGGGTACACAATCCCGGGTGATGCTGACAACTCATTGTACGTCGCTTTCCTGGACGGCTTCTCCTTTTGCCATTCTTCCATAGTTTTCTCCAATTTCTCTATTTTCAGAAGCCAAGCCGGTGGAGGGCCATTCTCTTCTTTGTTTTCAGTTTCAATGGCCGGGGCCGGTTGGCTATCATTTGAATTGTTTGGTGGAGCAACGACCCTCTCCGGGCGAATGAGGACCTGCGGTACGGCGGGGGCCGAGCCCTCTGGCGAGGCCTGATAGACATGCCCCTGGATGGGATATGTCGGAGCTCCATAGGCGAAAGGATGAGGGCCCATCTTTGGTCCATAGTAGACCGGTACTGCAAAGTTCAGGCCGACGTGGTTCGGATTCGGCCCTGAGTTCTCCATCCCAATACTTGCAGGGTTTCCATTTGGGGATTCAGTCACAGGAGTCCCGTTGGACGGAGGAATAGGCACCTCCTGAGGTCGGCTAAGTTCGTTGATCCTTTCCATCAACCTGTCAATAGTTTCTTGCATCTGAGCCATTTGGGTCGTTCGGAGAGATTCGAAATTGCTTTCTGATGTCATCCTGGAATGAGTCTGTGCTTGATTGCGTGTAAAGATCGGACTTCGAAATGGGGGAACTGGATTTGCTTTTTTGGGACCAATTTTCTTTGTCTTGTCCTTTTCTTCTTCTTCTTCTACAAAAAAAAAATCATTTTTTTAGTTCACGTGGGTCTTAGGTGGTCTTAAAGCCCATTCTAGTTCGAAGATTTCAATTTCGATAACGACCAATTAAAACAAATGATGGTACATGAAAAATCTTTTTTTTTTTTTGTCGTTCCCTACCGATATTGAAAACTTTGAACTTGTTGGTGTTTTTTTTTTTTTTTTTTTTTTTTTTTTTTTAGGACTTCCCAAGACGTCATAAATCCATCAAGTACAAAAAATCTCTTTCTCGTCTTGTGTCATAGAATCCTGAGGGGATAATATGGATATAAGACAACTTTACTTTTGTCAAAAGATTTACAACGATATAAGAGCCTCAGAGGAAATAAGGAAAAGAAGAAGAAAAAAAATATATAAAAAATAAAAAATAAAAAAATCACAACTTATTTACTAAATTGAGGGAAAATAAAATAAAATAAAATTTAACATTCGGACTTTAGATTAGCTGGACTTATCCAGACATATTGGGCTCGACTTTCTAAAGTTTTCCCTAGCAGAGTCGCCAGCTGAACGCGCCCCAATTTTCCAGAGAAAATAAAAAATAGAATATAAACTTGGCGCTGGTAAAATAAGAAGGGTTTTTAAAAACGTCGATTTTCTCATTAAAATATACTTAAGCCTGTTTTAGAAAAAGGAGTCGCCACCTAACATTGGGTTTAAATGATGTGCTAGGTCACCATATTTTTCTTTTTTGAAAACAATTTTTTTTAAAAATGGCTTAAGTAAAAATTTGACTCCAAAATAACATGGTCTGACCAGAGATTCGTTTAAAGAGTTCGGGGGTCAGTTACGCTCGGGGAAGGTGTCAAGCACCCCAAGACGCCCGTCCAAAGACGGTACCTTATCCGATTAAGTCCAATTAAAATTTAAATCCGAATGTTTTTATTTTATTTTGAAATCCTCCTCATACACACACACATACACATACACAAACATTGAGGGAAGTAATCTCCCTTCTAAACCTAGACCGTTCTGATGGAAGGCTGAGAATTTTTCACCTCATCTTGTTAGCACATTATATTTAACACAAGTTAAAGAAACACACGCACGCACACACTCACACACCTCGAGGGGAGTAATTCCCTTCTAAACCTAAACCGTTCCGATGGAAGGTTGAGAATTTTCCACCTTATCTTGTCAGCACATTATATTTAATACGAGTTAAAGAAACACATGCTCACACACGCACGCACACTTTGAGGGGAGTAATTTCCTTCTAAATTTAAACCGTTCAAATTGAAGGTTGAGAATTTTCCACCTTATCTTGTCAGCACATTATGTTTAATAAGAGTTAAAGAAACACACGCACACACACGCACGCACACATCGAGGAGAGTAATTTCCTTCTAAGTTTAAACCGTTCAAATGGAAGGTTGAGAATTTTCCACCTTATCTTGTTAGCACATTATATTTAATACAAATTAAATAAAACACATGCACACACGCATCGAGGGGAATAATTCCCTTCTAAATTTAAACCGTTCAAATGGAAGGTTGAGAATTTTCCACCTTATCTTGTTAGCACATTATATTTAATACAAATTAAATAAAACACACGCACACACACCCACACCCACACCCACACACGCATACTTCTCAAGGGGAGTAATTTCATTCTAAATTTAAACCGTTCCAATGGAAGGTCAGAAGTTTTCCACCTCGTATTGTTAGCACATTATATTTAATACAAATTAAATAAAACACACACACCCACACGCACGCATACATCAAGGGGAGTAATTCTCTTCTAAATTTAAACCGTTCAAATGGAAGGTTGGGAATTTTCCATCTTATCTTGTTAGCACATTATATTTAATACGAGTTAAAGAAACACACGCACACACACGCACGCACACATCGAGGGGAGTAATTCCCTTCTAAATTTAAACCGTTCAAATGGAAGGTTGTGAATTTTTCACCTTATCTTGTTAGCACATTATATATAATACGAGTTAAAGAAACACACGCACACACGCGCACACACACGCACACTCCTCAAGGGGAGTAATTTCATTTTAAACTTAAACCGTTCCAATTGAAGGTCAGAAGTTTTCCACCTCGTATTGTTAGCACATTATATTTAATACAAATTAAATAAAACACACGCACACACATCGAGGGGAGTAATTCCCTTCTAAACTTAAACCGTTCCAATGGAAGGTTGGGAATTTTCTACCTCGTTTTATTTACTCAAAAAAAATTAAAAATAAATAAAAAATAAATAATAAAAAGAGAAAAGAAAAAAAAATCTAATTTACAAAAAAAAAAAAAATTAGTATAATAACAACTTATTTAAAAATAAGAGTAAGATTTACAACATATGAAAATTTACCACCTTCTTGGAAATTTTTTTTCTTCTTCAAAATTACAATAAAATGAAAATAATATTATTTTCTTCAAAATTTCTCTCCACATTTCACCTCTCCCTCTCTAAAAAAAATCGTCTTCCTTCTCAAAAAAATCTCTCCCTAGTGTTATGAGCCTTCATTCTATTTATAGGAATGAAGGCTCTGAAACTCGTCCGAAAAAAAAAAAATACACGAAAAGGTAAGAAAAAGGGGGTGGGTGCACCGAATTTCAGTGCACCCACCCCCTTTGGGTGCACTGGGCAAAGAGCAAAGCTCTCTGCCCAGCTGGCCGCATATGCGGCCAGTGCACTGGTCGCACCAGCGACCAATGCATCTGGTCGCTGGTGCGACCAGACTGGTCGCACGTACGACCTTTATGCAGCCTTCCCACCCCCGTTCGGTCCAGGCCTCTCTCGTTCTCGTCTGTTTCTTGTCCATTTTGTTCCGAATTAACGCGTTTTTATTCCACTTCGAAAAATCTACAAAACTAAAAAAAAATAAAAAATCAATTACTAATATTTAATTTACTTAAGAGATTAATAAAACTTAATTTAGCAGTATTAAACCGCACAAATACGGTACAATTAAAACAAAATAAATAGGAAAATAAAATAAAGGTAACTATAAAATAAAGTATAATTTTTTGCGAAGCGGTCAAAATGCCGTGTCTACAAATATGCAGAGCATGTCAGTTTACTCACTAAAGCTAAGCAATTCAGCTCAGCTTGAGCAAAGCTTATCTATTTACTCATTAACAAATACGCAGAGCAAGTTAGTTTACTCACGAAAACGGAGAAATTCAGCTCAGCATGAGCAGAGCAAGTTAGCTTACTCATTTGCCAATGAGCAGAGCAGATCAACTTACTCACCAAAATTGAGCACCTCATCTCAGCACGAGCAGAGCAAATTGGCTTATTCATAAATGAGTGAGCTAATCCTTTAGAGATTATAGACCTTATAATAATACTTATGTTAGAGAATATAGGCCTTTAATGAAAAATTAAAAATAAATTGTCTAGTTTCCCTTTCGAATCAACTTACACTTTTAATTTCCTAACTTAACCCTATTATTTTGTTGTCAAAGACCAAAATATCCTTATCTTAAAACATGAAGGGCCTAAGTGAAACATGAAGATAACACTTATAAATAGGTTTCTCATTTATTTCAATTTTGTTTTTCTGGTTGCAGGTATCTTATGCTAGGGGTGTTGGAAGCTGCTTTGGTTTCTGCAGTTTGGTTACAACTATTAAGTTCCTCTGTTTTATGTAATTTGGTCGGTTTTCTTAATTACTATGCCAGTTTAATTTTTTTGGATAATGTTTTGGTGACATTTGTGAACATGGCGAAGCAGTAGTTTCTACTAATGTATTGGAAAATGTTGAATCTCACATTATCAACGACCCCGAATATCGGTTTGCAGTGGTTTGTTAAAGTCCACTCTGTGCGTGAGGGGACGTATTGAATTCCACATCGATTGTGTTACCTGATCTTGAGCTGTATATGAAGTTTAGGGCAATTCTTCTTATAAGGCCTCTTTTGAGAGTGAGTTAGGCCCATTTGTAGGGATGACAAAAAAACCCAAACCGGCGGGTAACCGAGAGAAACCGAACCAAATAGTCCAGTTTTGAAATCGACTAAATGGTTTGGTTACGGTTTTGGTTTTGAAATAAGCAACCGAAACGGTTTTGGTTTCGGGACAATAACCGTGAAACTAAATCACGAAATCGAACTGCGAAACTGATATTTTAGATATATGTTTATGACATATATACTCCCATTTTTTATATATTTACAGTTTAATCCTATATATATATATATATATATATTGTAACAAAGACATGAATGATGGGAATTACCTGCAGATTGCACTGAGGCTAGACAGAGAAGTAAGCTTGAGAGCTAATGGTATATATTGCTTACGTTGTTTGATCTCCAATTGAAGCTTTTCGTTCTATGAAATTTTGTGCTGCATTTTTGAAATTTCTGAACAATTTTTGTTTCCACTTCAAGCATGTTGAATCCTAAACCTCACCTATGAGACTTCTAAATCTATCCTACAGGTAGAAAGGATACATGGAGACATTCCTTCAAGCCATTGAAGGATGCCAAGGTGTGCATCTACCGAGGCGGAAGTTGTAAAACAAAATGGTATTGGGGTGGGAGTTGTTTACATTATTATTATTTTTTTAAAACAAAATTACTTAAATAGTGTTGTTTGCAACTTATTTACCGAACTAGTGTTACCCGGGGTTCGGATCCCCGGGTATAATTTTTTTTTTTTTTATACATCATACCCGGGGATCGGATCCCCGAGTTCCAAAAAAAAAAAAAAATTAATTTTGTTGGGAACGGGCGTTTCTCCTGTTCCTGAGCAGCCGCTGCAGACTGCCTGCCTGCAGCCTGCAGCGGACATGAGATGACCCTTTAAAGGGTCATCTCAAGTTGAAAAATTTGAACTACAAAATTTTAAAATTTAATACCGTTTGAAGTCCGAAGTCTGGCGTAAATTCTCTATAAATTCTCTACAATTGTTTCTATCAAATTTATTCTTTTGATAATTTTTTCTTCTTCTTCACTAAGCACAATTGGTTTCTTCAAAATATCTTCCCCTATTGGAGGTAAATTTATTTTATGTATTTTGTTTAATTTATTTATTAGTTTAATCTATTATAATTGGTTGGTTAATTAATTTCTCTACAAGTTTCTCTATCAATTTAATTAAATTTTATTTTTTAAATGTGTTTAAAAAAATTATTTTATTATTAAAAAAAATTACTTCTTCAATAATTTAGTATTTCAGTTAAAAAATTTAAATATTAAAAAATGTACACGGTGAGAGATCTGTATCGTTCAATGGGACGTTATTGGCTTTTGGAAGATGAATACTCATACTCTTTCGATCCAAGAGTTCGTTACTCTTCACGGTGGATTGCAAGAATGCGGGAGGAATACACTTATCGTGTCAACCAATCTGAGATTATAGTGGACGGATGCAGGCAATATAATATTCCAATAGTGCATCAATTGGCTAGAACAATGCCAATAAACACTCCGCATAACCTTCAGATGGCGTTGCATAGGTACCGCGAAGAAAATAACCGAATGCAAATTCGAATTTTTCGACATGAGCTTGAAACGACAGCACGTGAGCGTCTCGAACAAGGTTTGGTTATCGAAGCGGGTACTTACATGAGATGCGCAAGAAAACCTCAATATCAGTCAGATATTGAAATGTCTGATGATGAGAGTGATGTTTAATACTTTCGCGTTGATGAATTGCAGTTTAACTATGTATTTCCTTCGAAGTCTAATGTATTGGTTCAATGTTAAATTATAAATAACGCTACTTCTACCGAACAACTGATTTTCTCTCTTTCAATTGGTAGATAGTGTTAGGTTAGTTTTTTTTAGTTAAGTCTCGTGTACATAAGTCTCTTTCAATAATTATGTTTTTAAAAAATCTAATTTTTTTATGCAGTATAATATTTGGAAACAAACTATTCAACCTATAATTTTCGTGATGTCTTCAAATATTAATTCAAGTGAAGAAAGCTCATTTGGTTTTTCAAGTAAGGAGAACTCGTACAGTGTTTGGGGTTGGCCTGGACCATGGGATCACCAAAGATGTTGGATTCTACGACCATACTATGATGACTACTGGAGTGATCAAGACACCAACCCGATAGAGTATCGGGTCGGTCTACGCCAAGAATGAGAATACAGGGTGAATGAGTCTGACAACCTTGTATCTCATTTGGGAGATCTGAATGCACCAGTTCCTTATCGTAGAAGTCTTCAGATGCCTAGACGATGTATAATTGATGACACAATCGATATCGAAGATGCAATTACACAAATTCGCCTGGAGAATAATCGAATGTTGTTACGCAGGAATCAATATTATCTACTACAACTAGCCAATGAAATGGTTGCCGCAAGTAACAGAGCACTATCTCCAAGCGAATACCATAACGTCATGAATAATAATGAATATTTATCTGAGGGGTACATGTCAAATGAAGAATAAATATTTTTTTTTGTAGTTCAATTGTCATTTTAAGTGTTTTCTTGTAACTATTTTCTTGATTTTATATATTGTATTTCTTATTTATTGTCTTTTTTATGGGTTTTGTACCGAACACTGCTAAACATGATTCTAATTTATGTAATATTTTTTTTTATGTTTATAATTAATTGTACTTACATTTCCATAGAAAGCTGTTGATCTACCGTATATATTGCTTCTGAAATGGATAAAACATTGAAATGGGAGATCGAATAAGAAATTGTTAGAAAGCATACAAAGTGGAAATTAGTTAAAATGAATATATATATATATATATATATATAGAGAGAGAGAGAGAGAGAGAGAGAGAGAGTTCTTGACATAAAAAATATATTTATAAAATTTAATTTTTGAAAACATGGTGGTTGAATCTTATTTACGGAGATGAGAGTAAAACGCAGATAAAAAATGTGTTTTTATAAAAACGCAATTCCTTTTTTTGCGTTTAAAAAAAAAATGAAAAACGCATTAAGAAAATGCGTTTCTCAAAGAAAAAAAAAATTAAAAAATGCCTTTCTAAAATAATAATAATAATATTATTAATAATAATAATAATTAAAAAAAAAAAATCGCCGACAGGTTTACCCCCAAAAAAAAAAAAAAATTTGGCACGATAATTTTCGGCAACTTTGAATTGATTAACGGTGATTTTTCGATATTTTAAATAAATCTAATTTTTTTGTGCATAAATTACGTTCGAAACACTTCATAATACTTTTTACAACACTAAAAACGGACAAGTGGATGAATTGTAAAAAATCGTCAAAGCCAGATGAATTGTAAAAAATCGCCAAAGTTGCTCAAAAAAATTCTGTCATTGTCGAAACAACTCATCTGGTCAACTTTGGCGATTTTTTAAAATTCATTCACTTTTCCGTTTTTAGTGTTGTAAAAAGTATTATGGAGTGTTTCGAACGTAATTTATGCACAAAAAAATTGGTTCATTTTTGTTACGGACATGCAGTCTTTTGTTAATTCGAAAGTTGCCCAAAACAATTCCGTCGTTATCGAAACAGCTCATCTGGTCAACTTTGGCGATTTTTAAATTTCATCCACTTGTCCGTTTTTAGCGTTGTAAAAAGTATTATGGAGTGTTTTGAACGTAATTTATGCACAAAAAATTTGGTTCATTTTTGTTACGAACATGCAGTCTTTTGTTAATTCGAAAGTTGCCCAAAAAAATTCCGTCGTTATCGAAACAGCTCATCTGGTCAACTTTGGCGATTTTTTAAAATTCATTCACTTGTCCGTTTTTAGTGTTGTAAAAAGTATTATGGAGTGTTTTGAACTTAATTTATGCACAAAAAATTTGGTTCATTTCTGTTATGGACATGCAGTCTTTTGTTAATTCCAAAGTTGCCCAAAACAATTCCGTCGTTATCGAAACAGCTCATCTTGTCAACTTTGGCGATTTTTTAAAATTCATCCACTTGTCCGTTTTTAGTGTTGTAAAAAGTATTATGGAGTTTTTCGAACGTAATTTATGCACAAAAAAATTAGATTTATTTAAAATATCGATAAATCACCATTAATTAACTCAAAGTTGCCGAAAATTATCGTGCCAAAACTTTTTTTTTTTTTTTTTGGATAAACCTGTCGGCCCTTTTTTTTTTATTATTATTATTATTTTAGAAACGTATTTTTTTTTGGGTAAGCCTGTGGGCCTATGTTTATTTTTATTTAATTTTAATTTTTTTTATTTTTTTTTTAGAAACGCATTTTGTAAATGCGGTTTTCATTTTTTTTTTGTTTTTTAAAAACGCATTTTTGATCTGCGTTTTATCCCATCCCTGTAAATAAGATTCAACCACTATGTTTTCAGAAATTAAATTTTAAAAAAATATTTTTTTATGTCAAGAACTCTATATATATATATTCATTTTAACCACTTTCCACTCTGTATGCCGTCTAAGAATTTGTTACTCGATCTCCCATTTCAATGCTTTATCCATTTACAAAGTAATATATACGGTAAATTTACAATTTTCTAAATCTCCAAACATTACAAAAAAATGGATTTACTAACTACATAAGTTCCTATATAACTATATATTTACAAAAAATATGTATTTACATTCCTATAACTAAACTAACAATTACATAACAAGCTATGTACCGCAGCCTCAAGGTCGGATGTTCCTCCGCCCTCGTCGTTGAGCAATAGGAGGTTCCTCAGCCTCCTCATGAACTTGTGTAACTTGTTCAAAGTCCATGAACGACTGCTGCATACTTCCCGGGGTGATAACGGCGTCGTCCCCAAACCACTGCACCGGTGACACCTGTCTTTGTAATCTTCTTGGTTCGACAAATGTCACTGGAGGAATGACTCCTGAAGTTGAAATAATTTCGCTCATATTCGGAGTATAGAATGTGGATGAGGGTCCGGCATCAACACCCATGCCGTACATATCAGACGATCCGGCATCAGCACTCATGTCGTACATACCAGACGGTCCGGCATCAGTGCCCATGCCGTACATACCAGATGGTCCGGCATCAGCACTCATGCCGTACATACTAGACGTTCCGGCATCAGTACCCATGCCGTACATACCAGATGGTCCGGCATTAGTAGTACAGGGTTGGGAAGTAGGTTGAGGAACAGTGTGAGGAGCAGGATGGACGCCACGTGCCATGAACCTCGCATGTGATCCTGTTGCTAAATAACCCACGTCGGGCCAGTACTCCGGGTTGACCATGAACCTTCGTGTGATTCTCCAATACCAGTTCATGTATTCATGGTCAACCCCTATCCCCTACAAGAAGCTGCCCATATCAGGTGCTTGTCGACTGTTCCACCTAGCTATATGTTGGCGGTGTAATACAGTTCAGTCAGCACCGTAGTGTCCTCGCCGGCTAAGGGTGTGCAAGTTCTGATCCCAAGTACACTGCTTCGGAATCGGTTGCTGATAACCGAATTGTCGTAGTACGCGTAGGGGATACGTGTACTCGACAATCTCGTAGCAGATGAGGGACAATTCTGCCATCCATATTTGTTCTCCATCTCTAGTGTATGGAGGCAAATCCTGCTGGTCATATGGCATCCAGACAACCTGTCCAAAAAATATGTAAATAAAAAAATAAATTAAAAATTTGATGTAAATAAACAATTAACCTCATCATTCTGCAATCGATCTAACTGATCACGATACACGATCAAAACGTGCATCGACTAGTGTTCTGTACTGAATCTAAGGGTCCACTTGTACATCAATAAAATAACCAGAAGTTTAATTAAATATAGATGGAAATTTACATTACATGATAATAAAACAAAAAACAAATTACTAATTACTTACCAAGCACCCCTCGGAGCCGCTGGGAACAAAAAGTTGTCCAAAACTAATTGTCCGTACAATCCATCATAATCGGGAATAGGGACAACATCCGGTCGAAGCCTCGGCAATCGCTCCCAGGCCCAACACTCTAACAAAAATAGACACCCGGTAATATCTTTGGTTGTACCCTTTGCTGCCTTGCATAACTCGCGGTATAGCACAGCTAGTGTCGCACTGCCCCAACTATACTTGACAAGCGGTGTCAAGTCACGGAGCAGTGGGAGGTAGACGAGCTTGACTATGTTCTGCGATTTATCAGGCAAAAACATGGTGCCAAGCAAAAGCAAGTAATATGCCCGGGCGTAGCAATGGATGGTCCGTTCGCTGGCATCTTTAGGAACTTGGTTGAAGGTTTCCTTTAACCAATTCAGCTTCATACAACCGTTTTTTATTACACCCGGCGGCGGTACCACGCCGAGAAGATTAGAGCAAAGTTCCTGCCAACTCTGTACCGACCGCGTGTCATTAGGGCCGGTAACGAGTTGCCTGTGCATAGGCAACCCCAGCAAGACAGCCACGTCCTGTAGCGTAATCGTCATCTCCCCAATGGGTAGATGGAAAGTATGCGTCTCCGGACGCCATCCCTCTACTAATGCGGTTATTAGGGCCCTATCTAACCGCTTCGGCCACAGCCTGTAAGGGCCATATAATCCGGCCGATTCAATGAGCTCAACGACTCGAGCCGGGGTGTTTGCTCTCCATTCCCCCACATCAAATCCCACGCAGTCTAGGACACCAATATCCTGAAACATTAATTAATATTAATTAAGACAGAATCAATAACATAAAATGAAAAAATTAATGTAATAAATTAAATATTAACCTGTCCTGCCCAGCTAATTCAGATCTGTGCTGGGCCTGCAAGTGGAGAACTGTAGTAACTTCTGGGCCAGGGTGATACATAACTGGAATTTTTTCCCCAACACTTGCGTTAAATTTATTAGTACCAAATTAAGATTTAATGACATTTACAAACAAAATATAGCATCCATTACAAATAAATGTGCGCGACAAGTGCATGAAATTTATAGTACATAAAATTTGTCATATCATATAAATAAATTAGGAAAAACATTCATTACAAATAAAATTGTGCGACAAAAAAATCCATAAACATCAATTACAATGATTGGACAAGATTAAATGGGTGTATGGTGAGGTCGGGATGGACACTTTCGTCTATCATGTCCAGTCTGGGAACACAAACTACATTGATTTGTCCTAGTTCTTCGCGACTGATCCATCTCGTTTCGAATGCGAGTGGATGTCGGTCGACCACGCTGCACCACTCGAAGTCTATTATGGTCCGGAATTAGGTTCGGTAAACTTGTCTGTGTCCAGTAATCCTCGTGGATAATCAGTCGAAAAGATGACTCCCACGCCATCAATTGATTCACCAATGTGTACTTAGTGGCAATATATTGGAACGCATTATTGCCACTATACTCGGTGGCCACAAGTATATGGGAGCACGGATATCGCCATATTTTATACTTCGCACAAGTGCAATCAGCGTTATCCCCTACCGTTACTTGGTGAACGATGAATCCCCCAGTAAGAGTCTTTTTTGTTCTGACATGATAGATTGCGTTCGCTCTACAAAAATATATATTAAATTAATTTATGTGTCCCAAACCTGAAAAAAAAAAATAATAACTAATAATTTACCGATCAAATATCTGAATCTCGTAAGTTTTGGACTTGGCTTGAGATTTCTGTATTTTTTCGACGACGTGTTTAACGTATAGGTGACCTTCACTCGACATATTTATTGCTTGTTGTCGACCAACATCGAAGTATTTAACAATCCTGTGAAAAGTAATTTTTACGGATGCAGTAATTGGAACATAAGCAATTGTTAAATACCTCAGCATAATTGGTGGTCATCACTCCCCAACGCTTGCCATCGTCGTGTGCCCTGGTCCATTTATAGGGTGCAATACGTTCCAACCACCTATAAGCCTCAACATTAATTACTTTTATCTCCTGCATGATTGCATCGTATTTTCGAATTTGATTTGCAGCACCCGCCTTCCAAGCAAGATCTTTCAAATGTTGATTTTTAGCGAAAGTGTTAAAATTGCTGCAAAGGTGACGCAAACAATATCGATGATATCGGACGGGCTCATTCGGTTGGTTAAGCCACATGTTGTCAACCGCACTAAGAATGCCCCCGTGTTTGTCAGATATCAATGTTACCTCAGGACGATCTTTAACGATATGGCGCTTAAGCATGTAAATGAACCATCGCCAGCAACGATAGTCCTCTTTCGATACGACGGCAAAAGCCAAAGGATAACACTTATTGGACGGTGTCATTCCAATGGCAATTAGGATCTTCCCCTCGTATTTACCATACAAGTGGGTGCCGTCAATCGTGACAACAGGCCGACAATAACGCCATCCGTCAATTAAAGGTTTGAATGCCCAAAACAACATGTCAAACGTCATGTAACTAGGCATATCAGTGGGAATAGTGCTCCACTCGACAATCGTACCCGGGTTGTAGTGCTGCAATGCGACCATATACTTCGGCAACTTTAGATATGATTCGTCCCAATCTCCGAACACAGTCTCAATGGCTTTAGATCTGGCCAACCAAGCTTTTCGATAGGAGATGGTGAATCCGTGAGACTGTTTCACGGAAGCCATGATAACACTCATCTTTAATTCTGGATCCTTTTCGACTTGTCCAAGTATTAAGTTCGAAATAAAATCAAGGTCCAAATTTTTATGATATAATGCCGTTTGATTAAAAAAACATGGGTGTTGGCCCTCGTATTGCGTAATCTGGAACATACCGTGGCTTTGTTTTATAATCGCCCGCAACCTCCAACCGCATCCATGCATGCATTTAGCCACCCACACCTTGTTGGTCGATTCCACCACACGATACTCTTTGTTCTTCATGATGTGGTAAAACTTGACGGCGTGCTTGACATGTTTCTTATTTTTAAAGACGATATCGATACGAAATTCGTCCATCTCCGTTGTCCAGAAATTTTTCTGCAACTTCGGCTCTTATTTCGCCAAGTCATCTTCATCGCCCCACTCCAAGTTATTAAAAATGGAATAACCTTTTCCAACTCGAATTGTTGACTGTCACTCCCTTGCCCGCTTGGCCCAACATCTAGATCTTCATCCCTATTCCCATCATCCTCGGGCTCCAACGCAACATCTGCATCTAACTCTTCTTCTGACATACCGTGACTATCAAGTGTATCAAACTCACCACCATAATTACTTGTATTGTATTGCGGTGGACTAGTTGGTGAAAAATGGTGATGTGGAGGAACAAAATTGGTGCCATAATCACGATGTTGTTCTGGAATGTAGGGGGTGGGACAGTGTAATCAGAATGATATTGTTCTGGGATGTATGGAGACGGAAGGGCGTGATTAGACTGTACTGTCTGGGGGTACGATTGGGTATTGTACGGATTAGAATTTGGAGTCATCAATTGGGTGAAATGACCAGTTTGGGAAAAAAAAATGGATTAGGATAAAATCCTCCTTCTATTTCAACATACACCTCAACAGCAAGAAATGAGGATATGTAAAGAGATAACTCAAGCACTTAGTTTAATGCTAAATCGTCCCTAATAGAAAACAAGGTATATTTAAAATTTTCCCCCAACAGTACCATCAGCATCCTACACTTTAATTTTAAATTTCCAGTAGCCCCATCCTCGAAAACACACGGTTTTAACATCTCAATCAATTCATTCAAGGTTGTTCCCCTTTGGACAATCAAAGATTTTACTGATGATATACTATAAGAAATCCCGAATTCAGTACCTTCTAATATTCTCCCACCCCAATAAAATAACAACTGAACGTAATCCATTTCAAACGGTTATAATTTCACAAGTCAAAACAAAACAAAAAAATATTACGATCAATAAAAATTAAAACTATTTGTAACAATTGTTTTTAAAACAAAATTTCCCTATTTGTTTTATAACAAATTCATTTTTTTTTTAAAGAAAGTTAAAAAAACGAATTTTTTAAGAAAAATTAAAAAAATTATAATTAAATAAAAAAAAAATTATAAGAAATTTTGCCTATTTGTTATAATAAATTAAGTTTTTTTTTTTTTGAATTTTCGTAACAAAAAAATAAAATATTAAAAAAACATTTTTTTTTTCGAAAAGTTAAAAATGATTTTCTTTTACAAAAGTTAAAAGAATTAAAATTAAATAAAATAAACTAATTTTTTTCCCTTTTTTTTTTATAGCAATTTGTTTTTATAACAATTTTTCTCTATTTTATTTTATAACAAATTCATTTTTCAGTTGAATTTAAAAAAAAAAAAATTACAAAAACGTTTTTTTTTTCTAAGATAAAAAATTAGAATAAACGGATTTTTTATCCTTTTTCTGTTTTTTTTTTTAACTGATTTTCGATTTTTTTTTTTATTTTCGTAAAAATTAAAAATTAAAAAAAAATATAAAAAAAAATTCTTTTTTGAAAAGTTAAAAAAAAATAATTAAATAAAATAAACTAATTTTTTCCCGATTTTTTAATAACAATTTTTTCCTATTTTTTTAATAACAAATTATATTACTTTTTTTCGAAAAAAAATAAAATTAAAAAACACGTTTTTTTTTTTTTTTGGAAAAGTTAAAAAAATAAACTGATTTTTTTCTTTTTCGGAAAAGTAAAAAAAAAATAATTAATAAAATTAACAAATTTTTGCTCTTTTTTTTTATAACAAATTTATCTTCTTTTTTTTTAAATAATAAATTCATATTTTTTCCAAAAAAAAATTTAAAATTTAAAAAAAAAGTTTTTTTTTGAAAAATTTAAAAAGAATTAACTGATTTTTGTCTTTTTCTGGTTTTTTTTATTTTCTTAGAAAAGTTAAAAAAAATTAATTAAATAAAATAAACTAATTTTTTTATATCAAATTTTAAGAAAAAAAAAAAAAACCTTTTTTTTTTTAAGAAAAGTTAAAAAAAAATTAATTAAATAGAATAAACTAATTTTTTTCCTATTTTTTTATAACAAATTTTCCCTTTTTTATTAATAACAAATTCTTTTATTTTATTTTTAAAAAAAATTAAAAAAAAAAAAAAAAAAACGTTTTTTTTTTTTTGGAAAAGTTAAAAAAATAATATGATTTTTTTCTTTTTCCGTTTTTTTTTTTTCTGTTTTACAAAACTTAAAAAAAATTAATTAAATAAAATAAACTAATTTTTACCCTATTTTTTTTTATAACAATTTTGTTTTTATTTTTTTAATAACACATTCATTATTTTTTCGGAAAATAAAATTATAAATTAAAATAAACGATTTTTTTTGGAAAAAGTTAAAATAAACTAATTTTTTTATCCCTATTTTTTAAATAACAAATTCTTTTATTTTTTTTCGAAAAAAAAAATTAAATAATTAAAAAAAAACGTTTTTTGTTTTACAAAAGTTAAAAAAATAATATGATTTTTTTCTTTTTCCGTTTTTTTTTTTTTTTTTGTCTTACAAAACTTAAAAAACATTAATTAAATAAAATAAACTAATTTTTACCCTATTTTTTTATAACAATTTTGTTTTTATTTTTTGAATAACACATTTATTATTTTTTCGTAAAATAAAATTAAAAATTAAAATAAACGATTTTTTTGGAAAAAGTTAAAAGAAACTAATTTTTTTCCCTATTTTTTTAATAACAAATTCTTTTATTTTTTTTTGAAAAAAAAAAATTTAAAATTAAAAAAAGCGTTGTTCGTTTTGGAAAAGTTAAAAAAATAATATGATTTTTTTTTCTTTTTCCGTTTTTTTTTTTTTTTCTGTTTTTAAAAACTTAAAAAAAATTAATTAAATAAAATAAACTAATTTTAACCCTATTTTTTTATAACAATTTTGTTTTTATTTTTTTAATAACACATTCATTATATTTTCGGAAAATAAAATTAAATATTAAAATAAACGATTTTTTTGGAAAAAGTTAACTAATTTTTTTCCCTATTTTTTTAATATAAAATTCTTTTATTTTTTTTCGAAAAAAAAAATTAATAAATTAAAAAAAAACGTTGTTTATTTTGGAAAAATTAAAAAAATAAAACTTAAAAAAATTTAATTAAATAAAATAAACTAAATTTTTTCCCTATTTTTTTTTTATAACAATTTTGTTTTTATTTTTTTAATAACACATTCATTATTTTTTCGGAAAATAAAATTAAATATTAAAATAAACGTTTTTTTTTTCGAAAAAGTTCAAATAAACTAATTTTTTTCCCTATTTTTTTAATAACAAATTCTTTTATTTTGTTTTGAAAAAAATAAAATTAAAAAAAACGTTTTTTTTGTTTTGGAAAAGTGAAAAAAAATAATATGATTTTTTTTCTTTTTCCGTTTTTTTTTTTCTGTTTTAAAAAACTTAAAAAAAATTAATTATAACCCTCTTTTATGAGTAGAACCCTCTATTTTTTTTTTATCAAAATAAAGACCTTATGGTGTGACCCTTCAAAATAACTATTTTGTTTTCACGTAAACATTTACTAAGTCTACTTTCCGCATGCCTTCAAATTATTCTTTGTAAAGTTCTATGCGAGCAAAAATATCATTTAATTAACATGTACACATTTTAACTACTCAAATTATTATTTAATTAGCATGCATACATATTAATACTAACTAAATTAACAACTAAACTAATTCATTAACTCATTTATGTAGTATAGCAATAAGTAAATTAAACAAAACATAACAAAACTATTTAACCAAATTTAACTAATAAATAAATTAAACAAAACATAATAAATAAACTTACCTCCTAATATAGGAAGAAAAAATCGAAGTGAAGAAGACGAAATCAAATGGTAGAAGTAATCAATCTCAACTCAATAAAATGCAATCAATCTCAACTCAATTCTAACTTGTAAAAAAAAAATTACTCAAGCTCTCAAGTCTCATTTGTAAGTTGTAAAAAAAAATTAACCGAAGCTTTTATAGAGGAACGGACGTGAAACGAAGTAAAAATTTCTCACATAAATTATACTATTCAGGTCAACATGAGATGACCCTTCAAAGGGTCATCTCATGTCCGCTACAGGCTGCAGGCAGGCAGCCTGCAGCGGCTGCTCGGGAACGGGCGAAACGCCCGTTCCTGACAAAATTAATTTTTTTTGGTACTCGGGGATCCGATCCCCGGGTACTATGTATACCCGGGGATCGGATCCCCGGGTATGATGTATAAAAAAAAAATAATAAAAAAAAAATAAAAATTATTATACCTGGGGATTGGATCCCCGGGTATACGGTACCCAATATGTATACACGGGGTTCTGAACCCCGTGTTTAGATACCCGGGGAACCGAACCCCGGGTAACACTAGTTCGGTAAATAAGTTGCAAACAACACTATTTAAGTAATTTTGTTTTAAAAAAATAATAATAATGTAAACAACTCATTGGGGTGGTCATGGGCCTGGGGGCCCGCCCAGTCCGGTACCTTTTTTTTAGGGCTTCGGTTTGAGTTTAAGCCTATGGGCAGGGTTAGGACTTAGATTTCAAGACCTGATCAAATTTAGAGTAAAACTTGGGCCGGGTCAAATTCTATTAGGCCCGGGCCGGCCCGGTAACGTCGACTGCCTCCCTAGTTCCTTCCTCTTCATTCTCGAAATGGCGAAACCTCGCTCCCTCCCTGCTTGACCTCCGCCTACCCTAGTTTTGCCTCGCTTTCCTTCGACGTTGATCACTTCTCTTCGCCACGAGTCTCAGTTCCCGCTTTTGATTTAGCTCGACAATATTAGTGTTAACGGGCTCTTTTGAACCCTATACTAATTTTTGTTTTTTAGGAACCTCAACCAGTGTTATGTATATATAAATTTATTGATTTCTTGGACACTGAAAATTATCCATGTGAATGGCCACTGGCTAATTTTCTGGACATTGGTTCACTTCGATTAGAAACATGACTTCCCTTTTCATGTGAACTGGTTAATATGAAAGTATTGATGCATGTATTTTATTTTAGTGTAGAATGTAGATGAATGTATGTTATAATTTATATTAGTTATTTTAGTGTTTATATTTTAAATTAAAAAATATATATAGGGTTGGGCTTGAGTTTGATTGTTTTGGGTAGGGCCAGACTTGTGCATGAAAGTAGGATCCGATCATAGGGCCTAATATTTTTTTGTAATATCCTAGGTAAAGCCTGGTCCAAATCCAACCCAGCCCATGAGCACATATGTACTGCTTTCTTTATTACAAATTGAAGTCGTGGACTATTAACAAGGCAAAAGCTTACTAAAAATACATTTTTTCGCAACTTTATATTATTATTTTTTTGTTTCGTTTTCGGTGGGCAAACAAATTTGCTAAGCACAAAAAGCAACCAAACTCCAATTACAAGAGATAAAAGCTAACGAAAAATTAAGAAAAAGCAAAAACAAAATCAAAACACAGAAATAGAAAATCAAAATGTCTAACAATTATTCGTGGATGTTTAAGACAAAATAACATTCGTTTCTTTAACATTCAAAAAATCAAAGAAATACCTTCATGTTCTAATGATTGAATTTTTCGTTTTTTCGTTGTTTTATTTTGCTGTTTTTTCGTTATTCTTTGCAAAGCATGACACTCAAAAGCCTTTTTGCTGAAAAATCTTGTATCACTTGAAATTCCGTGTGCGCGCGTGTGATAAAGAACATGGTTTATGCTAGAATCACTTGTATTACAATCATTTGATGAGTTTAAACAGTCAATTTTGATATAGTTAATTAATTCAAATTTCGCTTTTTTTTGGGGGGGGGGGGGGCTGGGGAGGGAGAAATTGTATGTATTTTCAATGGGAGGTACTTTATAGATAGATGGAATAATGAATTTTTGTACTTTATAGATAGATAGATGTTTAAGACAGGATAAGTTGCGTTTCTCTAATTGATTCTTTTCGGAGGTAAGGTCTCGCCTCCCCCTGAGTTTTGTATTCTTTGCATTTATCAATAAAGCTCTCTTCGCTCCGCCAAGGTTGATTTAAAATATATATATATATATTTTTTGTATTTTAAAAAAATCTTGAAATCTAGAAAGAAAAGGACAAAGCTTCCCACCTCTCACCTGTATTGAACAGTACAGATTGAAGCCTGAATAGTTCAAGTAGACGTAAAGGAGATTTCAAAGACAAACTCAATGGACCCCTTCTTGCAACCTGAAACACATTTTGAACAATTATTTCCATAATGTTGTCAAAGACATCATCTATATTTCACAAGAATTTTTCCTATAAAAAAACAAGAACACAAAGTTTCCACAAAGTTTCCTCAAATTCAATGTGTAGTAATTAGTATGTTTATGATGCTAGTGTTCCCAATGGTCGGTTGGTTAGCCATTGGCGCTACTCTGTTTTTTCAGTGACGTGCCAAACACATTGAAAGGCAGAAAAAGATGTCAATTTAGATAGAATCTGTTTACAAATTTCAATCAGAAAAGCATATATATATATATATATATATATATATATATATATACATGGTCTCATGTTCTGCTTTGGGCATTGAGTGAAATATTTAGATTGTTGTGAATCAATCAATATACTGTGATCAACCATATGAAAATGGCTGTTATAAGAAAGATGTTCTTGAAATTTCTCTTTGTTGGGCTCTTTTTACTTTGTGTAGAGCTGGCTCATGTATTCACCTCAGCCTCGGGAGGAGATGGAGAGACACAAAGAGTGGTGCATTGAGAGGGAGAGATGAGCTCTTCTCAACTTCAAGCAATACCTTGTGGATGAGTATGGTCGCCTTTCTTCTTGGGAAAAGTGAAGAAGATTGCTGCAAACGGAGGGGCGTCCGGTGCATAAACTAAGTGTAGGACAAACATTTGACATTGAAATCAACAACTGAGCAATTCAACTCAGCCTGAGCAGAGTTGATCTGACTACTCGTTCACAAATGAGCATAGCAGATTAGTTTACTCACTAAAACTGAGTAATTCAGCTCAGCATGAACCGAGCTGATCTGCTTACTCATTCACAAATGAGTCGAGCATATCAGTTTACTCACTAAAAATGAGCAATTCAGTTCAGCCTGAGTAGAACTGATTTGTTTACTCGTTCACAAATGAGTAGAGCAGATCAGTTTGTAGACTAAAATTGAGCAATTCAGCTCAACTTGAGCAGAGTTGATTTGTTTACTCGTTCACAAATATGCAGAGCATGTCAGTTTACTCACTAAAACTAAGCAATTCAGCTCAGCTTGAGCAGAGCTTATCTATTTACTCATTAACAAATAAGCAGAGCAAGTTAGTTTACTCACTAAAACGGAGAAATTCAGCTCAGCATAAGCAGAGCAGGTTAGCTTACTCATTTGCCAATGGGCAGAGCAGATCAACTTACTCACCAAAATTGAGCACCTCATCTCAGCACGAGCAGAGCAAATTAGCTCACTCATTTTCATTCGTAAATGAGTGAGCTAATCCTTTAGAGATTATAGACCTTATAATAATACTTATGTTAGAGAATACAGGCCTTCAATGAAAAATTAAAAATAAATTGTCTAGTTTCCCTTTCGAATCAACTTACATTTTTAATTTCCTAACTTAACCCTATTATTTTGTTGTCAAAGACCAAAATATCCTTATCTTAAAACATGAAGGGCCTAAGTGAAACATGAAGATAACACTTATAAATAGGTTTCTCATTTATTTCAATTTTCCTTTTTCAATCACCAAATAAAAAAAAATAGAAATAAAAGTGAAAAAGAAGAACAAACATCGCATTTGCCTTTGCCATGAAACTTGTGCCTCTTGTCATTGTTGTACATCTCTGTGTGCATACGCAACCTAAGTAGCATTACTGATCACAAAACACCAATCCACCCACCACCATGAATCTGCAACTTCAATAGAGACCGCTACCTCTGTGTCTCAAATTGGAGCTTCCTACCACTGCCAACCAACACAATAAATGTAGTTTGGTTTTTAACAAAGGCAACAATAGTAATTAATTATGGTGGCAAATATTTTTTTTACTTCTTTTAATTTCATTTTTTATTTTTAATTTTACATTTTTTTAAAAATATTTCAGGAAAGACTTTTATAGTTCAAATATGTAAATGGGTGTTATGATTTTTAAAAAAATGAAAAGGATTGCCGAAAAAATAAATATTTTGAAGAAATTGAAAGAGTTGATAGCGAAAGGAAGTGGAATGACATTTTTTTTTTCTCTTTTAACATGCTTTTAAATTATGTAAGTAAAATTTTGAAAAATATGTTTAGACAATATACAATGATTTGTTTTATTAGATAAATATGAATTATTTAAGATAATTAGTTAATTAAAATTTAAAATTATAATTTAAATTGTATAAACTTAATTTTTATTAAATAATATTAAAACGTGCCTTAAATTAGATTTAGAGATAATTTGTCAATAGTCCAAAATTGAGAGCCTAATTCACAATTTACCTTATTTTAATTTTAACTTGAGTATAAATCCATTAATTATGTTTTGAATTGTGTTTTAGTCTGGTAGACAATACTCTCTTATAACTTTAATCAAATGTTTCGAATTAAAGTTTACATTGTCTACCGTTGGTGCCACCTGCCGCCCCCACCATTGGACCTCCAGACTCCAATCGCCAAAGTCTAGCCGCCGGATTTTTTTTAATCACATGTAACTATTTTTTTAGTGTATTTTTAGTTACGTATAATAATTCTTTTAGTGTATTTTTCAGTTACATGTAACTATTATTTGATGTATTTTTTAGTCACATTTTTTAATTGTATGTTTAGTTATTTTTAAGTATATTTGTAGTTAAATTAATATAATTTTTTGATTACCAACAACCGAAAAATTATTTAAAAGAGAATAAAAATTGTAACTAAAATATATATTAAAAAAATATCAATAAAAAATAGTTGAATGTAACTAAAAATAATTCCGACGATCGATGAACGAAGTTTCAATGGTCGGCTGTGACCAAAATTCGGCAATTACCGACGACAATTGGTGACACAATCCTAATTGGAATATTAATATTTCCACAAACTCTAATACATATGTGAGTGTTGGTGGCCCAACCACTTACATTGATTATGATTCCCCATAAATGTTTTAGGTAAGAATTGTAATAACATTAACTCCTTGTATTAATAATACTAGGTGAGAGTTAGAAGTTGTAGGTTGGAGTAATGAGGTTAGGTGGATTCTCTCCAATAAATAGGAGGAGTCTTGGCCAAAGGAGTGCATCACATTCTCAATCTCATCTTGATAGAAAGTGCTCTTAGAGAGTTTTTTTGTAACCTTTATGAGGTACCTTGGGTAGGTATAGTTAAGAGAGAGTGTACAAAGGTTTAAGGGTTCGGGTTTTTTGGGATATATTCAAGTGTCTAACTTGTATAGTAACTTTTTGTTCTCTATCAATAAAAGGTCTAGTCTCGCCCATGGCGTAGGCAAATTGTCGAACTACGTAAATTGTGTGTTTCATTTTTATGTGCTTATTTTTATTTTTGTCATTGCTATTACCAATTCAACATTTAATCAATAGTTGAGTCGTAGCATCGATACCCTTTTTGGTGTACAACATACCCCCAAAAAAGACAATGAATGGCATAAGGATCAAGCTTCGTGCGTTGGTTCTTGTGGAGGTGAACAAACGCGACACAACCAAAGACATGAGGCGGAAACATCAAGGTAATGATACATAGGTTGTCAAGGCTTGTAGCGGAGTCTTGAACCCAAGAACTTTTGAGGGTATGCTGTTAATGAGATGGACAACCATGGCAACAGCATCAGCCTAGTGGTGGCTCGATACGTGAGCTCCAAGTAACAGAGCTCGAGTAGTTTCGAGGATTTGGTGATTCTTGCGTTCTGCAACACCATTTTGCTGTGGAGTCTGGGGGCATGAGGTCTCATGAATTAGTCCATGGTGTTGGAAATAACCACAGAACTCTTGATTCATATACTCTCCAGCATTATCGGATCGAAAAGTGCTAATCTTAGCAGAGAATTAAGTCTGAATCATTGTATGAAATGGTTGAAACACACGAAAAACCTCATTTTTTTGTTTCAACAGATAAAACCAAGTCATTTGAGTACAATCATCGACGAATATCATAAACCAGCGGACACCAGACATAGTAGATTTTGGAAAAGGGCCCCATATGTTAGAGTGAACCAGAGCAAAATGAATATCGCTCTTATTCATACTCAACAGATAAGAGACTCAATAACTTTTAGCTAAAATGCAAGTCTTACATTTAAAATCCAAAGTTGACAAACCTGAAAATAAATTAAGAAATACATGTTGCAGATAACCAAACGACGGTGCCAAAGCAAAATCTGTTTTACTTTGAGGTCACTTGGGTAGTGCATGTGGTGTGCTCGGCTAACACTGAAATCTTCCACATAATAGACCCCCCTCCTAGTTCCACATCCAAGGATCTCCTTGGTGAGAATATCCTGAATAAGACAAATGCAAAGTAAATGAGCACAACACAATTCAAATCTTTAGTAACTTGACTCACAGATAGTAACTTGTGAGATAGATAAGACACGAGTAAAGTATTAGGTAATGGTAGGGTTAGTGACAACATCGCAGTCCTAGCTCCTGTTACTAAAGAGATACCTCCATTAGCATTGGTAATACTAGTTCGCCGAGAAAGGGAGTGTTGAGAAAAATCATTTACATCAAATGTCATATGGTCTATTGCTCCGGAATCAAGTATCCAAACATTGCAGTCAGCCTCCCGATGAGAACCAAGTAGAGCATTACATGGGTTAGAGTTTGAAATATCAGCTGGAGTAAGAGAGAGATATGGTTCTGTGGTAGCTACCGCAGCCTTACCAGTAGGGATGGTCATGGGCCTAGGGGCCCACCCGGCCCGCCAAGCCCACCCACTCTTTTTTAGGGCTTGGGTTTGTGTTTTGAGCCCGTGGGCCGGGCTTGGACTTGAATGAAGGCCCGATGAATTTTAGGGCCGGGCTTGGGCTTGGGCTTGACAATTTTCTTTTAGGGGCGAGCCGGCCCAATCATTAAAAAAATTAATAAATTATATATATATATATATATATATATATATATATATTAATTTACATGTGAAAATATTGTGATTTACATATTAGATTCTTGATTTATTTGATATTATTATACAATATGTTAATTAATTATACTAAAAAAAAATGATTTGGATTGCAGTGTTTAGCTATAAGGTTTTATCAGAATCTTAAATCTGTGTTTAATAAGTGTGTTCTATTCTGAATTGGATTGCAACTTTTTTTTTTTTTTTGGTTAATTATAAAAAAAAAATATTTTTCAATTCTGTTGTATTTTTTGTATTTTTTTTAAATTAAAAAAAAAATTATAGGGTCGGGTTGTGGGCTTAAGTTATTTTTATAGGACCGGGCTTGGGTATGGAATTAAGGCCCGACCATAGGGCCGAGTCGGGCTCTGGCCTAGCAATTTTTCGTAATACCTTAGTCTAAGCCCGGCCCGGCCTATGACCATCCCTACAGTGCTATCGTTATTCCCACCTTCATCACGGCGCTTCCGAGCCTAGAGTTCGTGCCACTAATCGGGATACCCGAGAAGCTTAAAGCAGGTCTCACGAGTATGCTTTACACTCCCACAGTGAGAGCATTTAGTGACATCAGAGGTGGCTTTAGGTTTGGAGTTATAACTAAATTTACCACCATGAAGAAAGAGAGACCTGGAGGATGCTAGAGACTGCGAGCCATGCTTGAGACTTTTGGATACTAGACCCGCTCCTGGTATATCATTGGGGCTACTTGTCGTCATCACCGCTTAACGAATAGCTTCTCTCCTGACGTGTGCGTAGGCTTGCTCTACTGTTGGGAATGGCTTCATCTACAGGACATCACTCCTAATATGGTCTAAGCATTATCGAGACCATCTAGGAATATATATACTCAATCTACCTGAATTAGGGTATTGTAGTGTTGAATATCAGATGGGCATTCCATCAGGTTTGGACGACAGAAATCGATTTTATGCTAGAGGCCTTGAAGATCATTGTAGAATTTTTCAAGAGAGCCTTCAACCTGTTTAAGGCAGGTCACGCATCGCCGGAGGTCATATACCCGGGAGGTGTCGCTGCCACCAAATATGTAGTAGCAATTGCATTCCACACCAACTTAGCTGTTGGGAAGAGAATGAAGTTACTGAGAAGAAAGGAATCCATGGAATTAATCAACCATCCTTTAACAATAGCACTGTCTGTCACACCCCACCCCTGTTACACCCCACCTCGGGCACCCGTCACCCGAGACCGGGCGTAACGTCAGCATGACACTTCCTGATCAACCAACCAAACACATACATATATATACATACATACTCAGACGCACGCGTATCGCTACCAATATTTTCTTTCCCAAAACACAATACCTATTACTCATTTTCAAAAATATGGGACACACCTGTCCCAAATATATATACAACAAAAAATCTCAAAATGCTAAACCCTTCACAGTTCGCCTCTGACCGGCCCACTTCCAAAATGACACTACTTCCCGGACTCTACCAAGTGCCAGTAGTGAACCCACTCCTATTTTTGGTACCTGAAACCAAAATTTTTTATTGGTGTATTTTCTTCATAATAAAAAATATTTTATGAATCAAGTATAAGTATTAAACACCACGTTTCCAAATATAATATTATATAATCACATATCATATGGAAATTCAGTTTCCCTGTCACTACTGAAATAAACTCATATATTTAAAACACTCAATCCAAATATTTTAAGTCAACCAGAGCAACAAAATAATATATATCGACGCCAATCCATTTTAAAATAATATATCTAAGTCAATCAATCCAGGCAGTTCATCGTATATTAAAATACCCCACACCACTTTCCTACTAGTCATAGGATCGTTTTTACCTCACGATCGGGAGTTGTAACGGTACTATAACCTGTACAATTGTACCATCTAAAGTGACTATCAGTGTCAGGGCCATTTATTATCCCCAATGGTAGGGGTACCACCCGTAGGATTTGCATTCCTGACGGGTCAAACCACCATATAGAACTTGCCTAACAGGTAATCCACATTTCGTAGAACATATCTTCTTGACGAGAAGAAAATCCACATCTCGTAGGTCATATCCGCCTAACGAGAAGAAAATCCACATCTCGTAGGTCATATTCGCCTAACGAGAAGAAAATCCACATCTCTCAGATCATACCCGTCCAACCAGAAGAAAACTATGGCATAGTCGGATAAAAATTATTTTTCCACCTTTAAAACCAATTTGATCCATATAAGTTGCAAAATCGTCCATTTTAAATAAACACATTTCCCACAATTTATACGAAAATAAGATTTGTAAATTTACATAGAAGACAATACATTCACCTTATTTTTCGCACTGCAAAAATATCACCGTCTAAAACCTACCGGGACGCTGGTGCCTGTGAACCTAATAACGATAGGTCTAAATTAATATTTTATTTAAAATAACCTAACATGCAATGCAGGCCCTAAATTTTATATTTCCCATTCCCCAAATTTTCATTATAAAAAATTATTATTTTGTCCGTTTCGCTACGTTAATATTTACTGTACCAATTTATTTAAGATTAACGATTATAAAAATATCATTACAATTACGAAAATTCCTATTATGATTGCGAAAATTTTAATACTTAACAATTTAATTTAATCGACAATAATACCCAATTAAAATTTTACCTGTTCCGAATCGTTCGCAGGCTGAGAAATTGGATTTTCGGATTTATTTATTTTTTTCTCTTCCCTTCCTTTTCTTTTTCTTTGTATGTTTTCTGTTTTGCTGAACCTCACCATCGCGGCGACAGTTCTCACTGCCGCGGCGAACGCTCCCATTTTTCTGTTTTGTTTCCTGGTTTCATCAGCCGGTCGCCTCTCTCTCTCTCCTTACTAGCTCCGGCGATCTCACTCGCCGCCTCTTCCTCACAATCAAAGCACACACTCACACACACATACACAATCATAGAATACACACACACAGCGCCGGACCACCAACGACAATCACACACCCACATGCACGTCGGACGATCGACGATTAATCACACACACACCCACGCAATCGACGAAGAACAATACACACACAAATGACGAAATAGAACAGAACACACACACGACTAACCACACACATGCACACACCGATCACCTCTACACACCGCCGGATGAATTGGACAGAGCACACACACACACATGACGACGATGACACACCCACACACAACCGTCGACCCACAACACACACCCACGCCGGAACACACACCGCCGGACGATCACACTGCCTTCGCCGATCACACACCACGGATCGAACAGAGAAGCCTACACCACGCTCGTCAGAGCTCACCACCCCCACGCCAGCCGATCACCTTCTCTCTCTCTCTCTGTTTTCTTCTTTTGAGGCTCCTGATCCCTATTTACACACACACACACACACACACACACACACACACACACACACACATATATATATATATATATATATATATATATGCATGATAGAAGTGGATCTTCCCTACTCCCAAACGAAGCCAAATAGATTCTTCTCTCTTTTTCCTCACAATCGAATGTGTGTGTGTGTATATTATCTTTTTCCCAAATTACATTAACCTCCCCTTAATTTTCTTTAGGTTATTATTTAAATCCCAAAATTTAAAATGAATACTTCTAAAATTGCCAATTGACCCCTAAACTTTTAATTTAAATTAGAAATGACAAATTCCACCCCGTTATTTTCTAAATGTTCTAAAATGCGGCTAATAAATATGCACATGCGAAAATTAGGGTCTTACATTGTCAGTGCGCCATCGTCGAAAAGTAGGGTCCGTCTGAGGAGGTTGGGGTAGATCGTCATTTATGTATCACAGTTTGTCTTTACCCGAGATATACATCTTAACCACTTGGGACCAAAGAGCATAGTTGGTGTCATCCAACTTGATGTCGATCGATGCAGTAGCAATATCAGAGGTTTGGGTTGGGGCTGAAGTTTTGCTTAAAAGTTCAGCCATTTTCGTGGTTAACTCGGTTAGGATGGAGGAAAATGGAGATTCATCAGTATGAGAGTCTTTATCAACCATGGAAGGGGATGAGATTGGTTAGAACACCCAAAATCCTCAAGAACCGGTGTAAATGATAGTTGAATTGGAAAAACTGATAGTAAACCAGACAGAAAAGGTTAACAATGAACCAGTCTGTATAGTTATAAAAGGAACTATACTGTAGAAATAATATTTTGCAAAATCGACACCATTGTTGCATTGGGAACACGGAAAAACACTAGGAACCGATCTTAAATTGTCAAGAACCGATCAAAAAATGGCTGAACCGGACCAAAAACAGAAGCGGATGAATCAGTTTGCGCGTGGGCTGGGACGGCGCGTGAAGAGAATGCTGGGAGGAACAAGCCGCGTGTGAGGGCGCGTGTAACGTCGGAATTGGTCTAATGATACGTCGTTGGAATCTTTTTGAAAAGAGGAGTTAAGATATGGTCTCATATTGGAAATCAGAGCGCGTGGATTGTCAAAAATGGTCGTGTCATATGCTGTTGGAATCGTTTTGTAAAAATGTTTCAAAATATATGATCAGAAATTATAATGGAACCCCAGACAGTGAAGAAAATGACATGAATCAGGAAGAAGGAACTCACAATCTAAGAGAAAAAAATGGTTTGGATCTTGGCTTTGATACCATGTTGAAATAATTAAGATAGAATGATGCCATATGAAATTATATTCATTACAATCACATACTACATATATATACAATCCAAGGCAAAACAAGAAAATCCTAGCATTTAATAGGTGTCTAGCATTTAATGGGTTTACGGTGAATGGTATGGGAACAGGGATTGAGCATGAGGTGAACAGTGAAGTTGACATCCAACTCACGCCAACAGTTTAGTGTTGTAGGTTGAAATAATGAGGTTGGGTGGATTCTCTCCTATGAATAGGAGGAGTCTTGGCCAAAGGAGTGCATCACATTCTCAATCTCATCTTGATAGAGAGTGTTCTTAGAGATAAAGAAGTTTAGAGAGTTTTCTTGTAATCTTTGTGAGGTACCTTGGGTAGAGATAACTGAGAGAGGGTGTATAAAAGTTTAAGGGCTCAGATTGTTTGGAATATATTCGAGTGTCTAGCTTGTATAGTAACTCTCTGTTCTCTATCAATAAAAGATTTGGTCTTGCCCGTGGCGTAGTTGAACCACGTAAATTGTGTTTTCTTTTTGTGTGTTTATTTTTATTCTTATCATTGCTATTACTGATTCAAAATCTAATCAGCAATTTCTCACCTATAACTAAAACTAAACTAGACACATACAAACGGGAGAATTTTACTTCAAAATATTGGGCCTCAAACATATATGGGCCTTTTTGGGCCCATATTGCAGATAAAATTAAACTTAATTATTTTTTCTTCTAAAAAATAAAAATTAATTATTTCTAAAATTACAAAATTTATCGCAATTAATTAATTAAAATTAGAAAAACAGCCCAGGGTTGTCAAACGTAAAGTTCGGATAATAGTCCACGTGTCCAAACGGAAACTCCACACCGACAGTCGGAGAGTTTGTCCCCGACGTTGTCGCCGAATACATCCCGGTGATGTCCGTCTCCATATTCAGGTTGGCTTCAAACCCATTGAATTGGGTAGGCGAGAGAGGGAAATAATCCGACCCAGACGTCGTCGGCGACAGGAACGATGTCGGAAAGTTCCCGGCGAAACTGGTTTCAGTCACCGGAGCAACGGAGGTGAAATTTTCAGGCTTAATACTCGACGTCGACGGGAAGCAAAACGGCGAAAACGATGGGGGTTTGTTTTCTGGGTCGTCGGTTATGACTTTGAGCCCTGTTTTGAAATTCAGGAGAACTTCCGGTTGGGTCTGGTGTTGGTAGGGGGTGATTTGCGGTTGAAGATCATCGGCGCCGGTGTTGGGTGCTTGTTTTTCCGGCAAGATCGCCTGAGCCATACAAGTGTGTTTTCCCCGGTAAGTTATCTGATATAACGTCGGGTCTTCGTCGGACCTCTGGACATGCTTCGTGGCTAAACAGTTTTGAACGTTGCGGTGAGTGCATCTGTAATAACCTCTGCAAATGCAAATAAATAAATAAATTTAGAGATATTTTTTTTTTATTTGGTGAACAGTTGAAATTTAAATTTTAAAAAGTCCACGCGTCAGTAATTTTTTTTAGAAGAATCAAAAGTTTAAAAAACACTGTATATCATAAAAGTTACTGTAATTTTTTATATAAAAATATTACCGTAAGTCTCATATATTACAATAATTTTGTACTTCTGAAAAAATTATTATATAATGTGAACTACATGACTAAAATTTTAATTTAAAAAAAAATCATAAAAAATACAAATAATTAATCTTATTGTAACTGAAAACATAGGGAAAAGTACTTTTTTCGAACTTCCATTTAAATTAGGAAAAATTATATTTTTGGTATGTAAACTATAGGGTGAGGTGAGTGGTCATGGGTATGGGGTCGGTCCTTTTTTTTTAGAGTTTGGGTTTTGATTTTCAGGCCCAATCAAATTTATGGTTGGACTAGGGCTTAGCCAAATTTTTTTAGGGCCGTCTCGGCCAGGCCCGAGTATTAATTAAAAAAAAATTTATATACACACACACACACACATATATATATGTTAAACAAGTCTAACCCTAATTCATTTTTTTTCATCTGTCGCTTACCGTCTTGTGCCTACTTCTTCAATCTTCATTTCTCTTCATTCCTGAAACATCCCTCCCTTCCTTCCTACCTATATTTCCTCGTTGCTGCCATCTATCACGTTCCTTCGCCGTCGATCGTTCCTATTCGACGATTTCGTTCATCGTTGATCGCTTTTCTTCGCCACGAGTCTCTCCATGTTGTTGATCGCTTTTATATTTTAATGTTTATATTTATATTTTAGTGTTTATTGTTAAAATTAAAAAAAAAAAAAATCATTGGGTCGGGCTTGGGCTTGATTTTTTTTGGTAGGGTCAGGCTTGGACATGAAAGTAGGGTCCGATCATAAGCCCGGACCAGGCTAAGGCCTATTATTGTTTTTTGTAATACCCTAACTAAAGCCCGGCCCAAGCTTGGCCTGGCCCGGCCCGGACCATGACCACCCCTAAGGGTGGGTGTCTCTACTTGAATCCTAGGGCTAACCAAATTACACATTTGATCTCTCAAGTTTTATATTTGCTTCAATCTCATAAAATTAAAAATATTATTAATGATTTTGGACAAAAAATAATGAGTTATTTTCAACACGTAGACACTAAACCTATGATGTGTTTTCCTAATGTTGAATTTGTATTCAATATCATATGTTAACTAAAATAACCACAAATATTAAGATAAAAGTAATTAAAAAAATATGTCCTATTTAATTATGATAAGGTGTTATTTTTTATTTATTAAATTAAATAATTTCTAAATTAATGCAAAAATCATAAGAAAAAAATGAAAAAAAAAAACCTTGGAAATTTGGCTCCAAGAATGTCTTTCTGTCCATATTTCCTCCAACTGTAACCATCATCAAGAGCTCCTTCAAGTCCTGTCCCTGGACTAATATGCACCTGTGTTGTCCACCGTGGCATACCCTTTCTGCCATGTCATCATAAAATTAAAAAATTTTATTTTTCAAAAATAAAAATATGTTTTTGGCGAAAAAAAATATAAATTTTTGTTCGGAAAATTGAAAAATTAACAATTTTGAACAAAAAAAAAGTTGTACTCAGCGTAGGGTCTTTTTTTTCCAGCTTACACGTACCTCGACCAATTACTTCACCGAGCGATCTTAATTAAGGGCGCACTCCCTACATCGACTTGATGATTAAATTCAATATTCAATTCTTAGAGTATTTTTCAAGAGAGTCAATCCTGGTTGATAAGAAAAAAGACCACCTCCCCTTACCAACCAGACTAACACCTCTTGAGTAGCGTAATCTTCTAATAAGAATATTTTATTTTATTTTATTGTTGCACTTAATGTAAAATGTTTTTTTTTTTTCCTAATACTGATTCAAACTTATCTCTCATATTTTTCAGACGAATCGTTATTAGAGAAATGTTGACTCATACCTCTTTTTTGAAGGATCTTTGCGCTCTGGATCTTTGAAATCGCGATCGGAATCCTCGCTCGGAGGGCTCCCGATAAGTGAACGAGGAGATTCAGTCATTCCGGTTAACACTGTTCTATTAAACTGTGGATCTGCATTGTATCTGATCTTAGAAAGGGCGTTTTCGAACGAATTCAAGATTTTTTGGAGTAACGAATCTCGAGTTTCGAACGAAGAAGTAGGGAGATTGAGATGGACTTGGAGTTGCTTGGCAAGTTCCTTGCCTTGAATAAGCTCATTGATCAAATCCTTGTTTTGATGCCATTCTATTGAGTTTGAGTTGTTCTCCATTTTTCTGAGTGTGTTTATTTAAGTCACAGTGCAAAAGAAGTGGAAGGAATTAGCTTAGAAGAATGAAGTTTGAGAAGATTAGGGTTACAGGTTGATGAAAAGAGGGTTGAAGGAAACAAAGGGGGGGGGGAGAGAGAGAGAGAGAGAGAGAGAGAGAGAGAGACTCTCAGAGAGCCAGTTTTGAGTCCAGAGCGAGAGAGAGAATACGGAAGAGAGCTTTGATCTCGGGTACAGAAAAAAGGAAGCTTGTTTGTAGAGAGAGAGAGAGAGAGAGTTTAGAGAGAGAAAAAGAGAGCTCTAGCGAGACAGATTCGCAGGAAGAGTGTTTTGAGTCTAGAGAGAGAGAGATAGCTTTGCGATCTTGAAAGGGTGCTCCTTTTTAAATGAATAAAGCTAGAGAGAGAGAGAGAGGGCTTGTGAAGATCAAAGAGGGGGACATGTAGTTTTGAGTTTAGAGAGAGAAAAAGAGAGCTCTAGGTAGAGTTTTGCTTCTAGAGAGAGAGAGAGCGCTTTGTGATTTTGTCCAGTGAAAAGAGGGTGCTCGTTTTTAAATAAATAAAGCTAGAGAGAGAGAGAAGCTTGTTCCTAAACTCAGAAGGTGAGAGAGTCGATATAAAGGAGATGGAAATGGGTTTGACTAAGAAAAGCGAGTTATGGTTAATCATGGAGTATTTGTCTTCAAAATAAGACCGGTCCACGGTCTATGAACTTGAGTCAGTCCAATCGCTGACCTCTTCAAACGCCATTAAAATCAACATTAACAGCTGCCTTTTTCTCTCTCTCTCTAGACCTTCGATCCCCTCTCTCTTTGTACCCGTGTCC
Organism: Eucommia ulmoides; assembly: GCA_016647705.1. NCBI lineage: Eukaryota > Viridiplantae > Streptophyta > Magnoliopsida > Garryales > Eucommiaceae > Eucommia > Eucommia ulmoides. The sequence goes on from CM028331.1 coordinate 44,719,385, forward strand.
TCTGCTTTATTGGTTTATAACTTGAATGCTTAATACCAATAACCCTCCATTTCTCCAATAAGTAGTCTCCACCACTACAAGAATTTCATGTGCAAGTCTTCTAGGGTTTGTTTATTATTTGGAAAAAAAAAAAAAAAAAAACTAACTAGGGTTTTTTATTGTTATTCTTGTCTCAGATATATCATTTGTGAGTTTCTAAATCACTATATAAATCAAATGAATTACACCACTTAATACCATATAATTTTAAATTAGAATCTCCAATACAATATGGTATCAAAATAAAAATGATGAGAATTCGTCGTAATTAAGACCTATCTCGCATTGATCATGTGAGAGTATCCAAATCAAACCACTATATAAGTTAATGTAGTTACTCCACTTGAAATCATATATTTTTAAGTTAAAACCTCCTAACTCACATAGTATGTTATTGTTAGTATGTTATTGTGCTACATAAAAAATATTGTTATTTTTTCATATAAAAAAATTTATGGTGTGCAATGATTTTGTATTTCTGATAGAATTATTAGACTTATTAAAAAAATTGTACCGAGTGACTTAGACAGATAATGAATTGTAAAATTCGAAGTTATGGCCACATTATATTTTTATTAGGAAAATTTGGTGAAAGGTTCTATTTCATAAAAACATCACTGTACAGGGTCTTATAACAATAATTTTTTAACGCGTGACATGATTTTTAAAAAGTAATTTTTTAAATCTTGAAACTTCCCAACAAAATTCGTTTTTAATCATTGCTTTTCGAGTCAAAAAAGCATTATTTTACCGTTGATTAACAATAAAAAAAGGGTGATGAGTACCTGAGTGGTGAAAAGCTAGAATCCATACAAGGTTTAGGGGTTAGGGATTGAAAGCCACTGACAAGAAGCATCTATAGAGGAGAGAGAGAGAGAGAGAGAGAGAGTCTTCAAAGTTGAAACCTTCTTACGCGTGGTTACAGTTTACTTGGGAGTTACCTGTCTAGGTAGAACAACAGGGAAAGAGATGACGTGGATGTGACGTTCGCAAGGAACGTATGGCTTACGTTGACGTTGATAGATCACCCATGCGAGGTGGACCAAAAACCGCATTTCGTGGTTCACATTAATCAACACTTATCAATAACATAATAATAATTAATATTTTTTACAATAATTAGAACCATTATTAGTTTTTTTAATTACATAAGAAAAGTTACATAAGTAGTGGTCTCTAATGGAAAGTTACTGTAATAAATAAAAATCGTTTAAAAAATTATAATAACTTTTATAATAAATAAAAATTGTTTAAAAAATTATAATAACTTTTATTGTGTTCAGTGGGTTTTAAATTTTTAATAGTAATTTTAGACGTTTAAAAAAATTATTATAGCAATGGACTAAAATTTTTAATTTCAAAATATTGACAATAATTTAAAAAAAAAAAAAAAAACAATTGTCATTAAAGCAAAAATATAATAATTAATGATGTATTCTTACATATTTTAAAGACCTATAAAACAAATACAATTTTTTTTATTATAGGATGAGGTGTATCTGGCCAGTTTACGCACAGCTCGATTAATCACTTTCTCAGACAATCTTAAGGGTATATTCTTCCACATCAGCCTGATATATTCATGATTAAATTTAAGATTTAATTTTTAGAATGATTTTAGAAAAATTAAATGTTGGTTGACAAGAAAAATGATATCTTCCCTTGCTGGTATTGCCAACCGGACTAACACCTCTTGAATTAACAAATTTTATTTTTTAATATTAAAAAAATAATGTTCGTTTTCCATCAAAAATGTTTTTTGAATAAAACAATTTATAGAAATTCTTGCATGCATGTTTGAAGCACACACTTTAAAACAAAGCAAGTAAGAGCAACATGTTCCTAGTTGACACAATAAACTAAATCATATTAATTATAGTTCAATTAAGGAAATTATTATTATATTATGCGTTCACACCTTATTACCATTAATTGAACTCTTAAACTAATATTAATTATGTTCTAATTAAATTACCTTTCAACCCCCCAAAATATAAATTTCTTCTTTTCACCTTAAACTTTCAATTCGAAACCCTCAAGTTAAAGTAATAGTCTAAGGCCCCGTTCGGTTATCAAAGGTGGCATTAGGTTAGTGTTTCTACTTCCAATAAATTGGGATGGAAATTTTGTTTTCATTTTGAAGTATTCTGTAAATAGAAACATGTTAAGTAACAACCATTGTCTTGAAATTGTTTTATTTTTAGAGCAAAAACAAGAAATATGTATGTTTAATTGCAACATTTTTCTTTTTCTTTTTTCTTTGAATGTAAGGAGGTAGATGGGGGTAGTGGTGGCCGGCAGGGTGGTGGTGGGAGTAGTTTTTCTAGGAGTGAATAGGAATCAACATTTTTTTTCTCAGATTCGTAAGGAATTCCGGAATTACTTTCAAATTTTTGAGAACAAAAACGTGTTTATCGAATGCATTTCTGTATATTAATCCCAAAATTTTCGGCACGGGAACATAAACTAGGGAACGAAAATAGTAGCCAAACGGAGCCTAAATTATCTTATTTTATTTTTATAAACCCAAAAAGATTACCTCGTGAATTTAAGTAGTTTTTATAATTAAAATTAATAATTGAACTGTAACAATTAATAAACTGACTAATTCGAAAATAGTACAATTTGTGAATTGAAGGACAACCAAATGGGTCCTTAAATTGTGTCTAAAAGGTTCAATTGGTGATTAAAATATGTTGCAATTAAATTTAATGGTGCCAAAAAAAGGCAAATAAATTATTACTTGAAGGGTCCAATATGTAAATTACCCATATGTTCATAAACTAATATGGAATTAAAAATATTATAGTACATGTTGGATTAAGAAAAATCAAGTTGTTTTAATAATAAATTAAAGTTTCCATGTGGGGTTTAATATAATATTTGAAAAAGGCAGATTAGGGCTTAATTTCTTCATTAGCAAATCATAATTAACATGGCCACATACTATTTTTGCTCTAAATTCATGCATGTAGTAGCCCCATTACCTGGCTTTTGTGTGTGTGTGTGTGTGTGTATATATATATAAATATATAGACCTCAATGGTTAGATATGTTTTTAAAAATATTATTTATTGAGTTAGGCTAAATAGATCTGTTTATATCAGAAAAATAATGAAATTTATAAGGTAATATACCGAAAATTTATATTTTAAAAATATTATTTTATATAAGTTTAATATTTTTGGGATTGTTTTGCAAATTTATGGTATAAATAATATTTGATAATTTTTTTGGTTAAATGTTTAATTTTAATTTGATTTTTAAAAAGTTTGGGGACTATTGTTGTCACACCCCACCCCGGACACCCGTCACTGTGGAGCCGGCGTGACGTCGACACGATCTTACCTGAATGACAATCACTATAGATGACAACATACGCTACAAGAAAAACAGGATTCAATTACGAATTTTTTTGGCGACGACACAGTAATCGTCGCCAAATGTATCTATTGGCTACAAATGACCAATCGTAGCCAAATGTGACCTCCTTTGACAACGAAGTGAAGTTTTGTAGCCATAGATTGTTAATAGGCGACGAAATTTTGGAATTTGTCGCTATTGGTTCGATGTATTGGCGACGGAAATTTTTCTCTCAGTGTATTGGCGACGGAAACATTTTTGTCACCAATTTAGCATGAGATATGTTTTTATTTGGCGACGAACCATTTTCGTCGCAATTAATTACCCCCTATTATATTTGTGACGAAAGTGGTTCGTCGTCAAAGTGGCTGCCTATATTTGACATTAGGCTACGAATGGGTTTCGTTGCGGATTATTTTCCCTCAACACCATGGTTTTGGTGCCAAAATTTGATATCGATGGTTTTAATTAAAAAAATTAATTAAAAAAAAAAATCAGTTATTGAAAAAAACTAAAATTGCAAAAATAAATTTTTTATTAAGACACAATTTTAAAGAGCAAATTAGTGTCTTAAAAATTTAATAGAGAAAACAAATAAATAAAATGAAAATAGGAACTATTATATCGAAACCACATTGTTTTGTCCTAGCGCCAAACCTTATCTTGTCTGCCGCTCATAGATTTGTTGGGAAGACGAAAAAAAAACCAAAAAAAAACGCAAAATCCCCATTTCCTCCCGCTCGTACATCTGCTGAATGAGAAAAAACCCATTCCCTCTCCCAAACCCTCTTTTTCACCGCTCAATCCTCACCCTCACCCTCACCCTCACCCCAAACTCGAGCTAAACTCCTCCACTCCAACACCAATGTGCTCAACTCACAAATGTCGTCTTCACTGCGTCGCCTCGACATCTCTACCATCTCCATCGTGTTCGATCTTGCAGCCTCCATTCCCTCCATCATTGTCTCATTTTTCTCTACCTCTCACAATACCATCTCTGTCAGAACCAAATCTAAGCCCTCTCTCTCTCTCCTCGCTCTATTGTCGGACCAAATCTGTCACAACCCGTCCCAGACTCCCATCATCCCGGGGCTGGCGTGACTACAGCATGACATCACCAAAATCCAAACAACCTAATAAATATGACAATATACACCCACTGTATAATACATACATCTATTATGGGGGCGCACCCGGCCCGGAGTTTTTCTAACTAAAAGTATTTATCCCTGAACCTTCTTAGGTTCGCCTCTAACGGCTTCTCTCAATCATCCACAAGACTCCATCACATAGCTCTACCTAGTGCCAGTAGGGGACCGACTCCTAGCCGTTGTACCTGCGAGTGTACTGCCTTCTTAGTAAAACATTTCGAAAATATTAATACTTTCTAAATATTTCCACAATCTAGTATGGATCAAGCACAAGTATATAAGCAATGACAATAAAGCGATATAGATAAGTTCCACTTAGTATAAAGTCCTACTAATCATCATAATAAATAATATCAAATCAACCAATATACGTAAAACACCACATTTTAAGCACCAATCTCAAACACACACCTCCAACACACACACACTGGCCAGTCCTAGTGATCGTTTTAACCTCACGATTGGGAGTTGCAACGGTACCGTAACATCCGTAGAAATGCCTTCCTACGAAATATCCACACCCCTTTTTGGGGAGAAATATAATCCACACCCCTTACGGGGAGAAACACAATCCACACCCCTTACGGGGAGAAACATAATCCACACCCCTTACGAGGAGAAACATCTATGGCATCGTCAAAATCAGATACAGCATCATGGAATCACAACCCAATAAATATCGTCTAATTACCACGTCTATCTTTTTTTTCTCAAAACCAACTTTTAAATCCAGAAATCATATATCACACTCTCTTTTAAGGAAAACGTCTGATTTTATTAAAACCACTTTTCCACCCTTTATTTTTAGAAAAATCAGGCATTTCTAGGAAACCAATGTTTTCTATTCTCTTTTAAAAATACCGTCTGATTTCACCAAAATCCAACAGAAATTCATTTTTACCTTCCTTTTTGAAAACCATCGAAATTCAATTTACCAAATTATTCAAATCCTGCTTGATCTATATTATTTATAAATTCATACAGTTTAAATAATCACATATCTCATCACATATATTTATAGAAAAATAGTCTAGCAAGAAGACAGTACACTCATCTCGATATCCGTTTTGTCAAACTGACACTGATCACACTTTATCTGGACGCCAGTGCCTGCGAACCTAATAATGACAGATTTTAAATTAATATCTTATCTAAGGCATCCTAATCATGCAATGGGGATCCTATATTCCGAATCGTTACTAATTTTATATACCACGTACTTAAAATTAATTAATCGTTACGAAATTATTATGATTTTAGGATTTATAACACTAACTAAAATTTAATTTAACAAGAATTTATAATCGATTGAGGTTTCACCTGTTTCCGAAACGTTTGGCGACCACGAGATGGGTTTTGGATTTTTCTGGGGTGGTTTCTGAAATTTTCCCTCTTTTCTCTTTTTTTTCTTTTTTTCTTTTTTTTTTCTCTTTCTTTTCTTTTTTTTCTTCTTATTTTTCTTTTCTTTTTCAAGGCTGTTCCCTGAACAGAACCAGCCACCGCCGAACGACCAGCACACCGTCGACTGCACACCCACCTCCGGAACACCCAGGCCACCGTCACCGCCGGAGGAACACCCCCACACCGAACACTCTGCCGAACTAACCGAGCCGAACCTTCTTCCCTCTCTCGGATTTCTGGTTTCACGTCTCTGATGCGCTTTCTTTCACCTCACCGATCGGCGGCCTCACCGTCAACGAAGACCCCTCCAGCCCATGCCCACCGACGACCACACCGGCGATCACATACACACACACACACAACAGCAGTTGAACACCCCCACACACACCGTCGCATGACCATTTCTGCCTCCGTTTCATTTCAGTCGTCCGCCGGAACCGACCCCCGACGCCGGCGAACCCTTATCTCTCTTTCCCTGTCGCCGACCCATCTCTCTCTCTCTATTTCTCTCCGCCAACCTTTATCATGGCGATCAACACACACAAACTCAGTTGACGACGAGCCAAACACATTACTGAACGCTTACCGGACGACCGGCGACGATCACCACCACCTATGCCGAACCACCCTTTCCGTCGACCACCGCATGCCCACGCACGCCCACAACCCTGTAACCGAAACACCCTGCCTCGCCGACGATTACTTTTCAAACCCCAAACTCCGGCCTGCTCTCTCTCTCTCTCTAGATTTCGGATTTTCAGATTTTCGGATTTTGGATTCTTGATCATGGGATTTTGTTTTTTGATCATTACCAGTGCATGAAATTAGTGGATTCGAATTGTCTAAGCGTGCCACGTCGTTCCTCTTATCTGATTCCTTGCCGGCCATGTGTTTCCTCCGACCTTCGGCTTGTGGGTGTGTATAAATGATAAAAAAAAATGCATTTTTCATTAATTGCTCTTTCCTCCCCCCAATTTCCTTTAAACCTTGATTTTAATCCTTTTCAACTTTTAAAAGTTTCTAAGATTTTCAATTTCACCCCCTGAAAGTTTCATTTAAATGTTAAATGTCAATTTACCTCCCTAAATTGGGATTTACTGTTTCTATATTTTCAATTTGACCCCTAGACTTTTTATTTGAATTTTTAATTGTCCTAGTTTCACCCCAAATTTTCACCATTACTCTAAAATACCACTGAAATGACGTACCTACTACGATTGAGGTCTTACAAAATCAACCCCGATTCTGGCAAAATCGAAACTGGAGGTGAATAGATTTAGCCATTTGAATGAGAGATAATGGTTGTTTGTTGGTGCACGATGACGATTTTGAGACAATGGCCAGCGACGGCGGCGGCAATGGCTCAACGATGGCAAGAGGCGACAACGCTATCGAGGGTTTTCCCAGAGCCATAAAATCGGTCTGTGAGTATCTCCTAAAGGATTTTGCTATTGTTTCGTATTTCTGTTCTCATCTCTTAGACTCTTACCCCAATGGCGCTGCCAAACATAGCAACGTAGGCAGTGATTAGAAACCTAATCTTCTGTAATATTACCTATTTCTGCAGGGATTTAGCCCCCCAATGTCTGAAGAGGTTCTCTATAGATGTTTCATCATTCTAATCTCTTAAGAGTTTCCAATTTAAAACCAAATGCCTATAGGTGGAATAGGATATCGATGTTGGTTTAGGGAGTCTCGTCGAATGGGGCCATTGCACAGAGCACCATTGACGGAGATTAGGAGACTGGGGGACCAGAACAGAGTTAAAAGATGGCCAAAAGATTTGAGGTGAAGAAGAGAGTGGCTTCTCGAAACCAAACTCTAATACCATGTAGGACGTTCGAATCTAAAACCATATGTTATAGGTGTGAGTAGGAAGTCCCTTTGAACTGGTGTGGGCTTCAAGATAATCGATGATAAGCTTGATCAGGTAATCTGAACACCTTCTTTTTTAGCCTGAAAGGTGACTTCAACGTACCTGTTCGAATATTTAACTAGTATTCTTATATGGAAAAGGAAAAATCATACATGCATTACATGCTGTTATTTTCTACATTACATCTGTGTTTGGATAAAGATAATATTGAAAAATTGATGTGCGGGTTTGCTTACTAATATACATGTATTTGTGCTGTGCAGTTACAATACCTTTTGTGGTTATCCTTCAGAGATAGTGAAGAAAATGCCTAAGAAGGATCTTGCTGAAGAGGTAATATTGATCCTCATGTTATTTCTTGCATATTATTCGTCTCAAACTTAATGTTTCGTTTGTATTTTTAAAAAAAAAAAAAAAAAAAAAATTGATTATGTTCTGTCTGTTCACTTCCAATGAAAATTGTAGCATCCTCATCCATTATTTTGTGTGAGACTATATTTCAGGTTTGGAGACTTCAAGCAACTTTAGGTGAGCAAGCTGAAATCACAAAATATAGCCAACAGGAGTACGAAAGACTTCAAAATGTAAGATCCTCATCTTTACTTATTTTGGAATAATGATACATGTAGTGCAAATTTTTGTTATAGAAATTTGCTAAATCCCCCGACAGTCAAGAAATATTTTGAAATTACAATCTCCGTTTGAAGAAGTTGACACCACCCCCAACCCCACACCAATTCATTGAATTGGAGTCTTGGAGTTGTAATTAGAAATTGACACATGTAAAATTTAAAAGTTAGCATACATTGACTTCCAATTCTTATTTCCAAGCTTCAATTCTTCACTACAAAGGTAACTTTAATGTATTTCTGATTTATCATAGAACTGAAACAGTTATGTTCTGTTTCTGTTCCAAAACAAAAACAAAAACAAAAACATAATTATCTATTCCAAAGCTATTTTTGTTCTGTTTTTGTAAATACAACAGAAACATAACATTTTCTGTCACAAAAATAAACATAATAGAATTATTTATGTTTTGTTGTTGTTTCTGTTTGAAATTGAATAGAACAGAAAAAAATAGAACAAAACAAAAGCGGAACAGTTCAGAACAAAAACCGATACGAATTGGTAATCCGTTGGTCTAGAATTACAAATATTGGTTCTTTATGCAAGGGACAGTTGGTGATTTGTTTAGTATTTTATTGTTTTAATTTTGTTTCTGTTTTTTCTCCATAAATTTGTACCTCCCAGATGCTTAGGTTTCAATAATATTTATGCATTTTTTTCTCACAAACTTTTTATGTTTTTTTTTCCCCACATAATCTTTATGTAGTGGGCTTAGAACATTTGCAAGAACCAAAAGAAGGACAAAAAGAACTCCAACTTGGAAGTGCATTCAGGTGATAAACATGTTCATCAATATATATATATATATATATATATATATATATATATATATATATATATATATATATATATATATGTATGTATGTATGTATATGTATAATAACATAGTTATTACACTAGTTCTCTTCAAATTTTGTTATATTTAGTGTCCTCAACAATCTTCGGCTTTGAAATCTGGTTTCTACGTAATGAGATTCATGAAAGATATTATTAGAGATAAGAGCATCATTTTTCGAGAAAATGTGAGATAAGTTGTTCATTTTTCATTTATTTTGTACTTTGCATCTCTCGAAAATATTATTATTTTTCATTTATTTTTCACTTTGCATCACTCGAAAATATAATTCTCTAACTAATTTGATTGAATTATGTAGTTTATTGGGAAGAATGCCTACTCCGAAGAATTAGACGAATTGAGAGCTGAATGGATTAAATATATGTAAAAAAAAATTTGATTGTGGAAAAGGTATGTCATTATATTAAATATGTAATTTATTTGTGAGACGTATAAGTTGTCCATTGTTGAACTATATGTGATAGTACTATTTTGCTATCCATGTCATTTGTTTTTGCATTTATTTTGCTGCGAAAAACAACAAAATTGCAACTGTTTTGCTGTTTTTGCAACAAAACAGTTGTTGTTTTGCTGTTTTTATTGTTTTGTAGCCCATATAATGTGTTCTGCACTATTTTGTTATTCTATTGCCCATACAATATGTTATACGTGCATATTACAATATTTTAAGATATGGAGTTGAAGTATTTATGTATTTATAAAATTGACTTGAAAATGTAGATAATCGTATGCCCTTTGCTTCATGTTTTTATTTGGCGACAAACCACTTTCGTCGCGATTCATTCTTAGGAGGACAAGAATTGGAACTGAGAAAATACATGGAATTGTATTGATAATGAAATAATGACTTAATGAATAAATACATGGAAGCATATTGATAATCTAATCATATATAAGCTTCATCACATTTGGTTACTTGCCTGACATTTTTTGTTACCATACGTGTAATATATGTAGAGACACATCAATTTCTTAGTTGCTTATTCTTTGGTATCCTCTCTAGTATAACGTTTCTTTTTTCTTGTTTATCTTTTAACAATTGAAACTTAAAACATTTAAGACAATGACTCGCTTTGAATGTTGAGAGTTGAAATTGAGTGGCTATTAATTTGACAAACATGTATGGAATTCAAATGGACACAGATATTTGTAGTATTGTTTTGTTTTTTTTAAGATCCTTTAACTTGTGTCAATTGCCTTTTGCTTGTTTGTTTGCGTTCTTACAGTTTACACATGACTTTTAGGACTTGGTAGGACTTGTTTTATTTTATAAGTTTCGGTGGTGCTCAGGGAAAAATTTGCTTTGATAAGCAATGGATTACAAAGGAAGAAAAGACTCGTACATTGCATTGTTTTTTTGTTTTTTTTTTTGCCATAAGCTTTAATTGTTTTTGTTTATTGCGTCTTATAAATTGTTTCTGTTTGTTGTTGCTGTTTCTGTTTGTTGTTTGCTATTTCTGTTTGCTGTTTATATTGTGTCTTATAAATTGTTTTTGTTTGCTGTTTTTGTTTCTGTTTGCTGTTTTTATTTGTTGTTTGCTGTTTCTGTTTGATTTAATAACATTCTATAAAATCTCCTGATTTCCTGGTTAGATAATTTCATTGTTAGAAAAAATTCTAATGTCCTGTGGGATTGCCATTTCTGATTTTTACAAAAAGTGAAGTTTGTCACTTTAGAAAGGAAAATATCAGTTTTTTTCACCAAACTGATTATAAACGAGTCATTTCTGAAAAATTATTTAGAAAGCATAAACTACATCACCCTTGGATAGACTAATTGTTTGTAAAGATTTTGTCTTTTTGCTTTCTGTTCACGTTTCTGTTTCTATTCTGTTTCCATTTGCATTTTTGTTATGTTTCCGTTACTATTTCTGTTCTGTTTGGTTCTTCAATCAATCATCACTTTTTTTTTTTCCCAACCATTTTCATTTTTCATCATTAAATAAAATTCAAATAATTTTATTATATTCACAACTCATAGGTGAATATGGTGACTTGTGTAGAACATACACAAGAAAGTAAGAACCCAGATACAGAGGATAACATATGCGATGCTATTCTTGGGATTACATCTGATTACATCAGGAGATTTGGTTTTGGACCAAAATGAATTTCATCAAATGAAATTTCGTCCACATAGGGAACATTGAATGAGGTTGAACATAAATTACAAGATCAACAAAATAAGATAGACACCATGGAAGTAGAGTTAACAGAGTTGAAAGAACTTATGAGATTGATAACAAGAGCTTAGTCAGGACCTACAGAACCTTCGTATTCATGGTAATACATTATGTTCAATAAATTTTTTTTAACATTACACTTATGGTTAATTTATTCTAAGTTCCATTTTGTTTTTTTTAACAATTTGCAGATTCAAGAAATTATGGAATGGATGATATTGATCGCTTATCATCAATAACTTATTTTTTAGTTATTTTGTGATGATATTTCGTAAGACATTTTTTTTTTTTGTCATATTAATGTTTAAGAATATTGATATATTTTGGCTATTTGACTTTTAATGTAATTGTATAGTTTTGGTCATTTTTTGTTGATTGGTTGATGGCTATAAATTGACATTCATAACTTTAAGTAGAATAATTTGTTACAAATTTTATTTTTGTACCCAATGTATTTCTTGAAAAAAATTATTTTTTGGCTACAAAAACATTTGGTCGCAATATGTTTTCCCTTAAATTTAAATTTTGTTTTGGCGACCAAAACAATTTTCATCGCCAATTATTTTCCACCTTCACATATTTTTGGCAACAAAAATAATTTCGTCGCCAAAAGAATTCTCACCATTTTAGTTCTCCCCGCCATTTTTAATTACTCTTTGGCTACGAAATGAATTTATTAGCTATAAATTTAGCTACAAAATGATTTATCAAGAAATAGTAGTCTTGAGCGATGAACTAACAATTTGTCGTCAAAAATCTTCTGCTACGGCACATAGGCTACGAAATTGGAACAATAATTTTTTCATCGCTAAAACGTTTTCGCTACGAAATTAAGGCTTTAGCTACAAAATGTTTTTGTAGCCAAAACCCATTTTTCTTGTAGTGATACACGCATAAAATATATAATCACAAAAGCCAACTAAATATATATACATTCTCTACTCGGGGACGCTCTTGTCCCTACAAAATTCTCAATAACATCCAAGAAACAAAACCCAGAACCTCTCATTTGATTCGCCTCAAATGATACCCACAAGAAACTCTTTCCCTATAGCACCTCCGGATCCGACCTATTTCCAGTAGGGGACAAACGTCTATCTACAACATCTGCGAGTGTACTGTTTTCTTAATAAAAATATTTCAAAATAATAATACATTCTAAATAATACAACATTTAAATGGATCAAGCATAAATATGCAAACTAACGCGCCCTGATTTTTCGAATAGGAAAAGAATAGTAAATAATAATTAAGTTTAAGGAGAAAAGGGTTTTTAAAGCGCCGATTTTCTCAAAAGATATACTTAGGCCGTTTTAAAAAAAAATAAAAAGTCATCACCTAGCATTGGGTTTAAATGGTGTGCTAGGTCACCGAATTTTTAGAAAAAAATAATTTAAAACGCCTAAGTAAAAAATTGACTCCAAAAAACACGGTCAAACCAAAGATTCATTTAAAGGCTTGGGGATCGGTTACGCTCGGGGAAGGGATTAGGCACCCCAAGACGCCCATCAAAAAACGGTACCTTATATCCAATTAGTTCCAATTAGTTTAGTCCGAGTGTTTTGTTTGATTTTGAAATCATTCATTTCTTATAAAATCTTTTTGGTATTTTTTACAAATAAGGTGATACAAGTTTTTGGATTTTCGGGAATGTTCTCCCGGTATAACCTCTTATCAAATATTAAGGATTCGACAAGGATGGTCCCCGGGGGGGTCTATGTATGTTTCCGAGAGATTTCTTTAATTTAAATAAGCAAACTGAAATAGATGAATGAGATTTGAAAATATGAATGCAAAACTAACATCTAAATGAGTTTTATTTTTTATGCAAAAGTGACTAAAAAAACTAAACGATTTAATTATATATGTCAATGCAAACTAATATGAATTAATGTGATTATGCGTGACAATGATTTAATTAAAAAAAAAAAAAAAGTGGTGCATATGTCATGACTAGATGTGAAAAAGTAGCATGGATTCAGAAAGGAAAAAAAATTAAAAAATAAATAAATAAAAACTATATGTATAAAAAGTGTAAGTGGTGAAAGTGTCCTAAACATGCCGTCTAAATGATACAAGAAATAAATATGCTAAGTGGATGGAAAAAAAAAATTACTTTGAATTTGCCCGATTAATTTAAAGAAATCTCGTTTTGAAATTCTCTCAAATTCTATGGATAAGAGAATCGAGTGAGGTTCACGGAAATAATTTTGAAATTAAATCTTTTCGATACTTTAAAATAAATCCCACGAAAAATTTACTGAGGGAAGAGATTTCCTAAAACCATTCGTTTCTAAATTCCACTCGGGTCAGGAAATGGAAACGAGATCACAGAAAACTTTCCCACAATTTATCGAATCGTCGAATTCACTTTAAGGTTCGCAAGGATTAATTTCCACAAATAAAAGATTTTATTTTTTGATTTTTTTGATTTTTTTTTTTTTTTTTTTTTTTTTTTTTGTTTTTCAGGGTTTTGATAACAAGAGTAAAAATAAATAAAGAAAATACAGAAAAATAAAAAAACGAAAACATCCTTCACCTAACGATTGAGGGTTAGGTTTAAGCACGAGAAACTCATCCCGACGTTTTCATTGGATCATCGAACGATTTTTATTTTTTTTTGTTTATGAATTTATAAACAAAATAAAATAAAATAAAATAAATAATAAAAACGTCATTCACCTAACGATCAGGGGTTAAGTTTAAACGTGAGAAACCCACCCCGACGTTTTCATCGGATCATCGAACGACAATACATAAATAAATAAATAAAACTTGCAGAAATTTAAATTTGCGAAAAAAATAAAATAAAACTGAAAGAAGAATTAAAAATTAGAAAAACATACCTATTTTAGGTTAAGAATCTCGATATCCGTATTTTTTTCTCTCGCAGACGGCTTCTTGAAAGGGTTTTGAAAATCACTCTTCTAAAGGGGGTGACTCCTCTCAATTTTTTGAATAAAGTGGGAGAAGGAAGGTCTTATTTATAGGAGAAGATTGGGCATGAAAAACACTTACAAAACCCTAAAAATTAGGTCTGACTGCCAAACCCCAGTCCCAATTGGACTGGGAAAGGGTAAACTTGGAAGAAAAGGGCAAAAAATAACTTTAGGGCTTCGGGCGAGTGAGGAACACGCGCCCATTCCGTCGCCTTTAAGACGGCGACACGTGGTAGAAGAGGAGAGGCTGGGCTGTTTAGTTTTTTTTTTCTTTGTGTTGTGCTGCACACGCTCGTCGACATGGGCCCCACTACCCCTCTTTCTTCCATTCTCTCTCTCTTTCTCATCTCTCTCTCTCTCTTGCTGGAGCTATGCAGGCAACGGGTTAGGCGGGCCCCACGCCTACACCCTCTTCTCTCTCTATTTCTCCCTCTCTCTCTTCTCTTCTCTCTCACATTCATCTCTCTTCTCTTCTCTTCTCTCTCTCCTTCCTCTCTTTCTTTCTCTCTTATCTCTCTCACTGATTTATCTCTCTCTTTCTTTCTCTGATCTCTCTCTCTCTCCTCCCTCTCTCTCTTTCTCTTTTCTCTCTTACGGTTTGGACCCTAGAGGAGGGTCCCACACTTTTTCTCTATTCGCAATTTTTCCCTCCATTTTTCTTTTCTTTCAATCCTACCCCATTTTCTGATTTCTGATTTTCTCCTCTTTCACTTCACTCCCTTTATTTTATATTTTTTCAATTTCAGTCCCATTTTTTCTTCTTCCAATTTCACACCCTTTTTTTAATTTCATTTTTCTTTTCTTTTCTTTTCTTTTTTTATTAATTTTTTTTGTAGGACTGTCAAAATATCGTGTCTACACAAACATCACATGTCTAATAAAAATCACCATAATATAAGTACCTTATCATAATAAAAGCAGTAGAAATAAATCAATATATATAAGTTCCATTCAAAACCCCTCCAGTATAAAATAATCCCAATCACCATATATAATAAATCACCAAATATAAATAAAACACCACGTCTTAAACACCACACCACCACACCACTCACTGGCTAGCCATAGTGATCGTTTTAACCTCACGATCGGGAGTTGCAACGGTATCATAACATCCGTAGGAATGCCTTCCTACGAAATATCCACACCCCTTTTGGGGAGAAATTTAATCCACACCCCTTACGGGGAGAACTATCCATATCCCATGAGAAGAAATTCACACCCTTTACGGGGAGAAATAATCCATACCCCTTACGGGAAGAAAACTATAGTGTCGTCCAAATCAACAATTTCATCTAAAAATCCACTTATGGAGAGAATATAAACCACATCCCTTTCGGAGAGAATTTCCAAACCACGTTTTTGTCTCTTTTTAAAAGTACCACCCATTTAGTAAAAACCATTTTTTCAATTTTCTTTCTTTAAAACAAAACCAACACAATTTACCAAAAAATTATTTTTCTCAACGCACCCAAAACCTGCTTCATCCACGTGATTTTAAAATCATCTAAGTAAAGTAAAATTCATTTACACACACGCACGCACGCATGCACATACACACACACACACACACACACACACATATATATAAATAGTTTGGCAAAAAGACAATACACTCACTTGATAATCCGCTCTCAAAAGCTCCACCGACTCTCCACTACCGATCCTCTGGAAATTGGGAACCTATTTGTGACAGAGCCTAAATTAATATTTTAGAGAAAATTAACCTAATCGTGCAATGCAAGTCCTGTGTTCATTAATTTTCCATTCCCCACGTTTTGTTATGCGAAAATATTATTCGACGAGTTTTAGCGCCGTTAAAGTTTACTATTTAAACGTAACTCATATAAACGATCTCATTGGTTATTATCTTCATTTTGATATTTTAAGGCTAGAAATCTAATTTAGAAATCATAAAAGTAAACTAGAAATGTTACCCGTTCCAAATCGATTGTTGATTTTCTTAAAATTTTCTTAAGTTTAGGCTCTTGCTCCCACCGCCTAGGCGAAAACTCCACCGCCTAGGCGAACATCCCTCATTCTACACATTGATCTTCCACTGCCTAGGCGAACTCCCGCTGCTTTACTTTCTGATGCTCCACCGCCTAGGCGGACAACGCTCCTCCTTTCTGCTCTGTTTCTGATGCTATTGTCTCTCTCTCACCTCACCAACACCGGCAAACCCCCCCCCCCCAAGTTGTTCATACATGCACAACACACGCAACACACATCCACACGCACACCACAACAATTTACAAGCATTTAGCATACACACCCAGAGAAAACACACACAGCCTCCACATTTTCTCTCTCTATAATCTTTACTCACTGTCGGCCCAATTAACCGGCGGTGACACACACACACACACACACACACACACACACACATACCCCAGAACACCATTAAACACACACACAACAACACACATAACACCGACACACACTTACGATCATTACCACTGTAGACAAGGAGCCACACACACACGACACACTTCATCCTTACCCAACAGAAACAGAAACAAGGGACATACACCCACACCCACTCACCAGAACAGACAGAGAAGCACACACACACACACACACTCAGCAAGCATGTGTACACACCCAAACGACACCGCTCACCATCGACCGCTGAACACCCACCACCGGCGAATCCCTTTCCTCCGGTTCTCTCTCTCTCTCTCTTTTCTTTTTTTCGGTTTTTCTCTAGAATATTTTCGATCCTCGATCACCATGCATACATATATACATGAAATTTGTGGAGCTCACATGTGCCACGTCGCCCCTTTCTCTCGATCCTTTCGTCGGATCACAATAGCATACACACACTCAAATATGTGTGTGTATGTATATATATATATTTCCCCCAAACGTTTTGTTTTGAAAATTAGATACAACAATTTTAAATTAAAAGTTTTCCGAAAATTTTCAATTGGACTCCTAAACTTTTAATTGAAAATTTAAATTTACCTAATTTTTTTCTAAATTTTCTCAATTATTCTAAAATGCAACTAAATGACGTACGAGTCTAAATCGGGGTCTTACAATTGTGTTATTTAAAAATATATTTTTAGGATATAATTAATATTTTTTATTTTATTTTAAAGGGGACATTAGTGTAAAAAAGATTGAGATAGATATCTTTTCACTTTCATTTCAAAAAAGAAAAGTAATACGATAAGACCTCGTCATGTTCATGCGTTGGACTATAGTGGACCATCTCCTCATATGTTTACCTTCCAAACAACACCTATACTTATTTGTTCGTCACCCCAAGCTCCTCACTCCAGTACAACTCAAAATAAATAAATAAAATAAAATGAGGTGGAGAGTCGTTGCCTTCCTAAGGAAGGCAACACTCTCAATCTTATTGTGACACGGTCGAATTTTCACTAAGAATTTTCTACCCAAGTGATGACCTAGTTGTACCGACAACTAGCAGTCCCGTGAATGTCTTGTCACGCAACGGAAATGCACCTACCATATGTAAAACACACACATTCCTATAACGTTATGTAACCAAGTATACACCGAAACACAGTACTAAAAATACGCCCACGCAACGATACAACAACGTTTACAGAAAAACTCAACCTTGTATTATATAACTTAGGTTACAAGGAACCAATTACAACAATGGTCTGTAAAATCCGCAGATATCATTCACTAACCGAAAACAGACCAAAACATGACTATTTATAGGAGAAAATAGCAGTTGACTGCCTCAACTGCCTAGACAGACAACTGACACATGTCCCGACACATGTCCAGCCCACAGGAGTTAGTTTTCCTGTTTGAAAACTAACCAAAACTGCCCAGAAACTGACCAGAACTGCCTAGTAACCACTAGTCCATCCGCTCACCACAAGATCAGCTTCCTTTTAGCATTTTGCAATGTCCCAACAGCTTGCCTTGTTGCCATCTCATCTCATAGTCATGCCAATGTAACCAACGTCTTGCCACGTCGCCTGCATGGCCAAAATGTGTCGTTGCGCCCACGTTCTATCTCATTGTGTCGTTGCACCCAAATGACTCTGCCCACAACGTAGTGTTGCACCTACGTTGTGCCATTTTGCCTTGGTATTGTACCAAGGTCTTCCGTTGGTCCCGTGACTCCCCATGAACACCCAATTCCGACATCCTCTGCCAACGCCGGCAACGTGCATCCATGTTGTCCAACAGCGCACTGTCTGCCAATGCGTACCCAACAGCTTGGTCCAACGCCTCTTTGTTCCTCCAATGCATGTTACCGCGTCTTGGCCCTCGTTGCCTTGGCCGCGTGCCAAGGTCTTGCTCATTGCCATGCACCCAAATAGTACCGATCCTAACATTGCGCCTAGGATCGCCCAACACAACGCCAACACTCGCTGATGATGTACCGCAACACTGTCCACCGATTAGCACCCGGTTGCTGCCTTTGTTGCCAATGCCCTCGTCTGTGCCTCCCGCACTATATCCAGTAGCAAAGTGCATCATATCCGTACTAACTGATCCTCCAGCTTTGTTAGGGGCTAACACCTATATCGTATATATATATATATACTTGAAATCATGACACATGGCAATGAATTAATTAATTAAAAAATGAAAAAGTATTAGTGAGGCAGTTGGCGCAACAGTATTAGATGTTGAAAGTTTTTTAGCGAGAAAAATATTTCGGTTCAGATTCTGGTTTGGATTTCAGGTAGAATTTTTAACTCTTTTAATATTTGTATTTAATATCTTCATGTATTGTGCGGTTTACGTTATTACTGTGATAATTGTTGTTTTGCATGAGATATTATTATCACGTATTATATGAAAATTATGTGGGAAACAAGTTTATGTGTTTATTTATATTTTGATTTGATACACGTATTAGAGAGGTTAAAATTCTACTGGACCCTAGCTCACAATCCCACAGTTTTGATTGTAAAGCTGGTAAGAGTGAAACTGCGCCAGGAATTTATTTGAATGTATTTGAAAATAGTGTGGCGCTAGAAACTTTATTTGAAATTCTATTTAATTTGTAATAATTGTATTTATTAAGTACTGGTTGTAAAATCGACTCGAAAATTCGATGATTATAATTATTGCCGTAAGATTGTAAAATTTGTCGGATTTATATAAAATGAAATATTAGCTATTTGATTTAGTTGTAAATTCTTCTTAGGGAAAAATCGCGTGGCAGTTCTGGAAAATTGGGTCGTTACATATAATAAACTCATTAAAAACAGTGTAAATTTGATGAAAATACGTGAATTTTATGTTTTTGTTGGTATTTGTATAACATGTAGTATGTGCAACTTAATCAGCAATGGATTTAGAAAATTGATTAGGGGACGCTTCCTTTTTTATGTTTATAAAATAGTTATATAAATCGGGGGGTTATATAAAATTTTAAAAGTTTAATTAAATTTTTATAAAGATATAAGGGTAAAAATAAAAGTTGAGGGGCGCTTGAGTCCCCCTCGACTTAACGTGGCTCCGCTAATGATCCAATTGTCAAAATACAATGTTAGATATGTTCTAAAAATATAATCTGTATCATTTATTATGCCCGATTTCACATATATGTGTATTTTTTAAAACAAAATGAAATTTATAATAAACCCATAAAATTAATGTAAATTTGGTAAAAATCTATAAATTTTGTATTTCTACTAGTATCCATATAGAATGTAGTATATGCACCCTAATGATCGAAAAAATTAATGTTTGATATGTTATAAACACATGATTTGTATTGTTTCTTATGCCCGATTTCACGGATCTGTGTAATCTGAAAACAAAGTGAAATTCATAATAAACCCATAAAAGTAATGTAAATTTGGCGAAAATATGTAATTTTTGTATTTCTACCAGTATCCATATTATATGTAATATATACACCTCAATGATAAAAAAATGTTAGATATGTTATAAAAAACAATGAAAATACGTAAATTTTGTATTTCTACAAGTATCCATATAATAATTAGTACTATGCACCTCAAGATAAAAAAAAATGAATGTTAGATATGTTCTAAAAAGTAAAAACCTGATTTTTATTGTTTATTATGCCAAATATTACGGATATGTGTATTTCTGGAAATATAGTGAAATTCATAATAAACCTATAAAAATAGTGTAAATTTCGTAAAAATACGTCAATTTGATATTTCAACCAATATCTAGTGGTCAAATCAGATTAATATTAGGTAGTATTTGATAGCATAAAATCAGAATTAAAAACAAACACAAGTAAAAACATAAAAAATTTATGCGATTATTTCTTATTATAATTTCATGACTTTAATTTGTTTTTTATTTATATAAATATTTGATATATTTCCTATATTTAATCATTTGGAATGATTGGCATGGAATGGAAAGGGGTGGCCGCAATTGTTGGCCTTCTAGACGCTAGCCAAACGGGTCATTGGGTCAACCTTTCTTTTCATCCTATGTGGACTCTGACTATGAAATTGTCTTTGGGTCAAACCTAAGACTGATGTTTCAACTTTTAGTTTAATTTCAAATTTCATTATCAATTCATTTACACCAAATTTTTGACTATTTGTTGAATTTTGATGAAATTTTAGTATGCTAACATAACAACAAATAGTCCAATTTGAAACATATCGGATTTCCGTTTGAGGTATTACTAGTTTTTAACCCGCATTATATGCGGGTTTATAAAAGGAATTATTATATATTTTTTATTTGAATTTAATTGATCTTTTACTATTATATTTATTATATTTTATGAAAATGTAATAAAAATAAATTTTAATATTAAAAAATAAAAATAAAATTATAACCTAGAAACTATTTATGCCAACTTCCGAAACTATTATTGTTCACCACTTATATTTATTTTTGTAAAGTAGTGAATAATAAGTAAATAAGTTTCTAGAATGATTTTACAAATTTTTAACATTTTTTTTTAAATAATAGTTTTAAAATAATCCAATAGATCATTTTTATATTGTTTAATGATCTCTATTATTTTTTTACAAATGTTAAAAGAAATACATAAAATTGAATAGATTTATATGTAATTAATAGATGCAGAGAAATAATTTTATTAAATGACTGAAGATAGAGAACGAGATGAAAAGATATGGTTACATATAGTTATAATGAAAACAACCGATAAATTTTAGTGAACTCCTGTCATTTGAAAAACTTACAACGATATCTCTTAACATTTGGAAAATATTTCCGACACTCCTTTCCTTTAATGTTAAATATAAAATTATTATTTTTGCCCTTTGATTTTTGTTTATAAATTTTGTTCATGTAACACATTTTCAATTCCAATTTGTTCTATTATTTTCGAGATCAAATGATGAATGTTATTTTTTTTTTCAGTATTTAAAGAATATTTGGTTCATAATTTTTGAATTTTAAAAATATTTTGAGAATTAAATTAATGTTGATTTATGTAATACATTTTCATTTCTATTTTTTTTTACTACTTTTGGGGTCAAATGATATTTTATTAACAGTTTTTTAGTATCTGAAGAGTGCTTACCTTTGAATTATTCTAATAATTACATATTTTTTATTTATGTAATTTAGTTATCGTTTATATTTCATTTCATTATATTTTTTAAATTATTTGGTGAAGTACTTGTATAAAACTTTATTTAATAATAATTTCACTTATATTAGAAAACTGTAGGTTTACAAATTTTTGGCATTATTATTGTTTATATATATACTATTTCATTTAGTTATATTTTTTTAATTATTTGGTGAAGTATTTATATAAGAATTTATTTGGTAATAGTGTCACTTAGATTAGAAAACAGTAGGCTTGTAGATTTTTTAATTGTTATTTTTAACTCTTATTATTTTTGTCATTTTAAAGCTCGATTTGTATAAAATTGGTTGCATAAAAAAAAATATTTTTCGATAACTTCTATCAACACTTAATATGAGAAAAAAAAAATTAAAAATTGGAAAAAAAAATATTTTTTTAAATAAAAATTCTTGTGAGTCATTATAATTTTTTGTTATTTAATGTAAAAATTATCTTTTATTTAAATGAGAAATATTACTATTTTAAATATATAAAAAAATTAAAATGCATGAAACCCACTATGATAGTAATAAATAACAATTAAATTCATTAAAATTACTGTATTAATGATAATTACTATTTAAAATTTATTTAAATAAAATAAAATATTAATTAAGAGATAAATTAAGAAGAATAAAAAAGAAATCAATTGCATTAAAAAAATATCTTTTAATTACTTCCATTAACACTTATATGAGAATTAAATAATTTTTAAAAAAAATAAAAAAAAAATATTTTTTTAAATAAAATTCTATTGAGTGAGTCATTGTAGTTTTTTATTATTCATTTAAAAAATTATCTTTTATTTAAATGAAAATATCACTATTCTAAATATATAAAAAAAAATTAAAATTCATTAAATCCACTATGATAATGATAAATTGACAATTAAATTCATTAAAATCACTATATTATGATAAATAATATTTAAAAAAAAAAATTAAGAAGAATTAAGTGAAATGGTTTTGTGCGCTCTCATTCATTCTAAGTATAGTTTTTCAATTTTAGTTTCTTATATAGAATATAGATATTGTAAAAACTTATCTTTTATTTAAATAGAAAGTATCACTATTTTAAATATATAAAAAATTTCATTAAACCCACTATTATAATAATAATTAACAATTAAATTCATTAAAATTACTATATTAATAATAAATAATATTTAAATTTTATTTAAATAAAATAAAATATTATAAAAAAAAAAATCATTTAATTTGTGCTTAATTTTTTTCACATTTATAAATTTGATGTTTTGATTTTGTTTAATCAATCTCTCTCTTGGAAAAATCAAGATTTTTTTTTTGTGCAAATTCCAGATCTGCGTTTATCTAATTAGTTTTGTTACGCTAGAAATGGTGTTTAGTAATGATAAATTTTTGTTGAAGTGATTGATGGTGAATGGTTATAGTGGTGGTAAATGTTTGTTATTGCAGTGGTGGTAATAGGCAATGGTCATGAAGGTGGTGATTTTTTTTTTTGTTGTGGTGTTTGATGGTAGTGGTGAAAGTTTGTTATGTTGGTCGGCGGTGATTGTGATGATGGTAAATATTTACCATAATATGAACCAATTGAGGAAAATTTTATCGAAAATATTTTTTTATTTATTAAAAAAAAAATAATAATAATATATTTTATGAAACTTACATTACCCTATATTGAATGATCTTTAATTTGTTTTAGGACAATGCAATTAGTGTTTCACAAATTAAAATATGAAAGAATTTCTTCATTAATATAAGAATTGAGAGTTGTTGAGGGGAGAATTTTTTCTTAAAAAATTCAATCTTAACTTTCTATTTTCGCCAAGATATTTTTTTTTAAAAAAATGATTGAAATATATTATTTAGGTATCAACAACAATAAAATATAGACCCCATATTTTCTTGATTTCTTTTACCAGCAATAATAAAACATAATTCACATAAAATATAAATATAAATATAATTTTCTTAATTACATAAATTTTGTCTCAGCTCAATATTGGAGTTATTAAAATCATGAACTAAAAGAGATAGAATTCGTCCATCACAAGAGCATTTTCGATTTTCATGGATAGTTTACGACATTAAGAGAAATCTACAACACTATTGCCGAAAAGCCATTTGAAATTTGCAGCAGTCGCAACACCAAGAGTTGAATGGTGGCTAGGTCCACAGATTTTTCAGGATAAACCCGACTATCCAATCCAAAAAGTATGGTATTTTTTGACAAAGAACTCAATCTTGAACTATCCAGGATTGGAACTTGGGTTGAACACCTAGGTGTATCACCGTTCGCACAAGAATCGACTACAGAAGGATTACAATTGTATCAATTCCCCTAAACATAAGTTTTTTAAGAAGAAAAATATAAATTTTAAAAATTATAAAAAAATATTTAGATTATTCATATATTTGGATATCGAAAAATCAATATATTGAAGTATCAATGCGGCAATATTAGGATTAAAATGTTCTGAACTCCATAAATTTGGTCAAACAAATAGGTACAACTCTACATATCACTATTTAGAAGAAACCCAAAAAATATCAAAATATTGAAAGAAAAATCAATACAAATGAAAAAAAAAATGAAAATATATTAATGCATATATAAATAGAATACAAAAAATATCAATAAGACTGCAATCATATCGGAGTTTTCAGGCTTGTCTTTTTTCTCTATTTTCTGAGCATGTCCAACCATTCTATGAGATGAATTATTCTCGGGAGACCAGACTGACCGTGACAATATTCGTTTGCTCTGTGATATAAAATTTTGCATTTCGAATGGGTATATGTGTGTGTGGAGGGGGGGTTAATTTATGATGTCTTCTTAAATTCTTTAACCTATGGTGGAATTGGATATAATTTGAAAAATTCACTATTATTAAATGTTATAAAGAATTCAAAATGGTTAATTTATTATGTCTTCTCAAATTCCATAATGGATGGTGAAATTAAAAACCAAAATTTCATGAATTAACATATCATTAATTGGAATAAATATATTAATAATAAATATAATAAAGATGACTTGATACATACATTTTTGTGGTATTAAAATTTCACAATTTAAAACTATCAATATGAGGCAAATTCATCAAAAGCAAGTAATGGAATATTGGAGAGCTCTCATTCTCTCTTAGCTTTAAGCTTCCAATTTTAGGTTTCTTATATAGATTTAGATGGTTGTCACATGTAAAAATTGCTGAGTAATAATTTTGTTTCATATAATTATGTAAAACAGTTTAGGATTAGAGTTTTTTGTACCTTGCAACCCTGAAGTTTAAGAGAAATCTCATTTTAGTTTCTGTTTTTTCAATTTGAACACATTCAACTCTGAAGTATTCAAATCACGTCAAGTCAGTCATTCCATAATTTTTTATCACAAAATTTACCCGCGTGATCGATTCTGTATATGACACGTGGCTGATTTTCGTTATGAAAAATGACATGGCTATCGATTTGGATTAACTTGAAATAATTTGGATACTTCAAGGCTTAATATGTTCAAATTGAAAGTACAGAGGTTAAAATGATATTTTTTCAAAACTTTAGAAGTACAAAGTGCAAACACCTTTTAGAATTATCAACATAAATCTAGTCTGGTCTAGAATTCTTTGTTCAAAACTTTTCATCACTTTTGAGTATGGATTGAGCCTTGAATCAAACAGACTAGAAAAATACAGTTACCGAACACATATAGTTTTTATTGTAATAAAAACAATCACGGCACCTAAATGTAGGGATTGATATTTGAGGCACAATTGTCCTCCTACCTAGTATAAATGAGGGTCCGTCTAGATTGAGTTTCGTCTAGATTGAGTTTAATCTTGAAACAATCCTTATCATTTCGACAAATATCAATTATTATTGATGAGTGCAAAAATTGTCATCCCCAAATATCTAATAAAAGACCGTCATGTGTACGCAAATCTATAGTGGGACCTGTAATACCCCGAAAATTTATATTTTTGAAAATATTATTTTATATAAATTTAATATTTTTGAAATTATTTTGTAAATTTATGGTATAAATAATATTTGATAATTTTGGAGGACAAATGTTAATTCTAAAATAAAAATTTTGAGACTATTGTGTTATTTAATATATACTTTCAGATATAATTAATATTTTTATTTTTATTTTAAGGAGAGACATTATGTAAATAAATAAATAAGTGATCGAAATTGTTTCAGAAACAAAATCAACCATTAATTTACATATAACCATGAATTTACATATAATATATATATATATATATATATATATATATATATGTGTGTGTGTGTGTGTGTGTGTGTGTGTAATACACGTTTGTAATAATAATAATAAAAATAATAATAATAAATTATTCTCATTATCATCATAGCCGCAAAATGGGTATTAGAATAGATTAGCCTATATATATATATAGAAGTAGATTATAGGAGGTGATGAACAATTAATGACATATATATGCATGTATAGAAGGAAAGTTGTAGTGTAATATATATTGAAATTTTTTGAAGGAGAAGAATATTTTGATTCGGATTTCAACTTCAAATTTTAGATAAAATTTATAATTCTTTTAATATTTATATTTAATCACTCTCTTGATTATGTAATTCATGCGAAAGAAGTTAAATTTTTTACTGTTAGATTTTATAAAATATTTAGAATTATTATGTGAAAATTATGTGGGAAACATGTTTATATATTTATTTATTATATTGATTAAATGCACGCATTAGAAGCGTTAAAATTCTATTGATCGTTAACTCACAATCTCACAGTTTTGATTGCAAAACCGGTGAGAATAAAACTGCGCTAATTTTTTCTATTTAATTTGTAATAATTGTATTTATTATTATTTATTGTTGTAAAATTGATTCGATAAATCGATATTTATAGTTATCGTCGTACTTTGTATTTATTATAATTATAATCAAGTTTACAGTTATGATTTTATTGGTTGAATTAATCAATCTGATTAATAAAACAATCAAAAATTTTAAGTAGTAAAATTTAGTCTCCATTTTTACATTTTGTGCTCCTGAAGTTTGAAAGGAATATTGCTTTGGTTCCTTTGGTTTCAACTTGAACATATTAACATTTTAGTACTAAAATTGACCCGATAAATTGAATATAATTGTTGTCGTAACATTGTAAAAATTTTCAGATTTTATAAAATAAAATATAGGTTATTCGGTTTTAGTATTAATTCTTTAAAGGGAAAAATCGCGTGACGGCCATGGAAACCGAGTCGTTATAGGACCCAATTCAACTGATGGAAGTGTGAGGATTCCGCCGGTCAGAGGCACAACTCAGCCCAGACCAGTCATTCCAGGAGATCATCCCTATTTACTTTCAAGAAGATTTGTTATCGGGCTGGGGAAACCTAGCCCATCTCAGCAATACTCTCAGGCCGGTGGTCCCCATCTTGGAATTCAAATCTACAAACTCTCCTGTGAAAACATCCCTTGCCTGTCTAGTCTTGTTGAGAAGGGCAGGGAAGGAGACGTCATGCAGTGAAGAAACGAAGGGAAAATCCACCAGGCCTCTTGGGCTGGGCCATCCGTCCATTTCTGTACGCTCATCATTTATGGGCTTCTCCTTAAAAGGCCAAAAAACCCAGGCCCAAAGGCTAATCTCCCCCACGCGCCCGTGCAGTGGTCACGCGCCAAGCTTAGGATGCTAATTCTAACGTAGGCCACTAATCCTCCAAATACTAATCAGCCCACCGCCTATAAAAAGAAAGGTGAAAAGTGTAGCCAAAGGTAATAGTTGCTTTTCGAATACTCAGAGCACTTTTATATATCCCCTTGAGTACTTATTCTCACGTCGGATGGAACACGCCGGGCACACCCTAACTAGTTCTTTATGCATGTAACAGCTTGGAGCATACTCTGGACACACAATAGCTGTTCTCAGACTCCAAGATTTCTCGGATCACCAATTCATCAAGACTCATCTCGGATCTCTCCATCTCCACCCCAACATGGGAAAAGACTAAAATACCTTGACCAAACCATATTGTTGTAACAAACCAAGATTTGACAATTATGTTCATCATATGTATACAACAAATGACATGCAATATATATATATATATATATATATATATATATATATATATATATATATATATATATATATATATATATATATGTTAATTCCATTGACATTAATAAAACGACAAAAAGGTCAACAAAAAATAAATCACATTCGCATTTAGCAGTTAAACGTTCTCTATACTTCTTTTCAGTGAATGCACACTAACTTATTGAGTTAACTGCGTGCACGTACTAATTAGAAAGTGAATATTCACAACTATTTGTCAAATTGACAAACATAAATAAATACGAAAACAAAAATCATATACACGAATACGAAAAAAGAAATCAAGAATTCAGCACAATCAAAATCTCAAGGGATATTTATCAAGACACTCAATAACTTACAACTTATTAAACATTCACGGCATAAAACTTAATTGCTTGCATAATTTAATTGCAAAACGAACCTTCACTATTATTCAATAAACTGAATCGAAAATCCTCATACGCCAAAAAAAAAATTAAAATTTAATACAATCGAAAACTCAGTAAATGAATTTGCCATATTATTAACAACATATCATTTAATTAAAAAATCATCAATACAATAAAAAAACATGAACGAAACTCGGTCGAAATCGAAAACAACCGAATGCAAATTTTTTAATTTTTTGAACCTTCGAGAAGATTAAAAAAATAATTATTAAAAAATTAAAAATAATTAATTTCTATTATTGGTCCCACATAGTAGCATGAGATATCTATCTTCCATCCACAACCATACACGTGTCCCAAACAACATCCACAACCTCTCTCTCTCCTTAATATCTCTTGTATAGCCCACATAGGAATTTACATTTATTTATTTATTTTTATATGCTATACTAATGGCCACGTCACCAGGGCTCGTTTCCCTCACACTTTTATGACACACGTGGACACTTACACAACCGTTATTCTCGAATATGACTACTCGCAGCCGTTGATCTTGTTAACAAAGAAATCTTGTGGCGATCGTAATCCTTTAATTTCTGATATAAAAATAAGTTTTTAATATTTATTTTTTTCCAAACTCTCACTGCTCATTTGATTGAGATTCTCTGTACATTTTGCCACCGGAATCTAGAATCACTCGCCGGAATTGCTGCGTCGAGTCGGTAGTTCTGATCGGATTGCCGTCGTACTGTTTCAGGTAACGATTGTTTTTGCGGCGACCTATGTGATTTAACTATTGTTTGAGGTTTTTAGAAATGGAATCGCATCTAAATGTTTTTGCATTTCTTCCGATTTTGTCGCACTCTCGGTGAAAATTTGCGCGATTTAAGACGTGTTTTGGTGTTGATCATAGTGAAGGAACTTTAGTACTGTAAGGTGTTTAAATTCGTGAGTGTTGTAGCTGAGAGGATGAACAAATTACAGTGAGATTCTTTGATTTCATTGTAACTATTGTTTGAGCTTTTTAGACATGGAATCGCATCTAAATGTTTTTGCATTTCTTCCGATTTTGTCGCGCACTCGGTGAAAAATTGTGCGACTTAAGATGTGTTTTGGTGTTGATCATAGTGAAGGAACATTATTACTGTAAGGTGTTTAAATTCGTGAGTGTTGTCGCTGAGGGGATGAACAAATTACAGCGAGATTCTTCGATTTCATCGTAAATTGAACTATGCTCTTGCTTCGATAGTATGCATTAGATTGATTACTTTACTTTCTATTCCGATTTGTTTTTTTATGACTTTTGGTAGTATTGATAAGTACCTAGTTGGTGAATATTTTATTTGGATATATCTACGCAGGTTCTGAACTCTATAATTTAGTGGACAAGAGTTTGATTTAATAATGCATAATTTTTTACTTTAACAAGCATGACATATCACATTAATTTCTTGAACTACAGTAGATTTTTTATTATTTATTTTTGGCAGCTTATGAACATTGAATGACATTAATAAAGGCCTGTTTGGTTTGCTTATTTGGATATTTACACGGATTCTGAACTCATATAATTTAGTGGTGCAGCTTGACGAGTTTGTGATTCAATAATGCAAAATTTTCCACCTTAACAACAAACAAGCATGATATTACATTTATTTCTTGAACTGCAGTAGATTTTTTTTTGAGCAGCTTATGAACATTAAATGGCATTAATAAGGGTCCGTTTGGTTTGTATTGAATACCGCATTGCTTGTGTTTCCTGATCATGAGCAATATATGAAGTCTAAGGCAATCCTCCTCTTGTAAGACGTCTATTGAGGGTGAGTTAGGCCCATTGTATTGCTAAATGTTGGACGTATTAAATCCCACATTAATGTTGGGCCCTCGATATCCGTTTGTAGTGGTTTGTCAAAGTCTACCTTGCATGTGAGGGGGCTTGTTAAATCCCACATCGCTTGTGGTACTTGATCCCGAGCTATATAAAGCCTAGGGCAATCCCCCTCTTTCAAGGTGTCTTTTGAGAGTGAGTGAGTTTCTATAGTTTGCAATCTAAAAAGTATTATTCTGTTAATTTCAAAACACTTTCCTGGAATCGGGGTTTCTGAATCTGGTTTTCTGAGAGAACCTGTTTGCACCAAATTTCAGTGAAATATTATGATCTTGTCAACTTTCTTGACTGTTGTTACTCAATTCTTTGGTTGGATGGCTCTCATTATTACTATTCATTGTATTGGGTTTAGCAGGACTTTTGCTGTGGTCAAATTCTTCTCCTCGCACAAGTTTCTTTTTCTTTGAGCATTTGGCATGGGAGTTGTGACTGTATCCAGTTCCGCTTCAAGATCTCCGCTGGGATTGAGCACAAATTTTTCAAATCATTCATCTCCATTAAAACGACCATTGATTTTGGCATTCAAAGGAAACAAGAGGAAGAACACGACTCTTATATCACCCCCAAAGGAATCCGTATCTTTGCCTTTAGATACGTCTAAGAAGAACGAAAAGAGACCTTCTGAAAGAGTAGAAGCCTTATCGACAGCTGAGCCTCTTCCCACCACTTCAGAATTGGATTACAATGAAGCTGCTGCAAAACTCGAAAATTTATACAAGCTTAGTCCCCCAAAATTTCTTCCCGATACTGAAGATAAAACCAGTTTTGTAAAGAAACAACGGGGGAGGAGGAGGAGGAATAAGGGCATTATTGAAGGTGATGATAAGTTAGCAATTAATGTAGTGAGGGGTCGAAAGAGGAAGTCAGGGAGATTGAGTCTCGACAAGAGGATTGAACTAAAGAATAAGAAAGAATGTCAATTGGTTGCTTCGATGATGAAGATCAAGACGGGTGAGGAAGTTGAGGAGGAGAAGATTAATAGGCTGGTTAGGGATTATTCGGCGTCTAATGATTTGGTAAGCTTAGATTGGAAGAAAGTGAAGATTCCGCCGGTTCTTCCCTCTTCAGAAAATGCTTGGCTGTTCAAGTTGATGCAACCTATGAAGGTGAGCCAATTTTAATTAATTTGGCCGTAAATAATTGTTTTTTTTTTTTTTTTTTAATTTTTAGTTCAATTTTGGCCCTAAATCAGCCCATTTAACAAAAGTATGATCTTTAATTGGGGTTCTTATTATTCCTATATGTTTGGTTTTTTATTTTTCTATCCTATTTACTGAGGAACTTATCTTTTTGTACATACCGATTTAGTTTTAATTTTTTGTAGTTATTAGTTGTTGGGTATCAGATGTGGAAGGAGGGCTAGTGGTCAAGTTATAAGTGTGAGGGAAAACCTCACTTCATAACCTAGCTTTTGGGATCGAGAGGCCTAAGATCACCCTACATTAGTTAACATTAACTATCATATCAAATATAAAATCCCCAATATTTTTTCCAAACTCGTTAATTTTTTTTATTTTTTTTCAAGTTTTCGATTTTATTTGGATTTTTAAATTAAATTAACATTTTCTACTCACTTTGTTTGTTGGAGTGATCTTTAGGCAATTCTCCAAACGAAAGATAACTTAGAAAAGGAACTCCAAAGAGAACCAACAGATGGCGAGCAAGCCGAGGCTACAAACATGAGCGTAGTTCAACTGAGGAAACATATGGAAGTTGGCCGAGCTGCTAGGAACAAACTCATTAAGGTGATTAATATTTACTGTTGAAATATTATTTTTTTGGTAATTTTCACGTTTAGAATATTTAATATTTACTGTTAGGTCGCGTTTGGAAGTACATAACTAATACTTTCTAAGTTAAAAATACTTAAGGCTTGTTTGGTTGTCCTTCAATTTGTGAATTGTACCATTTGTCAATTTGTCAATTCTAGAATATTTACGATTGGGTAAATATATGTTGCATGTTTATAGTTCAATGTTCTGGATCATGGATGAGATTAATATGAATTAAACCATTATCATAACGGCAATAATTGTGATTTTGGTTTGCAGCACAATCTCCGGCTCGTTTTGTTTGTGATTAACAAGTATTTTCAAGAGTTCGCGAGTGGGCCGAAATTCCAAGATCTTTGCCAAGCAGGAGTGAAGGGTCTTATCACAGCCATTGACAGGTTTGAACTGAAAAGAAAGTTCAGACTCTCGACATATGGTCTTTTTTGGATCAGGCACGCCATTACACGTTCCATGACCGTCTCAAGCTTCATGAGAGTTTCATTTGGCCTCGATTCGGTATGTTATTCTACGAAATTATTTTCAATTAAACGATTGGTTATACAGATATCATCTCTATATTCTCAAACATACTTTAACGTACTTTTTTGTTTATTAACATTTTTAATATAAAAAGTACTTAAAACACACAGTTACCAAACGGGGTCTTAGAATACCCTTTGAGTTTTTTTATGCATTATTGACTCTTTAGTTTTTTGTGATGCAGTTAAGAGTAGAAATTCAGAGAGCTAAACTAGAATTGTTGTTCGAGCTTCATAGAATGCCAACAGAAGAAGAGATCATAAAGAAGGTCAAGATCTCGCCCCGAAGGTACCATGAAGTGATGAATGCTTCAAGACCCGTCTACTCTCTCCACTCGAGGGACAAAGTAACCCAAGAAGAGTTCATCAATGGGATCACCGATATTGACAATGACAATGGAGGAGGCGATAACAAAAGGCAATCCGCCCTCCTCAGGCTTGCTCTTGACGACGTGGTAAGTTTATCTTGTCTTCGTGTTTTGAGCAGCGGAAACAACAATGAAAAAACCAAATATAGATATCGTTCTGGTAAATGGAAAAACGCTCATTGAGTCATATGCGCGCACAAAAAAAAAAAAAAAACTCGAAATAGACGAAATCGACCCCCAAAAAAGGAAACTTCTAATTAAATAGGAAAATATTGTAAATAATATGTTTAAGGAATAGATAGAATCAATAGAATGAAAGAATTTGATCGAGAACTGTGCTTGTTGAATTCCGCATTGCTTGTCACCTGATCCCGAGCTATATAGAAGGCTAAAGGCAATCCTCCTCTCTCGAGGCATCTTTTGAGAGTGAGTGAGTGAGCCTATAAATGGAAAAATTGAGCAATTAACTGCCAAAACTTATGTAGTGTTTGGTTAGAAGGAATTTGAACATTATAATTGGAATTAGAGATGAACTTATATAAAAATCTAGAAAATTACACACATTAATTTCCAATTCTAAACGCTACCTTAATGATTTTGTCCGAAAACTGTGCTATTTCACAAACTAGTTGTGGTTTTTGACCATTTTGACCATCGGGATATTTGTTCTGCATCATCTTTTTACATTAATTTCGACAACAACGTTAATTTCTAACATTTTTTTCCTCTTTTAATTCTTGATTGCAGCTCGATTCCTTGAAGCCAAAGGAGAGTTTGGTGATCAGACAACGATTCGGGCTCGACGGTAAAGGCGATAGAACACTTGGAGAGATCGCGGGAAACTTGAATATATCGAGAGAAATGGTGAGGAAGTATGAGGTGAAGGGTCTCATGAAGCTCAAGCATCCAACTCGAGTCGATTATCTTCGCCAACACCTCTCTAAATAAGTAAACACCCTTGCATCCGTTTTCTTGTCTCTAAAATGTTTTAAATACTTCTCTTCCTCTCCCTCGCCACACGTTCACCGTCGATACATATGATTGTTGTATATTGGTAATAAGTCATTGTAGATACGGATGAATACTGTATACTGATAATTGAGTCATCTCGATACATATAGTTACTGTATACCGGTAATTGAGTCATTTTCGATACATATATTGTTTTTGATACATGAATATACGAACCAATATATGTAATTTTTTTTTTAATTGCTCCCTTGTTATGTCGTTAGTTTGATAATGTACGATAGGCAAATAATAGTTGCAATTTCACTTCAAAATGCAACTATTTTGATGAGGTTCTATGTCAAGTTCAGAAACTTTTAATTATTTTTCCGTGTCCAAAAAATTAAGTATTCGCCATGTTAGTAGGCACATTCACCTATTACAACAAAAATGAAGTTTAGCGGTAATTTAATTAGCCGCTAAAAGTTCATCTTTTAACCGCTAAAGGTTTTAGTGGCAATTCATTCAACTGCAGCTAATACTGCAATCGCTATAGGATATAACTGCTGTTATATAATTGCAGCTATGATTTATCCGCTAAATATAACAAATTTAGCGGTTATTTAAATTTCGTATAAAAAAAAATTAAATGCCACTAAAACTAAATAAATAAAGGGAATTTAGGCCCCGTTTGGTTAGTGTTCCCAACCAAACCCAACCCAAAAATTTTGAATTTGATTTTTGGAAATGCATTTGGCAAACACAAAACTCAATCCAACTCAACCCAAAAAATAGGAATTGATTCTCAAAATCCTAAAGAAACCAGAAATAAAAAAAATTGTTTCTTTTTGTGCCCAAAAAACTCAACCCAAAGTTCTCAACTTCCGTCTTTATCTGCCGGCCGACCACCACCACCTGTGACCGACTGCCGTCTTCGGCCACCTCCGGCGACCTTCCGTTGCCGCCGGCCACCTTCGGCGACCGTCGCCGGCCACCTCCGCTGCCCGCTGGCCGTCCGTCCACCGCCGCAGTCGCCGTCTGACACCACCGCCGCCGCCGCCAAACACAAAAAAAAAATTCAAAAAAAATAAATTAGTTTTAGGATAAAATCGTTACCAAACACATTCTGTTCTCAGCACAAAATAAAAATTGTTGTTACCAAACGCAATTCTATTCCTAAAATTCTCAACCCAACCCAACCCAACTCATTCCAGTTGGGTTCAGAAAAGTGGGAACAGTAACCAAACGCCACTCTAATTATTTGGTCCTCATAATATAGTATATTGAGAAAATGATCCTCCAAATGCCTACATTAAGATTTTGGTCTCCATAACCTTCTTAGAGTTTAGTCCCTAGTCATTACCCTTTACTTGTTGTATTTACAATTTATGTCATTCTATTAAAAAATGTGAGTGTTCACTTTTTTAAAAACCACCAAATCACCAAAATCACCCCCATACAATTCACGGTTGATAGAAATTAAAAAAAAATACACCAAATTAATTTACGAAAAATCTTCTTTCCGACGATATGAATTTTAATTTTTTTGAGTAACTTTTTGCTGATTTGATATTCATGTCTTTTGAAAATAAATCTAAGAAAAATCCTCTTTCCAACAAGATGAACATTCACATTTTTATTTTTGTTATTTTGAATATTTAATACATATTTATACTAATTGTATTGTTGTGAATGGTTATAGTTCTACGAAACACATTGAAATATGCAATTTCACCAAAACACCAAAATATTACAATATGAACATTAACAAATATACATTAATAAGAACATTCACACAAACAAAATGATCAAATGTGAATATTCACAATAAATAAACCAAATTCCACTAAAATTACAACTGCAACACCAAAATCAAACAATAAACATTCAACAAAAAACAAAACCAAAACATAATCACTGTCGTTGGTGAACTCTGGCAGCCAGTGGTGACAGCGCTGGCAAAATAACATGGGTGGAGCCAAAGAACATTCACATGAACAAAAATTCCACATAAAATAAAATAAAAAATTACATAAACATGAACACTAAACAAGTTCACTTTGATCTGAACATTCATATATACCAAAAACCTCTGACAAATCACAGAGGTAAACATTTAGCTAGTTTGAAAATTCCTAGATCTGAAAAATCTCACCATTTCATCGTCGCCGCCTAGTCCATTCTCTCATCGAAGCCGAATGAATGACAAAGACGAACTCAATTCGCCATCACCATATAGATCCGCGTAAAATATTTAAAAATCTGAGAAGAAAACTAATAATAAATGCTAAAAAATGACAAAAAAAAAAAATAAAGAAAAAATTGAGAAAAAAAAGATTTTGTTTTCAATTTTTCATATCTATCATCATAAATCTGATCTCATAGAGTAATTGCAATCTAATTTTGATGGGCGGGGTGTCGCCGTCTCCGATGGGTTGGGAAAGAGAGAAAGAGGGAGAGATCGAGAAAGAAAGAGAGAAGTCTGCCATCGACGCCTGATATGGAACAGCGATGGATGATCGGATATGCTTACACAATGAAGAACGGTGGTGACGATCTGCTTCCATGAGAACTGGACGGACAGAACGGCGGTGTGGACGATCAGATCTGCTTGCACAATCAAATCTTGATGAACGGGGGTGACGATCTGCTTACACGAGATTTGGACGGAATGACTTGCACGAGATATGACGGTACGACGGTGATGATCATGGCGTCCACCAGATCTGAACAAAACGGCTGGCGATGGTTGGCAGCAATAATTCATCGTTTGCAGGTGGTGTCCACTAGATCTGAACAAAACGATCGGCGATGGTTGGAGGCAATCATTCGTCGTCTTCATCTGCATGCGTGGTGGAGGTTGGCGACAATCGTTCGGCGACAACAGTCGTAATCGAGAGAGGGGATAGGAGAGGCAGCTGAGCAAAGGGATGAAAATGGCCTAAACAATAAAAAACCCATAAATAAAAATATTAAATATTTATTTTTATATTTAGTGGCAAATAACGATTTAACCGTTAAATATATAAAATATTTGGTGAAAAATTTAGAATTTCGTATAGGGGCAAATTTAAATGCCTTTTTTTTTTATATTTAGTAGCAAATAATAATTTAACTAATAAATGTTTTACATTTTTTTTTATATTTATGGCAAATAACAATTTAGTCAGTAAGCGTTTTAAGAGAATCTCAATAAAATAAAATGAACTTTATTAATCACCAACAAAAATCCGAATGAAAATACAAATAATTGAAAACGTAAACCAGATATCGTTAAAAAAAATCATTGATGAAATAATATTGAATTGAATTCCTAAGGCCCCGTTTGGTTAGGTGGCATTTGGTTAGTGTTCCCACTTTTCTCAACCCAACTGGAATGGGTTGGGTTGAGAATTTTATTTCTTATTGAGAACAAAAATGCGTTTAGTAACGACAATTATTTTTTTTTGTACTGAGAACAGAATCACGTTTGGTAACAATATTATTTTAAAATTGATTTCATGAACCAACCCTAGAATTGATTCAACCAAACCCCTAAATTCAACCAAAATTCTCAAATCAAGAACTAACTCTAGAATTAATTTCATGAAATTCAACCAAACCTCCAAATTCAACAAAACTCCTAAATCAAGAACCAACTCTAAACCAAAATTAAGAACGAACCTAAACCAAAATCAAGAACCAAATCAATTTCGTGATGAATTCAAAATCGAAAATCGATTTCGTGGCGAAATTGATTTCGATTTCAATTTTGAAATCGAAAATCGAAATGAAAATCAAAAAAGAAATTGAAAATCAAAATCGATTTCGTGATGAAATCGAGATCGAAATACGAAATTGATTTCGAAATCGGAAATCGAAATGAAGAGAGAAATCGAACCCTAAATCGGAAATCAAAATCGAAATCTAGGATGAAGACGATGGCCTGCTTGGACGAAGATGACGATGGCTTGCTTGGACGAAGACTTGGCGAGAGGCGATAGCGAGTAACGATGGCGACGACGATAGTTGTGGCGAGGACGAGGACGACTTGGCGAGGATGATGACGATGACGACGACGACTTGGTGAAGAATCAGTGGAGACGACGACATCGACGATTGCGTGGAGGTGGACTCACCGAGGGCAAAGACGAGCGTTGTGGCGAAGACAAGCGAAAAGGAAAAGAAATGCTTGGGATGAAGTTGGAAGACAAACTCTCACTAACAAATTGAAAAATTCCAAGAGTATCCTAAAAGTGGATTGAGTTTTTTGGGCACAAAAAAAAAAAAAAAAACAAGTTTTTTTTGTTTATCATTTCTTTAGTTTTTCAAGAATCAATTTTAATTTTTTGGGTTGGGTTGGGTTAGGTTTTGTGTTTGCCAAACGTGTTCCCAAAAATCAGTTCCAGAATTTTTGGGTTGAGTTGGGTTGGAATGGAAACACTAACCCCGTTTGGTTAGTGTTTCCATTCCATTCCAACCCAACCTAACCCAAAAATTCTGGGTTTGATTTTTGGGAACGCGTTTGACAAACACAAAACTCAACCCAACCCAACCCAAAAAATAATAATTGATTCCCAAAATTCTAAAGAAATGAGAAACAAAAAAAAATTATTTTTTTTGTGCCCAAAAAACTCAACCCAAGTAAGGACACACTTGCTATTTACAAAATTATTAACGAGCCAAATCCATCCCACTTCATTCCAACTTCTCACGATCAGGCTTCGTTCTTCCTCGTTGGCATCGTCCTCATCGGCGTTGTCCTTTTCCTCGTCGGCGTTGTCCTCCTCCTTCTCGCCATCATCTTCTCTGTCGTCGTCCTCCTCCTTCTCGCCATCGTCTTCTCTACCGTCGTCCTCACCATCATTGTCTTCTCCAGCCACCGCCATCGTTATCTTCTCCATCGCCATCATCGTCGTAGTCTCCAACGTAAGCTCTCTCTCTCTCTCTCTTTCTCGATTTCGATTTGCTTGCTAAAATCGATTTCGATTTCCTCGCAATCGTCTTCACGAAATCGAAATCGTTCGTTCTTCATTCACGAAATCGAAATCGATTTCGTTGCTCGTTGACGAAATCGATTTCGATTCCGTTGTTGGCAGTGGTGTTTGTTCGTCGTTTGTCTTCAGATCTTCATTGGTAGGAGGCCAATCGTTCTTCTTCTTGAAATCGATTTAGGGTTTCTGCAATCTTTCTTGGAATTCATGTTGCAGGTTCTGAAAATTGTTGAGGTTATGAAAAAATTGTTGAGGAAAATTTCTCATTCTTAGGTTCTAAAAATTTCTCATTCTTAGATTCTAACTAAATGAAGAATAATTGTTGAAGAAACAATTCCAGAATTATGCGCTACCAAATGCGATTCTGTTCTCAGTACAAAACAAAAATTGTCGTTACCAAACGCAATTCTGTTCCGAGTAGAAAACAGAATTCTCAACTCAACTTAACTTAACCCAATCCTAGTTGGGTTGAGAAAAATGGAAACACTAACCAAACGCCACCTAACCAAACAGGGTCTAATAGTGTTTCCATTCCAACCCAACTTAAAAATTTTAGGATTGATTTTCGGGAATGCGTTTGGCAACACAAAACTTAACCCAACCCAAAAAATGAGAATTGATTCTCAAAATCCTAAGGAAATGAAAAACAAAAAAAAAACTCTTTTTTTTTTTTGCCCAAAAATCTCAACCTAAAAAAAGGATGCGCTCGGAATTAACTAAAATTGTTATTGAAACCCTATTCGACTTTTGTTAGCTCAAAACGAGAGCTTTTTTATTTTTCATATTTCCTTTCCCAACTTTGTGTCTTCGTCATCGTCCTCGCCTGTGTGTTCTTCGTCTTCGTCCTCTCCTCTCCTCACAATCGTTCTTCCTCTTCCTCTCGTCATTGTCGTCTTTTTTCTTCGTCGTCTTCGTCTACTCATTTCGATTTTCGATTTCGATTTCGATTTCGATTTTCATTTCTATTTTTTATTTCAAAATCGAAATCGGAAACGGTTTTCGATTTCGATTTCAAAATCGCCATCACGAAATCAATTTCATCGCTGAACCCCTTGTTTTCGATTTCGATTTCATCACTTCGATTTCGAAATCGTTGAACCCTAGTTCATCACGAAATCGATTTCATCGCTGAACCCCTTCATCACGAAATTGATTTTCGATTTTAATTTTCCATTTCGATTTTCATTTCTGTTTTCGATTTCTATTTCGATTTCAATTTCAATTTCATCACGAAATCGATTTAAGGTTTGGTTCTCGATTTTAGTTTAGGTTTAGGGTTCGTTTTTTATTTTGATTTAGGGTTTGTTCTTGATTTGGGGGTTTGATTGAATTTCATGAAATCAATTTTGGGGTTTGTTCTTGATTTAGGGATTTTGGTTGAATTTGAGAGTTTGGTTGAATCAATTCTAAGGTTGGTTTGTGAAAGCAATTCTAGGATAATATCGTTAGCAAACGTGATTCTATTCCCAATACAAAAAAAATTGTCATTACCAAACACAATTTTGTTTTCAGTAGGAAGCAGAATTCTCAATCCAACTCTTCCTAGTTGGGCTGAGAAAAGTGGAAACACTAACCAAACGCCACCTAATTTAACGTAAATCAATATAATCTAAGTAATAATCTCTAAATTTCCTTGGAAGAGTGGACTCAACATCAAATGTTTAATTAGTCGGGAAAAAAAACCACTTGTACGTATACGGAAACAAAAATAGAAACACAAAAATACAACAACAACAACAACTAAGTCTTTGTTTTACTTATGTAGAGTCGGCTACGTGAATCCGTTTATGCCATGGTGATCGATCAAGGGTCATCCCCTTAGTCATGTTCAATGTCATCAAATCAATTTCAATAGTTTCGTCCAACGTCTTCTTAGGTCTACCTCTCCCTCTAGTAGCCCCCTGCACTCAAACTAAATCACATTTTTTCACTGATACTTCTATGGATCTCTTACGCACATACCCAAACTATCATAAACAATTTTCTCTAATATTTTCTTCGATGGGTGTTATTCTTAGATTCTCTATAATAGTTTCATTCTTAATTTATTATAAATAATATATATATATATATATATATATATATATATATATATATTAAAAAGACGTTTACACAAAATTTGATATAATCCCCTTTGTTTATGCAATATTCTAAAAGTACTTGCTACTTAAAAAACACAATATCAAATACAACCAACTCCAAACAAGACAATAGCCAGCACAACCATAACAAATAAAATAGTTTTTAACAATTATTTTCGAAATGAACAATATAAACAATATACAAGTCCACCACCCAGGACACTGGAGCTCACCACCCAAGGTTACTAGAACATACTTCAAGTTTGGATTGTTAAACTATACAATCTCTTTTATATCATTTACGAGGAAACGTCTCTTTTCCTTCGGTGTTTTCTTCTACAATCCAAAATGAAATAGCATGTCAATAATATATTAAAAGGTAATTCCATTAGCACTTCTCTTATGTCATTTTTTGTTCTGTTCTGTTCTGTTCTGGCACATAACAAAACAGAACACAGTTCAGTTCTGTTCAGAACTAAGCAGAACTGTTTTCAGTTCTTGTGTTCCAGAATATCTGTTTCTGTTATGGAACAGAAGAACTGCACACAATTCTGTTCAGAAACTAAACAGAACAGAAACAGAAGAACTGGGTTAGAAAAGCATAACAAGGTTAAAACCATAAGATTAACAGGGACAAAAATATACCTCCTAAGCTGTTGTTTGATCCTTTGAATCAAAGCTAAAGGCCTTCGCAGAAAACTGAACAGAATACTTTTTTCGCATATTTGTCAAGTATTTTCTAGCCTTCTCGTTTCGAACCTGCAGGCATTAACATATTGAACTATTAAAAGAAAATAGAAGGGACAACAAAGGGACAAGAGCATGGAATAAGGGCCTGTTTGGTAATCCTTCAATTTGCAAATTGTACTATTTTTTAGTTAGTTAATTTACTAAGGTGGCATTTGGTAGGTGGGATTTAAAATGAGATTGGTTTCCTATGTTTGGCACATAGAATTTAATCACATTCTCATTATTAAGAATTCCTTAATCCCACAAAATATGAGATTAACCAATACTAAGATAAACTTGGTATTGGTTAATCCCAATTATTAAGATTAGGTTTTAATCAATAATTGGCCAAAAAACGAGACTAAATACTAAATAAATATTTAAATTGAAATGAAATTTAATTAAATTAACTATTATACCGTTTAAAAATTTAATTAAATTACTATTTTACCTTTTGATGTCATTCTAATACCACATGTAATCCTTTTCATCACCAAACATGAGAATAGTAATGACCATTCCATTCCATTACCATATTAATTTCAATCCTATTGTCATTTCATTCTTTTTCATTCCATTCCAACATACCAAACGTAGCGTAAGTGTTATAGTATACTGTTTGGGTAAGAATCTAAAAGACTTAAAATTGGCGAGCTAATCAGTTTAGTTCTAGTTCAAAGTTTATTTGCTCGTGTAATTGGAGTAAAACATAGCTTATAAATTTAAATAAACTACAACAATTGTAAGTTTTTTGTTCAATAAATAATATATAAATTTGACTATATCACTGGTAAATGTAAAAATATACAAATCAATTGATCAAAAGTAAGATAATTTAGACAACCAAACGGGGTTTAATATTTTTGCAAATGATAGGAAAAAGAGACGAAGTCAAGACAAAAGCCAAAGAACAAAACAGTACAAACAGAATGCAGACAAAAAATTACTGAATGGGGAAAAAGGATTAATTATTGTCATTCTTCAGAGATAATATCGTTTCTCATTTTCAATAATGAGCCCACAATGGCAGCACGTGGCTTTATTAATTATTTTTTTTTTTTTAAAAAAAGAAAGACCTAATAAATCTCATAAGGGTTAATTATACTTTATCTTCCTGTAGTTTGGTCAAATTGTACTTACTCTCTTATAGTTTAAAAATCGCCACTTACTCCTCCTGTGGTCAAATATTTGGTGCACTTACCCTCCTACATCAGGGGGTAAGTGGTTAGAAAATCTGACCACAGGGGGTAAGTGGCTATTTCTAAACTATAGGGGGATAAAGTAAAATTTAGCCAAATCATGGGGGGTAAAGTGTAATTAACCCATCTCATAAAAACTAGAACCAAATTCACAACTTGTTTATGAATGAGCAGAACCCCTAAATAAAGTCAATCTAAAGCTGAAAGCACACGAATAATCGGTGGAATATCTAAATTAATCAGATTCCAGCAGAACGAACAATCAATAGAGCAGGATTAACTTTATATCTAAAGTAGAATAACTAAAGCATAGGATTCCATCGATTCAATAGAACAATCGACGCATCCACCTTCTTCATCAGTGTAGCCGAATGTGTTTTTTCTTTGTTAATGTATTATATTAGCTTGACCCACGTGGTCATTAGGACAAAACCCTAGCCCTCACTTTCCCTATAAAAATGTGTATATCGTTGTATTATAATTGTATCACTTTTCTTAATATCAATTCATGATTTTTCTCTCATTTCTCAATTATCTTAATATGGTACCAATAGCAAGTTGTTCTTGGACCTGTTCTTCCTAAAATTTTCGCAACCCTAAAGCCTCCACCGCCGCCGTCGCCGTCCTTATTCTCCCGAGACTTTCATCGCTACTGTAGGCTTCATTTTTTCTCTAGTATCAATAACCATCGCACCACCATCTTCGTCTTGCAGAGATGAACACAACATCATCAGAGATCACACGCGCTCTCACGCGCCGTCAACAGCCTACAGTACCATCACCTTTCACCGTCTCGGATTTTGAGATCTACAGTCACAGCCAAGGCTCCAAATCAATCACACAATATAACATCGGAACCGTCTCGATGAGACGATTCAAACTACGCAAAAACAATTCCATTCCGCCGCCACACGCGCCGCCACGCACGGCGCAAAGGGTCGGCTCCCTATTCGAGTTAAATCCATGTGCCTTATTCAGACTAGTTGTGCCACGTCAGCCCTAAATCCAATCAGCACCTAGTC
The DNA here is from genome assembly GCA_016647705.1 of Eucommia ulmoides. NCBI lineage: Eukaryota > Viridiplantae > Streptophyta > Magnoliopsida > Garryales > Eucommiaceae > Eucommia > Eucommia ulmoides. The sequence goes on from CM028331.1 coordinate 44,763,349, forward strand.
AGCGTCCACCTCAATGCCACGTTAGCGCCACATAAGCGCCACGCCAGCATGTTGATTGCCACATTATCCGCTGGCCGCCACGTCAACGGTTCGGCTGAGGTACTTCTTTTTGACCGGTTCAGGCGTTTTTAGACCCTTTTTTTTTTTTTTTTTTGCAAAGTTGGACTGGTTCCTAGGGTTTTTAGACGTTTTGATTCTATTTTCGGGCTCCGTTTTGTGATTTGAGGATCACAATATATACTTTTCTTTATATTCGTGTGGTTTTTAAGCCGATTCACCCGTTTCTGGCCCGGTTCTTGGAGATTTAATACCGGTTCATGGATAATTTTGGCATTCTGAATCTATCCATGACAACAATTTCTCCAGGTTCAACAATGATACCTGTGGGTTCTTCGCTTATTATAAATGCCAAAGAGGGTTCGGATTCTACCTCTACTACTGTCACCATGTCTATTGCAGATTTGGCCTCACTCCTCCTTCATATCTTCTCCAACATTGGTAATGATACAAACTTTTCCCCTATTCTCTCACTTACTACAGGTAACTCTTCTTGATTCTTTAATTCTGCTTGTTGCAATCATATGACATCTGATCCCCATATTTTTTCAACCAAACTCTCCGCTATGAATATCCCTAGTATTCATACCGCTGATGGTTCTCAAATACGTGTTACTCATACCGGTTAAGTTTCTACTTCCCATCCTTTTGTTTCTAACACGTATTTGATTCCGAAACTCACATTAAATCTCTTGTCTGTTGGGCAACTTTGTGAATTGGGATTTGAAGTCATATTTTCTAATAGTGGTTGTCGTGTGCAAGATCCTCGGACAGAAAAACTCTTGGGACTGGTCGTAAGATTGGACAGCTATTTGAATTTACCAGTTTGTACATGTCATCTTCAACTCCATCACCACCACAACCCCAAGTCCCTTCATCAACCTGTGCAACCTCACCACCACCACCAGTATCCTCATCCTTATCTCCACAACCACCAGTTGATCTCTTACCATCCCAAATATGGCATTCTCGGTTAGGCCACACTTCATTTAGCTGACTAAAATCGCTTATCTCTAATAGTCAGTTAGGTTCAGTACAACATGAGTACTTCAAATGTATCCATTGCCAACTTGCTAAACAACCAACCCTACCTTTCAAAGAAAGTCAATCTATTTCCCTTGCACCTTTTAATCTAATTCATTATGATATTTGGGGGACCTTCTCCTCATGCCTCAATGGGTGGCCTTCATTACTTTGTTATTTTTGTGGACAACTACTCTCGATATACATGGTTGTTTCTTATGAAACATCGATTTGAACTATTCCAAATATATTATGAGTTTTCTTCTATGGTTCAAACCTAATTTTTTAGAAATATCAAAGTTTTTCGCTCAGATAATGCAACAAAATACAAGGATCATGCTTTTCTTAATCTGCTTCGCAAAAATGGCATGCTCCCCCATCGCTCATGTCCTAGTACATCCCAACAAAATGGACGAGTTGAACGTAAACATAGATATATTCTTAACACAGTTCGTGTTCTCCCCATTTATTCATCATGTCCTGAGCATTTTTGGGGTAAGGCTGCCTTCATAACTATCTACACAATAAACCGTGTCTCTTCCGCTACAATCCAAAATCAGTCTCCATTTGAACGCCTTTTCAGTAAAACTCCAGATTACTCTGAATTCAGAGTCTTTGGTTGCGCCTGTTTTGTTCTTCTCAAACCACATGAACACAACAAATTGGAATTAAGGGCTCGTCTGTGTTGTTTTTTTTGGATATGACATCAAATATAAAGGGTATCGGTGCTGAGATCCCATTTCTAAAAACCCTTCATATCTCGCGATATGTTATTTTTTGAGAACATCAAATGTTTTCTTCCTTACAGTCATTTGACATGTCAACCCTCACCAACTCCAAATTCTTTACTCATCCATCCATTGAGTTATTTCTAGATGATACAATTTCAGGTATTGTTGAGTCCACTCTAGCACCACCTGTTGCGCCCAGCCCTACGCCTTATGCTGAGTCCACCCCAGACCCACCAGCTAAACCCACTCTCGAATCACTAGTTGATCTTACATCTCCATCTCTTGTGACCATGCCTGAGACTTCTCCTGTGGTCGATGATTCTATACCAACTGCCTCTGAGACCCACGCTCCAGAACACCCTCGCCGCTCTACCAGGGTAACTCATCGTCCACATTACCTTTACTGATTTTCATTGTTTTTCTACTATATTTCATCTGCATGATCCTCAATCCTATAAGGAGGCTAGTAATAATCCTCTTTGGCAGAAATCAATGGACAAAGAACTTCAGGCCCTTGCTAAAATTCATACTTAGGATATTGTTGATCTGCCCCCTAGAAAAACTCCTATTGGGTGCAAATGGGTGTTTAAAATCAAGAGGCTCTCTGATGGCTCTGTTGAACGATATAAATCCATACTTGTTGCTAAAGGATTTGCTTAGGAATATGGCAATAACTATGAAGAGACATTTGCTCCAGTGACAAGGCTAACATCTGTCCGTACACTTCTTGTCGTCGCTGCCATTCGAAAATGGACTCTTTTTCAAATGGATGTCAAAAATACATTTCTCAGTGGTGATCTTCTTGAGGAAATCTATATACATACACCTCCCGGTCTGGTTGCCCCTAGAAATAAATTTGTCGTCTTCGTCGTACCCTATATGGTTTGAAGCAAGCTCCACGTGCCTGGTTTGCTAAATTCAGAACTACTATTCATTGTTTTGGGTTCACACCTAGTTCTCATGATTCGTCTCTGTTTATTCGCCATACTACCAACGGTATTATCCTTTTTTTGCTGTATGTGGATAATATGGTTATTACTAGGGATGATCTACGCGACATTTCTAAACTTGAAAAGTTTCTCAGTGGCCAATTCGAGATGAAAGATCTTGGCGTGCTCACCTATTTTCTTGGCCTCGAAGTCTCATCTGGTTCTGAAGAATATTTTCTCTCTCAGGGCAAATATGTCTCGGATCTCCTTTCCAAGGCTGGGATCACTGACTCAACCTCTACTACTAGTCCTCTCGAGCCGAACGTCAGACTTATCCTACTTGATAGTTCACCTCTTTAGGATGCCACTCTATATCGCCAACTGGTTAGAAGTCTTGTATATGTCACTGTCACTTGCACTGACATTGCCTATGTCTTTCATCAGATCAGTCAGTTCTTGTCCGCTCCTCAGACCACTTATTACTCGGTTATTCTTCGCATTCTTCGGTATGTCAAGAGTACTTTATTTCATGGGCTTCACTTTTCAGCTCAGTCTGCTCCTGTCTTACAAGCTTATTTTGATGCTGATTGAGATGGAGACCCCACCAACATACCTTTAACCACTGGTTACTGTTTTTTTTTTTTTTTGGGTAATTATCTCATTTCCTAGCATAGTAAGAAACAAGTTGTAGTTTCTCGCTCCAGTACTGAAGTTGAATATCGTGTCATGGCTGATGCAACTTAAGAACTTCAATGACTCCTCGCTGACATGAACGTTTCTTCTCCTGCTGCCACTACCCTACACTGTGACAACAAGAGTGTTATTTAGATCGCTCACAATACTGTATTCCATGAGCGCACAAAACACATCGAGACTAGTTGTCACTTCATCCATCATCACATTCTTCAAAATACGGTTCGTCTACAATCCATCAGTTTAGCCGATCAGATAACATACATTTTCACTAAGGCTCATCCACCTAGACGCTTTCACTCTCTGGTTTCCAAACTCAAGTTCACCTCTCACTTACCGCCTTGAGTTTGAGAGAGGATGTTGATGTATTATTTGGGCTTGGCCCACGTGGCCCATTAGGGCAAAACTCTAGCCCCCACTTCCCCTATAAATATGTATATATCGTTGTATTATAACTGTATTACTTTTCATAATATCAATTCATGATTCTTCTCTCATTTCTCAATTATCTTAACATTCTTAATTCTTTTTTATTTTACTTTAACATATGTATAACACAACTAAGCCTTTATTCCACTTATGTAGGGTTAGCTACATGAATCCATTTACGTCATAGTGATCGATCAAGGGTTATCCATTCCGTCAAGTTTAATGTCATCAAATCATTTCTAATAGTCTCGTCTATCGTCTTCTTTTGTCTCCCTCTCCCTCTAATGGCTCTCTGCACTTGAATTAAATTACATTTTCTTACTAGTGTTTCTATGGATACACATGCTTAAATCATCGTATATGATTTTCTCTAATTTTCTCTTCGACGGGAGTTGTTCCTAAATTCTCTTTAATATTTTTATATATCTAACTTTAGTTTTTTCCCAATAATTGAATTTTTTTCCCTTAATTTCTGTAGTAGTTCTTTTGCTTCCATTATTTTTTTCATATTTAATTTTACTTTTACGTTTTTTGTAATAATTCAATAGTTTGCATCTTTATTTTATTTTATTTTATTTTATTTTATTTTAATTTCATTAGTTTTTTAATTAAAAAAAAGGGTATCAAAATTTGGAGCCGAATTTTGGCACCAAAATTGACTCTACTTTTTTAGCATTTAGCGACAACTGGAATGAATTAGCAGTAATTAAACAATTTGCCACTAAAAACATATTATTAGTGGCTATTTTTTAATTGCCGCTAGAATAATTGTTGATATAGATCATGTTTCTTGTAGTGACCGAATTATCACGCATTGATAACTGAAACCATCGCCGCTACATATATAGATATAGTTTTAATATATAAAACAACGCACACATAATATAAATCAGGACAATATTGACTTCATACATTATCTTTTGTCAATAGAATGAATGAAATTTATTTAAGGATATATAGAGTAAATCTCAACTATTTAATTGAAGATATATTTACATCCGTTGGATTATATATTTGGAGAAATATTAACCTTAGTATTCATGATCTTAATTATTTTTTGTAGACAAACAATAATAATTTATTAATTATGTTCTAAAATTATAATTTTAAATTACATAAAATTATTATTTTTTATGAAAAATATTAAAACGTGTTTTTAGACAGAGCTAGTTAAACTAGTATATAAATAATTTTGTAATTGTTCTAGTATTTTGATAGAAAAATCAAGAATATGTTTTTAGGGTTTTAAATGAATTTTATGTAAATTAAGGGGGTGTTTTAATAAATTTTAAGGGTTTTATTTAATATATATTTTTTTTTAAAATATGAAAATATTATATATTTTTTTGAACAAATAAAATTATTTTCAAAATTTTAAAAATAAAAATAAAAAAATCAAGTATTTTCCCTTTAAAATGATGAGGCTTAACCATACGGAAAAACACTTATTGAAAGAGATAATCACTGAACTCCTAATAAAATTAGTCTCACATCTTATCTGAATATGGGAACACTCGTGGAAAAAATTGAGGTTTAAGAAAACCAAATACATGCACGACATATTATCTTTTAAGCTTGAGAATATGTTCTTGAAAGCTTACATTTCATTTGTTAGCAAAAACCATGTCTTGTCTTCTCATTGTTGCAAAACAAGATAATTATTCTTGGATTTTATTATTTAGCCCAAACTGTTAAAAAGACCCCCAACTGTCAAAATTATTTTTTTGGTCTTCGAAGATTTTTCAGAAAACAATACCCGTTCTTTGCCCATTAAGTTTCCATAATTTACATGGTATGCCATTGTACAAATATGTAACTATATAAATTAAAATGGAACTCCATTTATCATAGAAATCTTATGAACATTTCCAATGTAAAAAAAAAAAATTAAAAAAAATCATTTTAATGTACAATTCACGCTCTTCTCGGGGTGGTCATAAGTCGGGCCAGGTTTTAGTTAGGGTATTACAAAAAAATACAACTAGGCCTTAGCTCGGCCTTACCTATGATCTGACCCTACTTTCATGTCTAACACTAAAACATAAAATCCAACCAAATTAATATTGTCATTCAAATTAAATCAAGTTAAACCAACATTATCACATGAATTAGGGTTGAGTTTATTTGATATATATATATGTATATATATATATGTATATATATATAATTAATAGTTCTCGGGATAGCTGGGCAAACCCTAAAAAATTTGGTCTTACCCAAGTCTGACCTTAAATTTGATCGGGCCTAGAAATCAAAATTCAAGTCATGCCCATGGATTTAAAACTAAAGCCTAAGTCTTAAAAAAAAATAGGGTCAAGTTGGGCGAACTCGGCAGACCCCGGGCCCATGACCACCCCTACGCTCTTAATTTTGATATACATATTGTATATTTTTTGTGAAAAAATTATAGATTTTTGAATGTTCAAAACCAAATAGTGTGAATGTTCACTTGTGAGCACACAACAACATCAAACATTCACATATATTGTTGCATGCGTTATTGATTTTGAAGTGATGTGCACATTCACACTTGTACAAATTGTTTGCAACTGTTCACACTGATAAATATTTATTAGCTCTTGCTTAAAATTGTAGTTTCAAAGTGGTGTGAACATTCGCATTAGCATAAAATAGTATTGTGAGTGTTCACTTTGCGAATATTTACACTCAATCAAAAATTGACAACAATATGATATCTTTGTATTAGTCAAATAATTTGATTAGATTCAACGCTTATAATTTCAAAAATACTTCAACAACTCATCGTCGGGTTTGTTTAGTTTTAAATCAATTTGATTAGATTTTAACCAATTTTTTATTTTTTATTTTCTATTTTCAAACCAAACATACCCTAAATCAATAGTGGTAGGCCCAAATCCAAATCAAAATCCCACAAAGAGGGGATGAGGAGGCAATAATACTATATACCTATTCACAATTATCATCCACATCTTATAATTATCAACAATATCAAGAGTTTTTGAGAGCCACATCATAAGAACATTCAAGTACACCAAACAAAAGTGATGGAATAAACATAAAGCATATCACAATAGGTAATTGCTTCATTGGTTGAGGATATGGAATTTTAATGCATGAAGGAGAAAGAGAGAATTAATGAAAGAGAGACAACATAAAAGAAAGTGATTACACCACAAATCACATATAAAATAAAATTCTTTTTTTTTTTCCCTCTTTTTTTAATACTTTGAATATGATGCTTCTTACAAATTCCACTTTCATCCATGGCATGTTATTGGAAGGAAACTACTTACAATATATACGCATGATACGCAATCTGTATTTAAGATAATGTCTTACGATTTAAATTTATTGAAATATCTGGACTTGACACTGAATTGACGTTTTTAAGCGAAAAAATGACTTCATTTCAGACTTTTTTTTTAAAGACACTTAATCACATAAAGTTATAATGATTAAATTTGATTATGAACCCAAAATTTGACCATCATTCAGGATAGTATAATAGTAATTGTTAGATTCATGTACATCGATTACTTGAGAGTTTTCACACTTCTGTGTAAGTGAAAAAAATTATTCTACTTAATGCCATACAGTTTTAAGTTGAAACTTACAAATATAGTATCAAAACTAAGATTATGAAAATTTGTCTCTTATTCTCTCGTAGTCAAATCATTTATAAAGGTTAGGGGTTGCATATTTTTTATCATCCACTCGTAGTCAAATCATCTGTGCAAATCGAGATTTGCACTTAAAAGCAGGTGTTATAGATTCTTATTCCACATCAATCACTTGAAAATTCCAAAACGTTATATAAGTCAAAAGAGGTATTTCATTTGACATCATATAATTTTAAATTACAATCTCCTAATTTCTCTTTTTTTTCTTCCCTTTTCAACAATTTCTACAATTGTATTTCAGGGTATTTTGCCCTAAAAGACAGAAAATGGGGGTAAAGAGAGGATAGAAGAATAAAGTTATTCATATTGTGATCAAATCATGTCTAATTTTTATTGATGCAAGTCAAATACAAAACTTTGGGAACTCAAATGAAAACCAATTAAAAGATTAGGGACATATTTATAAACTACACTTTAAACTTTAAGGGTTCCTAATGAATTGATTCCACAAATCTGAATATTGTCCCTCTTGGTCAAAGGAATCCATCAAATGGCTTTGTTCCTCCAATTAAAATGTTAAAATCTATTTAATCCAAAATGGTTTGCTTGTGAATTTGTTGAAAATTTACAATTTAAGTGATTAAAAACAACCAATAAGTGAGTTTTTCCAATTAAGGTTTTGTTGCCAACGGATGTCCCGTTGTCTCCGGCTACCAAATATACCTGATTCTTTTTAGTTACATTGTTAATTTTTTAGTTACATTTTTTCGTTGTATATATTAATTACATTCAACTAATTTTGGAATTGTTGGTCATCCAAAAATCACAAAAAATGTAACCAACAAGTGCACTAAAATAACTAAATATTTCACTAAAAAATTTAACTAACAAATATACTAAAATATAACTACAAAATAGTTACATGTACCTCAAAAATTCAGTGGTCGATAGTCGCACTTCAGCAACCGGAAACCTAATGAATGACGGCGAGGTGTGTGGGAACAACAAAGGGTAGCATTGTTTCAATTCACTCACACAAAATTATTTTCATTACCACCTCGCTAGCAACCACCACTCTGCCAGCCAACACCAGCTCGCCGGTCACCACCATCACACCGGCCACCAACGTACACTAGCCACCATCAGCCTATTGGTCACCACCACACCGGCCACCACCACTCCATCGGTCAGCACCACCATGCCAACCAACATATATTTAAGGAAGAAAAGAAAAAAAGAAAGATGTAAACAAACGAGTTTCTTGAATCGACTCTCATAAATTAAAAAGAAACAACTTTCAAGATAATAGTCATTACCAAACGTATTTGTGTTCTAGAATACTCAACAATTGAAACAAACTTCTGAAGAGAAAAGTAAAAACACCAAACGCCACCAAAACCAGTAGTTTCTGCGTTTGTCGTGAATCCCAAGCAACACGTTGTAGGATTTGCATCAAAATTTTATGTAGTGGACATATTCCAGTACTCCCTTCTTTATTATTTCTTACTCTTGAATTATTATATCTATTTAAATGCACCAAATTAATATTTTAATTATTATTTTTATTATATTCATCCAAATTATTTTTCCTCCACAAATTTTATCATTTTTATTTCTTCCTAATTTTCCCTCCACAAGTTAATTTGCAATACGTCGACACCACTTTATTTATTTATTTTCCAATCCTCAATATATTATTCTTTCTATTTTCGAGTTAATTACACTTTATCTTCTATAATTTGATTGAATTACACTTAACACCCCATAATATTTTCGTCATATAATTCCGTTAAATATTTAACAATTGCTTTTAAGTCTAAACCACAGAGGATGAAGGGGTGAGTGATGACGAAAATATTATATATAGGGGTGTAACGTGAAATTCAGTCAACTCAGAGGAGCAAAATATGTAATTATTTTATTTTATTTTATCACTTTCATCAGTATTTATATCCCATGCAGCACACAAAAACTGTTCAAGCAACTTCTCAAGTAGGTCTACTAATTTCTCCTCGGGATTCTCTCTCTCTACATTTCTTTCTCTCTCTATTCAAGATCTTTTAATTTTTATTTTTTTTCAAAAAAATTACTTTTATTTTTCCAAAAAAACTCAAAAACATGGGAGATAGGTTGCGTTTGGCAGTCGGAGTAATGGGTACATTTTTTAATTTCTTTTATTTATTTATTTACTTTCCTTCAACTATATATGAAATTTGACTAATTAAGGTAATTATTAACCCCAAGAAATAATTAAAATTTATAATTGTTTGTTTATTTTTTAATGCAGGAAATGCTGCCTCTATGTTACTTTACGCAGCTCCTATGTAAACTCTAGTTCTTTTATTATTATTGTTGTTGTTGTTAGTAAAATTTATTTCAATGTTCTTTTCTAAATATCTTCAAATTTACACATTTTCTTAACTGAAAATTCTGTCAATTTTTTTTTTTAAATTTTCATAAAAAAATTATTTCGCAATGCTATAATAGTATTGCAACAGTTTTACAGTTGAAATCCAAACAGACCATTAATTTATTTATTTATTTCTTTTTCTTTTTTTTTTTCCCAAACAAGCTTTCTTCTACTCATATATATATATATATATATATATATATATATATATATATGTATACACAATTTGGTAATACTATAATAACAGTCTTATAGTTGAAATCCAAACAGACCGTTGATTTATTTATTTTTATTCCCCCCCCCAAACAAGCTTTCTTCTACTCAAATATATATATAACTCTCTTTCTCTCTCTAGATTAACATTCTCAAGGGTGATAAGGAAGAAAAGCACAGGGGGATTCTCATGTGTGCCCTACACCATTGCACTGCTCAACTGTTTTCTCTACACTTGGTATGGTTTGCCCATTGTAAGCAACAGGTGGGAGAACTTCCCTGTCGTCACCATTAATGGCTTTGGCATTTTCCTTGAGATCTCCTTCATCCTCATCTACTTCTCCTTTGCTTCACCTAATGGAAAGGCAAGAACTCAACCTATATATATATATATACACCTCTTTTAATTATGTATTTTTTTGCCCTGTTTAGGGTTTACTGGTTTAGGCGGACACTGGCGGAGCTATTAAGGAACCAGAGAGACTGATCAAGTCTCCTCTCAACTTTTAAAACTTTTTACTATTACTCTTATACCTTTCGGGGGAAAAAATAAAGAGCTTTTTTGCACTTTGCATTTGTGTCAAGTCAGTAATTCTATAATTTTTTATGATAGAATTTATTCATGTGGATAATTCTGTATTTGACACGTGGCTTATTTTCATCATAAGAAATGACATAGTTTCTTATTTAGACTGATTTGACATGATTTGGATACTTCAGGATTTAATGTGTTCAAATTGAAAGTACAAAAGCTAAAATGAGATTTTCTGAAACTTCAGGGGTATAAAGTGCAAAAAACTCGAAAATATAAAAATATCTTAAAATTTTGCATAAATAGATCCTCTCTAAAATATAAAAATATCCAATAAACTCTTTAAAAAATTTAACTCTCAGTCAACCAATTTACTGTATCAAACGATGTTGGCAAAGTGATTCTAATTGAAAATAATCTTGTGTTTGCAGAAGAAGATCTCAGTTTTAACATTAGTTGTTATAACCGTGTTCGGTGTAACTGCGATACTATCAGCCTTCGTTTTCCATGATCATCATAATAGGAAGATGTTTGTTGGGAGTGTAGGACTTGTAGCCTCAGTAGCCATGTACGGTTCTCCTCTGGTGGTCGTGGTGAGCCACTTCTTTCTTTCTTCATTTCAGTAACCCCACTTTTTCAAATTAGATAAGATAGTGTTTTTTTTTTGTCTTACAAGTTAAATTACACATTTCACCCCCCTCAAATCCTCGATTTTAGCCAAGGGCAACTGAAAAAAAAATTAAAAAAAAAAAATTGTAATATTTTGCATAATTAATAATATCATTGATGTCGTGTATCCCAATTACAGAAGCAAGTTATAAAAACAAAGAGTGTGGAATTTATGCCGTTCTACTTGTCCTTCTTCTCATTCCTCGCGAGCTCGCTCTGGATGGCATACGGACTCCTCAGCCATGATCTTTTCCTAGCGGTTCGTATAAAATTAGGGTTAAATTTGTAATTTACAAATTTTGTAAGGGCATAAATATGCTTATTTTTTTCAAAAAATCTGGGGTACAAAGTGTCGAATTTTAACTTTTTTTTTTCAGGCTCCAAATCTAGTTGGGAGTCCCTTGGGGATCCTTCAGCTTGTGCTCTATTGCAAATACAGGAAAATGGGGATCATGGAAGAACCACAAAAATGGGATGTAGAAAAGATTGAAGAAAAAACTAAACAAATACAATTTCCTAATGATGAAAAAGTATACCACAATAAACTCGAGGTTGACACAGGTTGATTTCCTACATCAATATGCTTTTAAATTTCATTTTCGATCCCTTTTTGTTGAATCGTCCAAAAAAATTGAATTACTAATTTTAGGAACTTCAAAAAAATTTAAGAAATTTTGGGGATTGAAACGTTTTTTTTAAAAAAAAAAATTGACAAATTATTGTGTAAAATAATAATTTTTAGACTCTTTCTAAGGGTTTAAAAAAAAAAGGAATATTTATGGGGTCAAACTATATATATCAACCGTTAGATCTAAAATTGATCAGACGATTCAAAATGTCTAAACTATAAATTATAAACTATAAAATATATTCTGAGAATAAATTTATTAATTTATTATCACTAATTATATTTATTTTTCTTGTGATTTTTTATTTTGCAGGGAAAACTTATTTTAATGGACAATAATTTCACCAAACTTAGGGAGCGGGGTTGTTCGGAGGGGGAATAATGGGTTTTGGTTGTATGAGTAGCATTGTTTCAAAAATTTCAATAATTTATAAAAGGGGCTTATATTTTTTAGTCTTTTATTGGATAGGTGTTTAGGATTCGGACCTGGGGATCACTTTCCAGAAGTCACAAATTGTTTAGAAAAAAGTCATCACACTTTGTCCACTCTATTCAGCAATATTTACAAATATGTCATTTTGTCTTATACAACAAGACAAAAATTAAACAACAGTGCATTAATATTAACGTAAATTGTTCAGACACTTATTACAAAATCACATTTTAAATTCACGTTAACGTTGTTGAATCCATGTTTTTTTTTAATGTCAATATATCTCCCTCAATCTATCTGTTTATATATGTTATGTTAACGTTAACTTAATTTCATCGCATGCCGTATTTTTATTTTTTTTCTTGAATATTTAGCTTATTTTGTATGTATTTACGTTAATACATCTTGTTCATCTGTTTTGTGTGTGTTATCTATGTTACAAAAATTACGATTTGAATTTCATATTAACGTTAACGTAATTTATTTTTATTTTTTTTAGTGTGTATTCCACTTATCACATCTTTTTTCATATGTTTTGTGCATTAACGTTAACATATTTTTAACCATCGAACTGTGGTTTTATAGTTAACATATTTTGGTTTTTTCACTTGACTATTTAACGTATTTTGCTTGAATATTTATGTTAACATCATGCTCCATATGTGTGTTTGGGTTGGATTTGTATTAACGTTAATACACATTTTTTTTTGTTTTCTTCTATGTTAAAACGTTAACTCACCGTTTGTGATATTTGTCTTTTTTTTAGCTGGTTGTGCGTTAACGTTAATGAACATTTTTTGGGTTTCTCTATGTTAAATGTCTAAGCATTCTTGTTTGTGTTAACATTAACGCACATTTCTTGGGCTCCTTGTGTTAAAGTTAATTCATTCATGTTGTCTGGACCCCAAAATGTGAAAGATCAAAAAATGAAAAACACTGACGTTAACGTTAAAAATGCATATTTTTTTGTATCTCTTCTGTGCTAACCTTAATACATTCATGTTGTCCAAAAAAACATGCGTGCAAAAATTACACAAAACACTAACGTTAACGTAAAAAAACGAAACACCTCATCCACATTAATATACATTTTCTGGGTCTCCTGTGTTAACGTTGACGTATTCATATTGTTTGAAAAACCCATATGTGATAAATAAAAAATAAAACGCTGACGTTAATGTTAACGTTAAAAAATACATTGACGTTAATGTTAAAAAATGCACATTTTTTGGAATCTCTTCTGTCTTAATGTTAACATATTCATGTTATAAAAAAAAATGTGTGCAAAAATCACACAAAACACTAACGTTAACATAAAAAAATGAAACACCTCATCCACATTAATATACAATTTCTGGGTTTCCTGTTTTATCATTGACGCATTTATGTTATTTGAAAAAACCTATATGTGTTAAATGAAAAATAAAATGCTGACATTAATGTTAAAAAATACACATTTTTTTGAGTCTCGTATGTGTTAACGTAAACATGTCAAACATTGTCAACAAAACAAGTGTGCAAAAATTGAAAACCTTATCTATATTACAAAACGTCATTGTGTGCGTTAACGTGTACCCATTGTCAAACCTTATCTATATTACAAAATCACGATTTGAAATTCGCGTTAATATTAACGCATTTTTTATATATTTGTTTGGTGGCCGAAGGTTGTCCGAATCAAAAATGAACATCACCACGGGTGAACAATACCGCCAAAAAACACCACCAACATGAACAATACCGCCGAATTGAACATTAAACTCAAAAAAATAGAAAACAATAAGAATACCATGAACTAGATAGAGAGAGTGGGGGAGGTCCGAATCTGGCTGGTGGCCGGTGGTGGTTGCTGGATTTGGCTAGTGGTAGTTGATGGTTGTCCAAAACAAAAATGAACATCATCACCGCCAACAACACCGCCGAATTGAACATCAACATCATCGAAGAACACCACCAAAACGAACAACATCAATCACTACCAAGAATTAGATAGAGAGATAAACTATCAGAATATTACATTCCACAACTGTGAGCAGTGAACTGTGTGTGTGATTGTGTGAGAAAGACAGAGAATCAACTGCTTCAGAGAGAGATCGCCGTAGACAGCTCCAAATCGGCTAGGTATTCCATCGGCATCGGCTTTAACCTCTTAAAATCTCAGATGAAACGGATTAAATCCACATAAAAATAACGTCAAATAACGCAACGAATCAACACACAATATGGCGGCGAACCTCAAATCTGGAAATCCAAACTTGAGAGAGAGGAAAAAAAAAATCAACGAGTAGATCGGCAGAACTACAATGATGGACGATAGGTGGGTGTCATTTTGAACCCCTATGTCCAGCGTCAATACGAGGTCCAAAATCTAGATCGGGCGGACCATCTCGAAATTAGGAACTTTCTGATTATCCCTCATACCTTCAGACTCATAAACAAAGTCGTCGCCGGTGAAGAGAGGGAACGAACGAGGTCTGAGTTTTTTGGGTCTTCTTCGCCTAGGGTTTTTAAAGAGAGACTTTCTCTCATAGAATGAGAAAAAATTGATTATGAGTGAACGTGGGTTTGTTTAGAGAGAGAATAAGGATTGCGAATCAGAAATAAAAGAGGGATAGTTAATGTAAATGTGAGAAATGAGTATATGTGTTTTTTCACGTCCTATTTTTTCTACCCAAAGACTAAAAATTTAATTGAGATCTGAATGCCAAGTGAACAATTAAAAAATATTTGAATCCTACATGGTCTTTTAAATAGAGACTAAATAATAAAAATCTCTTTATAAAATTATATGTTACGAATTTTAATATACTTTGCGTTGAATTCAAATTATAAATTTATGTCAGTTATGTATTGTATGATACACAAGAATAAGATCGAATTTCACAAAAATAAAAAATAAAAAAATTGAAATTTGTGAATTTGATCTTATGTATCGTTTGGAGAACACATTTTTAATTTTGAAAATTTACATGTGTTTATTTCTAATTCTAGTTTTAAGCCCCAATTTTATGAACACCATCGTACCAAAGTCCTATATTTGTTAAAATTAAGAGGAAACCTTGGGGGCCCGTCAAATAATACCCTTTGTAGGCCACAATCCTTTTCGGCATAGTCCGTTAAGCCCCGTTTGTTTAGGTCGCGTTTGGTAATCATTTATGTTCTCATTCCATCCCATCCCATAGGTTCCGTTTGGTAACCGTTTCCATTCTAGAATTTCTCATTCCATTCCCAGATTTTTGGGAATAATGTGTAGTAATTTTTGTTTTTGTTTCCATTCCATTCTCATTTGAGAATTGTGCCCATTTTTTTCTTAAGAAATGAAAAACAAAAAAAAAATTGTTTCTCATAATTCTCATTCTATTTCCAAAACCAATTTTACTGTTCATCCGTCGGCCGACCACCGTCCACCGCCGCCGGCCACCGTCCACCGCCACCGGCCACCGTCGCCGTCCACCTCCGCCGTCGGCGGTCATCTCTGGTAACTGTCGCCGGTCACCTACGGCATCACCGGCCGGTCACCGCCACCACCGGGCACCTAGAAACTTCTGGCGCCACCTGCCGCTGGCAGTTCACCATCAGCCAAAACAAAAAAAAAAAATTGATTTTAAGATAAAGTCGTTACCAAATGCGATTCTCTTCCCAAAATAAAATTAAAAAAAAAAATTATTGTTACCAAACGCAATTCTACTCCCAAGAAGGAAACAAAATTCTCATCCCATCCCATTCCCATTCCACTGCTGGAATGGAAACAGAAACGGTTACCAAACGCCACCTATGTTTCCTTCTTAGGAGTAGAATTGCGTTTGGTAATGATAATTTTTTATTTTTTTGGGGGGAACAGAATTGCGTTTGGTAACGATTTTATCCTAAAATCAATTTATTTATTTATTTTTATTTTTTTTTGTTTTGAGAACATTTTTTTTTTTGTTTTGGCCGGACAGTGGTGACGGTAGCTGGACGATGACCGGCGGGTAGCTAACGGTGGGTGGTCGGCGACGGCGCCGAAAGTTGCCAGACGGTCGCCGGTTGCGGCGATGGACGGACAATGGGCAGCTGGCGATGGCTGCTGGCGGCGAAGGTTGTCCGACTGCGGCGTACGATGAACGGCGGATGAACAGTGGCGGTGGCCCTCTTTAATTTTTGGGAATGGGATGAGAATAATGAGAAACAATTCTTTTAAGAAAAAAGTGGGCACAATTCTCAAATGAGAATGGAATGGAAATGGGAACAAAAATTACCAAATGCTATTCCCAAACAGAAATCCCAAAAATCTGGCAATGAGATGGAAATTTCTGGGATGGAAACGGTTACCAAACGGGGCCTTAGTATTTCCGTCCTCTGATATTTGTTTTTATTTCTAAATTTTGTAAACATGTTTCTGTTTCTAAATATTCTCATATTTTTTGGAGTAATTCCAGGATTCCTTAAAATTTTGAGAAACAAAAAATATCTTAACTTACCGAAAATAAATGATTTCGCCAATCTTATGAAAAACTCAAAATGGTGAAATTTTTAAGGGTGTACTATACTAAAAAGAACGATTTCATAACTTTTATGAAAAACTCAAAATTGTAAAATTTTAAAAGGTATAATATACCGAAAAAAATTGATTTTGTCACTTTTATAAAAAAAACTCAAAATCGTGATTTTTGGAAAGGTAACTCACCGAAAATAAGATTTTACCAATTTTATGAAAAACTTAGAATCGTGAAATTTTAAAAAGTTACAACTAAAAAAAAAAGGAACTCAATTTCGACACTTTATGAAAAACTTAAAATTGTGAAATTTTGAAAAGTTACAACTCACCAAAAATAAATCATTTTGCCTATTTTATGAAAAATTCAAAATCGTAAAATTTTCAATAGCAATATTTCACCGAAAAGCCCCATTATGAAAAATTCAAAATCATGAAATTTTCAAATGGTTCACCGAAAATACATGATTTTGTTAATTTTGTGAAAAAACTCAAAATAGTGAAATTTTAAAAAATTATAGCTCACCGAAAAAGTGTGGTTTTATTATTTTTATGAAAAACTCAAAATCATAAAATTTCGTAAGACCATACTCACTGAAAATACTTGATTCTGCTAATTTTATGGAAAACTCAACATCGAAAAATTTGGAAAGGTTATAAATCATTGAAAATACCTGATTTTGCCAATTTTGTTAAAAAAAATAAAAAATATGAAATTTTGAAAGGCTATAAGATACCAAAAAAGTCCGATTTCGTTACTTTTATGAAAAATTCAAATACATGAAATTTTGAAATATTATAACTCACCGAAAATACTTGATTTCACTAATATACGAAATTTGAAAGGTTATACCACAACGGTGCAAATCATCCGTATAAGGCAAGAGTTGCACATTTTTTATCAGTCATTCATAATCAAATCATATATGCAAATCAGAAGTTGCACTTAAAGACGGGTGTTAAATTCTTATTCCACATTCATCACTTGATGATTCCCAAAACGCTATATAAGTTAAAGGAGGTACTCCACTTGATAACATATGGTTTGAAGTTAGAACCTCCTAATACTAATTTTACTCTTTTGTGTTTTTCTTCTTTTTTTTCAATCATTTCTACAATTCTATTTCAGGGTATTTTGCCCTAAAAAGATAGAGAAAATGGGGGTAAAGAGAGGATAGAAGAATAAAGTTATTCATATTGTGATCAAATCATGTCTATTTTTCATTGATGCAAGTCAAATACAAAACTTTGGGAACTCAAATGAAAACCAATTAAAAGATTAGGGACATATTTATAAACTACACTTTAAACTTTAAGGGTTCCTAATAGGGGTGTGCAAAAAAACCGACGAACCGAAAAACCGAATAAAACCGACTGAAAAAAACCGAAAAAAACCGCCCCTGATGAAAAAACTGCCTGGTTCGGTTACTATTTGGAGTAAAACCGCAGCTCCGGTTCGGTTGCCGGGTTTAGCACACATGAACCGCGGTTTAACCGCGCCGAACCGGGATCCCTAAAACGACGTCGTTTTATGGTTTGTATATACATTATACACTCCACGAGCCAGAGGAACGAACCCTAGCGTAGCCGCCTCATCGCTTCTCTCCCGATCGTTCTCTCCTTCTCCTTCCACTTCCACGTCGTCCTCTTGTTCCCAGCCGCGAGAACAGATTGCAACCCTAAATCGCAACATTTTCTGCACCATCGCAACCTTAATCGAAACCATCGCAGCCTTAATCGTACCATGGAAACCCTAATCACAAGATTCTCAACCCTAAACGATCGTTCGTTCGACATCGCAAATCGTTCGTCTTCACGTCAAAATCCAGAACGTTGTTGAATGTTGCAAATAGTTGGCAATGCTCAGCTGTTGCAGATCTTTGGCCATCCTCCACCGTGTCAGAGATCGTCGTCGTCCACCATGACTGATCTTTCGCAGATCGTTGTCCGCCCGTCACAGGTCTGGCCTTCAAATCATTCAAGTAATCTTCATCGATCGTTTTATGAATCTGTTAGTTTTAGTGTTTCGTTTCGTAGATGGATTTGTTCGTTTTTGTTCGTTTAGGGTTTTGATTTCGTTATTGTGTTGTTGTTCTTCAGCCCAAAACCGAAACCGCACCGACCCCGACATAAACCGCAGGGACGGTTTTTTTCACACATAGAAATCGAACCATCAGGGAGCGGTTTTCAGTTTATGAAAACCGAGGATCTCGGTTCAGGGACCAAAAATTGCGAAAACCGCACCAAACCGTGCCCACCCCTAGTTCCTAATGAATTGATTCCACAAATCTGAATATTTTCCCACTTGGTCAAAGGAATTCATCAAATGGTTTTGTTCCTCCAATTAAAATGTTAAAATCTATTTAATCCAAAATGGTTTGCTTGTGAATTCTTTGAAAATTTACAATGAAAATTAATCTTCCAATTAAGTTTGGATTGTCAATCGTTGTCTCGCTGTCACCGGTTACCAAACACTGTCAGTCATCAATCTCTTGTTGCTGATTTCTTTTAGTTACATTATTAATTTTTAGTTACATTTTTTCATTATATTTTTTATGATTAATTATACTTTATTCCCTGTGATTTGAACAATTTGTATTTTACTTCTTTGTAGTTTGGACGTCGTCACTTTGCCCCTCTGTGGTTGTGGACTAAAGTGCAACGGTTAAAATTAAGAGTAATTATGTCATTTCAATTTGAAATTAAGGATAGTTTTGTAATTTCATTCTTATTAATTTAATGGGATTTATTTGAATATTTTGTTAAACTTATGGGGTCAATTTGTTTTTCTATCTTCTTCTCCACAGCCCATTTGCAAGTTTAACTCCATCCCCTACGGCAGCACCCACCTCCTCTCACCACCCATGGCCACCGGAAAACCACGCCAATGGCCTCCTCCTCCAATTCGAAGAATCCACTGCAGACATACCCCCAAAATCATCGAATTCCGTTATAATATATCCCTTTATACCGCACAGAGAATCACGGGATCTTTACTGACAAACCGGCGGAAATCGTAACTATTGGGACGGCTTCGATTGCCGATTTTGGCGAATTCAAAATTGTCGACGGTGGTGATGTTCGGGGTCTCCGGAGTACAGCGGCAGAAACGGATGATTGAACAAGGAGGCGAGAAGAGAGATGTTGGAATCTCTCTTATAAAGAAACCGGCCAGTACTCCGGCGAGGCTCTATTCCCTCCACAACGACCCCGTCGAATCGAAAAAAGCCTTCATTTCCGGAACCCGGTACGAAACCCCTTCAACCCCTTCAATTCCGTGGAGCCCCTTCTTCGTCTTCTTCGCCAGGCCTTCTACGTGGCCGTACATCGAATAGAACACGATGAATATCTTCAATTTCTTGCTCTGAAACCCTAATATGAGAATGGTGCTAGGAAGTTGATAGGAATTTCAATGGAAAATGCAGAAAATGGAACATGAATTGAAGCAAATAATTGAAGGTGGTTATGGGAATAATTGTCCTCAAATTTTTGTATCTGTTTTTTTTACTTCTTCTTTTGTGGTGGAGTGTGGTGCTCGTCGGTGGTGGAGATGGTGTTAAAATGGATTTGTGTATATGTATATATCGGAGAGATAATTAGGGATAGTTCACCGGCGAAGCCTCGCCGGAGGAAGAGCGAGATCACCGGGGCCGCCGTGGTTCAAGCCAAGAAGGAAGAAGATGAAACAAAAAAATACACATTATCCCCTTAAATTTTTAAATATATAAAACAGTCCTTATAAAATAGTTTTAAGGGTATAAATGTCATTTCATACTATTTAACGGATTTTGGTTGATTTTTGTTAGTTGATCAGTAGAGTTAACGGAAAACTTAACCGTTGCACTTTAATCCATAACCACAAGGGGCAAAGTGGTGACGTTCAAACCACAGGAGGGTAAAGTATAAATCGTCCAAACCATAAGGAGGTAAAGTATAATTAACTCTATTTTCTAATTACATTCAATTAATTTTGGAGTTGCGCGTCGTCCAAAAATCACAAGAATGTAACCAAAAAGTGCATTAAAATAACTAAATATTTCACTAAAAAATATAACTTACAAATATAACTAAAAATAGTTACATGTACCTAAAAAAAATTGAGTGGCCGATAGTCGGGCTTCAGCAATAGGAAACCTAATGAATGACGACGAGGTGTGTGGGCAGCAACAAAGGGTGGCGTTGTTTCAATTCACTCCAACAAAACTATTTCCACTATCAACTCGCCAGCCGCCACTATTCTGCAGGTCACCACCAACCCGTCAGCCGCCACCACCACACTGACCACCATCAGCTTATCGGTCACCACAACCACACCGGCCACCACCAACCGCCAGTCATCACCACCACGCCAGCCAACATATATTTGGGGAAAAAAATATATATATTGTAAACAAACGTGTTTCTTGAATCTATTCTCATAAATAAAATAAAAATAAATAAATAAATAATTTCAAAACAATAGTCATTACTAAACATGTTTCTGGTTTCCAGAATAATTAAAAATAGAAAAAAAAAATAAAGGGAAAAGTAGAAACACTAAACGCCACCTATCTGCATTTGACGTGAATCCCAAGTGTTGATGTCGAATATTGGTCAACCCCAACGGTATGGTCTGGTCACTGCGCTGGAGGTCTTCTTCCTTGCTGGAGTAGAGATGGGGAGGTTCGAGATGGGTCTCAGATGATGGAGCAACCTAGGGGTCATCTGATCCGAGAAGAGTCTTGGCTCGAGAAGAGTGTTGGTCCGAGCTGGGATGAGCTTCAACCTGTCACCTATACAAAGGAGCTGAGATGGACCCAGCATGAGAATCAGCGCTCAGGGGAAAAGATTTAAATATGCTATAGTGAGAAAGCTGAGCAAATTTGATGTACATTTGGGCATTGGTATGCCTTCCTTTATATGGGTAATGGATTGATTAGCATTTAGAGGATAGGGGCCTAAGCAGGGTTAGGATCCTGATCTCGGTGCGTGGCCAATGAGAGGGCGAGTAGAAGGTTTAAGCCTGTGGGTCTGGGCTTCCTGGCCCTTTTACTGAGGCCCATGGGCAATGAGTTTTTGCAATGGGACAAATGGCCCGACCCATGATTCCAAAAGGATCCTTCTTGCAGCCCACGGTGTAAGGAGTTTTCTTCCCTGCCCCTCTTGGATGGCCAGAGACGGGAAGGGGGGCGTCATGCTGAGGAGCTTGTGGAGTTGATTTCCGAGATGGGTAATGCCGGTCTAGGGATAACGACGAGATAGGGAGAGGTTTTTCCATCCCGATAGCTGCTTGCCTGCTCTTCCCGGAGAACGTCGCTGGTGAGGTTTTGGGGTGACCGACATGGGCTGAGACGTGCACTAGGGCTGACAAAACAGGTAACAGGTCGTGTAACAAGTCATTACACGATAACACGAAACACAATAAGACCCAAACACGAACACGACACGATAAGCTTATCGTGTCAGACTACCCAAACACGAACACGACACGAAAATTATCGTGTCGACACGACACGATAATTTTTCGTGTCACACGATGACACGAAACCTATCAGGTAAACACGACACGATAAGACCTGATAGGTTTCTATTATACATTAATCTACCCATTACACGTTAACCCATTACACATTAACGACCTGTTAACCTGTTAATTTAAAACCATTTTAACAAATTATTATATATATTAAGTACTAATTTGTAATATTTGATAATTTGGGGGGTGTAAAAATAATTTATTAAATTAACGGGTAACCTATTGGGTCACAGGTTATCGTGTAACCTGAATACACGAAATTCTTATCGTGTCTTATCGTGTAACCTATTGGGTTATCAGGTCAACCTGATAACCTGCACTATTTCTTATCAGGTTATCGGGTCTGACACGATAACGACCCGATACCTGATAAGCAAAACCTAGATCTGCTAATTTCGTGTCGGTCTCGTGTCGTGTCATCGTGTAAATACCTATTTTGCCAGCCCTACGTGCACCTGCCCAGCATAATCTTCACACTTCGTCCTTGGTTAGGAACAGGCCCCGTTGGAGAGTTGTTAACACGTGGTAGTCTTTTATTGGTTGTGTGGGAGTGGCCATTTTTACACTAATCAGTTGCCCCCCACGACCTAGTACTGAGTAGGAACTCGAGGCACTAGGGACTTTGCTTTATGCCTTTTTCGAGGTTATGGTGCTCCTATAGAGTATTCCGAGATGCTCATCATTTTTTGGACATTAGAGGCGTGTCGTGCCGGGAACAAACCTTTTTACGAGAAGGAGAACAGGTCGTTTCGAGATGGGAATAGACGGCCCGAGATTGGTAATGGTTGGCCCGCTAAAGGCCCACGAACGTCATGTCAGGCCTGCGTCACTTTGATTTCCCTGACACGCCGCCTCCTTAACAGATGGATGGCGGACAAGCGCCTGTAGGGCTCTGACTAGCGCACTGATCGAGGCAATTTGAACTATCTTCCTTTGCAACGGTTTAGTAGGACATGGCCCCTATATAAATAGGGCATCCCAAGCTCATTTTCAAGCATAAAAAAAATTCTGGAGCACCTTCCCATTCCCGGTAGGTATGATTTTATCTTCTTACCATGTCTTCTACTTCTTCATCTTCTTCTTCTCGATCTTCATCGGGTTCATCTTTAGGGTTCTTTTCAAGATCTTCCTCTGAGTCTGGAATTAGTTTGGGGTCTGTTACCTCTAGCCAGGCCCTATCGGTCTCTCCGCTCCAACGGGTTGACCCTATCCTGGCATTGCTCCCTGTCCGGAGGAACAGGTAAGTTATTTTGGAGGTACGAAGCAATCGCACCCCATCTCAGTGGCTGGAACGTCTGGTCGCCCCGATGAGGGTGGTATTGCTGGGCCGTCTGGTGGTCCCACCATTGAGATTAGCTTGGGTCCGACCAGTGAAATTGGGTCCGAGTAAGACTTAACAGAGGCCCCCCCAGCCCCAGATGGCTCGTGGCGGTGTCGTCCTTCCAAAAAGCCTTATCTGGATGGCTAGGTCAAGGTTGACAATTAAGGAGTTCATCTCAACCCAAAGTAACTTCACTTTCCCCGAGGGGGTGGAGATTCGTCTTCTTCTTCTTGGGGAGAGGGCCTACGCTCCCTCTCAGGATTTTATTGTCGTGTATATGGAGCATCTGTATGAAGGCCTGAGGTTCCCGATCCACCCATGGGTAAGGTCCCTCTACACGGAGTACCAGCTGTGTTCGTCACAACTTGCTCCGAACTGCATGAGGGCCTTCATGGCTATGTACGTCATTTTCCAGGTAGAGAGGATTAAGTCGTCCATCGATATCTTTAAGTCCTTCTTTTTCCCTAAGTCAATGCCCTCCAGGAAGGGTTGGTGCCACGTTGCTGCTAGGAAGCAGTTTCTTAAGGGTCTAGAATCTTTCGTCAAAAACTGGAAGCCCCAATTTTTTTTTCTTGGAAGCACTAGTCGGGAGTTTGGTCCGATGGAGAAGGAGGAAAGAGTCAACCCCATCCCAAGAGAGTAGGGCACTGTAGGTGAATATTAACTTGTTTGCGAATGATTTTTGGTCTTGCAATTTTTTATAACTTGACATCCCTCATGCGTTTTCTTTTATGCAGTTCCGGATAAAGTGAGAGGACGAAGAGTACAACCGAGCCCTCATATTCAGCAACAGAAGAATATTATAAGAATATTGTCCTCAACACAGAATTTAACAACGTTGAACATCTGTTGGAGTCGACCATCTACAATCTTTTATCTTTCCCCAGGTCTGCCAGTACCCGACATTGTTCCAAAAGTCGAGAACAATAAATTCCCTCATCTTCTTGGAATATTTCAAATACTTGAATTTTTTTACGTGTTTTTTTTCTTTTCGCTTAACTGTCCTGGTGCTTCTTTAGCAGAGATGGACAAAGTTGTTCTAAGAAGGATGATGAGGGAGAAGACAACAAATGAGTCTGCTGAGAAGGGACAAGCATCCCATCCCCAGGAAAAGGCTCCTCAAGGGGGAGTCTCTAAGGGCGGAGAGTCGACTGCAGCACGGAGTTCCTCGTATGAGGCCCCGGGATAGGTGGAGATTGCACCAAGGAGAAAACAACCAATAAGATAAGCGTCGGCATCGGCGAAGGCGACTCCGAGAAGAGAAACACCCTCTCAACCAAAACTGGCCTCTCTGTCCTCGGCCATGAAGAGCATCATTGGAGAGGTCCACGACAAGGGGAAGCTAAAGTTGGTACATGTTGAGGCTAAGGCCCAAATAAAGCTAAGGCGGAGAGGATCATCTCTGAGGTACCTATGGAAGGAAGGGCAACATCTGATGTCCCTCGGCCGAGCTCAGTCAATGTCTCTGTGACCTTCTCGGTGTCGGACATAGGCCTCCCCCTTAATTAGAAGATCTTGGACTTCCTCGAGCTGTTGCCAAGCTTCGTCCACCTTATCATGCCGCCCCAGGACCATGAGCGCATTGACTCCAAGCTGGACGTGAAGATAACCGTTGAGCTGTAGAAGGACGTTATGTTGGTAAGATCCTTCATGACACTGAAATTTTTCGCGATTCTCCTTTGTATTTTATTTTTGGCTAAGTCCTTGACATTTGTCGTGCATGCGTTTTTCAAGGTTGCCTCCGTGTCTATGCGCATCTATTCGGCCTTGAAAAGAGAGAAATATCTTAAAGATGAGCGTGTCCATCACGTGGCTCAGCTGAAGAGATTTTATGATCAATCTAAGAAGCTGATGAAAAGTGAGAGCGACTTCAGGGTTGAGATGACCAAGTTGTCTGGTGAGAAGAATGAGCTCTAATCCCAACTCGACAAGCTTGAGGCTGACTTCGCTATCGTGCGGGAGAGGTTACAGGAGATAGAGCAGCAATAGAGTGCATCCATTGCTAAGGCGGAGGAGGAGGCCGTGGACAAGTGAAAGCTCACCCCGGCCTACGAGAAAATGAGAATGGAGCTGGCCATAGAGATGGTGGATGATGGCCACAAGTATACTATCCATAACCTACGCCACCAAAATTTAGATTTCCCAACTAATAAGATTGGCATGGACTTATCTGACTCCAAGGGAGAGGCTAAATCTAAGCAAGGGAATGCCTAGACCAGGCAGGGCAAGGCTGAGACCGGACAAGGTGAGGCTGAGATCGATCAGGACGAGGCTGAGGCCGGGCAGGTTGAGCCCAAACTCGGAGAAAATGAAGTTGGCCCCTCCACTGTTGCCTAGTAGGCAGCTCTACTTAACACCCCAAAAATTCAGTCCCGAAAAATTTCTAGCTTGCGTACTTTTTTTTTTTTTGTTCATTTGTGTCCCTATCCCTTTGCCCTACAAGGGTATTTTGTTATGGGCTTGGGACCCATTAATTGTAATGACGGTTATATGAATGAAGACCCTTTTTATCTTTGCTCGGGGTATTTTGAATACTTGCATTATTTTCTTCAACTTCTTTAAATTTCTTTTGTTTTTTGGAGGCTGTCCCCTTTGAAGCAATAATGATTCCTCTATCCGTCGGTGAAGCTTTGCTCATGGCCTGATCCCGGTTATAACCAGAATGGGTAAGGAATATGAGCCCAGCAAGATACCTAAGCATGGAGCTTAGCCTCTGCTTGATGAATTGACCAAGCTTATCTCGGAAGTGGACTTGAGCCCTACTCAGTTGTTTTTTGTAGACTTTTACATTCTTCTGTTATGTCCGTCTTTTGTCCTTTGCCTGAGTTGATGGGATGTGTTCCAAAACTTTAACTTTCCAACTCTTTCTGCTCTTGGCAGTACTCTGCTCTGAACGGACAATCCTTGTCACTTGGCCGTTTTATTCATTTTCTTTTTTTCTCCTTCAAGCTTTATGTCGGATGTCCTATTAGGATATTTGTTTATGGCGACATAGTTTAAAGTTTGCAGAACTTCCTAAGACTGGCATATGATCCGATCTCGGCACATAGTGGAGGTCGGATCCTTGTCTGATCTCAGTCTCTTAACTCATCCCGGACAGACGCCTAAGCTCGGCTCGGGCAGTCCCGCCCTTTCCTTGAAGTATGCTCATTTGAACTCATCTCGGCATGCCAATTGGAGAGATTCGTTGGGGTCGTATCCTTCCCAGCCATGGAGCTCTAGGCCTGACATAACCTAAGGACGGCTGCTACGCTGGTGTTTGTAATTTTTGCTTGAAAATATCGCGTTTTTTTTCTTTCGGGGTCACGCGCCTTCTCGGTCAAGTCGTCGAGAAGAAATCATGTTTTTTCCTTCTCGATTCGCATTTATTCTCAGCTGAGCTGCTATTCTATATTATTTCTGTAAGGCCCAAACCATAATACGTGCGTCATTAATAGTCGCATTTTAAAATATTGGAAAATTCAGGGTAAATTTTTTGTTAATGGAAATAAAAATTAAAAAGTTAGGGGTAAATTGATAATTTTAAGAATATTCAAGGTTAAATAGGGCTTAAATAACACCCTAAAGGAAGTTAGGGGAGGAAAATGTAATTAGAAAAAAAAATTATTATATATATATATATACAAACCGCCGGGATCAAAACAAAGAAGAAAAAAAAAAAAAAGGGAGGAGCTAGATCAAATCGACGTGGCATTTGGGCGATGAAGTTCACACCACTAGTATCATGCATACATATACATGCTTACAACTCATCACCGGGGAGAAATTAAGAAAGGGAAAAAAAATAGAGAAACGGTAGAGAGAGAGAGAGACGGAGGCTGAGTTGTTGGATCGGTGGAGTGTGTGCTCTGGGTGTGGTCGGTCAGTGGTGAGTGTTTGTAACCGGTGTAGGGTGGCCGGCGGTGAATGGGAGTTAGTGAGAGAGAGAAAGCATCGGCGGTGGGTTTCGGTGTTGTCCAACGGTAACGATAGGTGGTGGGTATCCGTTGGTTCCGGCGGTGTGTGGCTGTTCATATGGTGACGATGCGTGTGTGGGTGGTCATGTTGTGTGGGCATGGCGTGGGCAGTGGGGGTTGTATGGGCATTCTCCGGATGATCACCGGCGGTATGTTTAGAGAGAGAGAGCCGTGCATGTGTGCCTCTGCTGGATGTGGGTAGGTACGTGTTAGGTTGTGGGTACATGAACGGTGGTGTATAGGTGGGTGATCCGTGTGTAGATCGCCGAAGTTGCCGCCGAAGAGTTAGAGAGAGAGGAAGTGGGTATGTGTGTGGGGGTGTGGGGGTGTCTCGGCGTAAGCATTGTGGGTGTACTGCTGCGATTGTAGGCCGGTGGTCGGTTGTGGGGTGGCCGACGGACGGTGGCGGAGAGGAATGGAAGTGGCCGGCGGCTGCAGGGGACAGCAAACAGTAATGGAAAACAGACTCAGGAAACGGGAAAAAAAAAAAAAAAAAAAAAAAAAAAAGGAAAATTTGCAGAAACCACCCCAGGGAAATCTAGAACCGATCACGTGGTCGCCAAACGATTTGGACACAGGTGAAATTTCAATCGACGAATAATTCTCATGAAATTAAATTTTATCTAGCGTTACAAATCCTAAAATCGTAATAATTTCGTAACGATTAATCACTTTCAATTACGTGGTACATAAAATAGTAACGATTCGAAATATATGGTCTGCATTGCACGATTAGGATGTTTTAGAAAAGCTATTAATTTAGGCTCTGTTACTACTAGGTTCGCAGGCACCAGTGTCCCGATATAGTATGGTCAGTGAAGGTTTTGGAGAGCGGATAACGAGGTGAATGTACTGTCTTCTTACCAAACTATTTTTCTATATATATATATGATGAAATATGTGTTTACTTAGAATTGTATGAATTTATAAATGATATGGATCAAGCAGGATTTGGTTGAGTTGGTATACTAGGTTTTTGGAAGATTTCGATGGTTTCCAAAATGAATTTTTATTGAATTTGGTAAAATCAGACGGTGTTTTTAAAAGGAAATAAAAACCTCTATTTTCCTAAAACAATGTCCGGTTTTCAAAAGGAAAAAATAAAAGGTGGAAAAGTTGTTTTGAAAGAATCAGACGTTTTCTCTAAAAAGAAAAGTGGGAAATATGCTTTTGGACTTAAACGTTGGTTTTGAGGAAAAGAGATAGACGTGGTGATTTAACGATGTTGACGATATTTATTGAGTTGTGATTCAACGATGCTGTAGTTGATTTGACTATGCTGTAGTTGATTTGACTATGCCCTAGTATTTATCTGTTTCGGTAGAGTGAGATTATCCGCTTCGGCGGAGTGATGTTATCCGCTACAGCGGAGTGATGTTTATCTGCTTCGGCAGAGTGATGTTAGACGTTTATACTTGCGCAGTGATTATCCGCTTCGGCGGAGTAATGGGTGTTCGTAGGAAGGCATATCCTACGGATGGTACGGTACCGTTGCAAACTCCCGTTCGTGAGGTTAAAACGATCACTAGAGCTGGCCAGTGTGTATGTTTGAGGTGTGTGTTGAGATGTGGTGTTTTACTTATATTGGGTAATTTATTATTTACTCTGGTGATTGGTATGATTTTGTATTAGATGGATTTGGATGAAACTTATACTTACGGGTTTATTTCCACTGCTTATATTATGGAGAACTTTACTAGTTACGCGTTGTTTACATACTTACGCTTGATCCATTTAGATGTTATAAAATGATTATTTATTACAAAATGGTTTTTACTAAGAAGGCAGTACACTCGCAGGTAAAACAGCTGGGAGTCGGTCGGTCCCCTACCTGCGCTAGATAGAGTTATGCGGGTCAGGCGATGGAGTCATTTGAGAGGAATTTTGAAGCGAGATGTCAGAGATGAATCTAAGTGAGATTCATGGGATTCGAATTTTTGGTTATTCTTATATTTCGGACAGTGTGTCCCTAACAGTTGGAATTATATATATATATAGGTTGTACATATCATTTGTTTGTATATTATCATTATTGTGGTTGTCTAGTCAGTTAGGTGACGTCATGTTGACGTCACGCCGGCCCCCGGGTGACCAGAGTCTGGGGTGGGGTGTGACAATTTCACCATATCTATATCTTCCTTGCCCCACAGCCTATCATCTGAGCAGAGTTCGGGTAGTAGGTTTTAGCTCATGGGTGGTACTCGTATGGCTTCTGGCCCTCGCAGTCCCTAGGGCAGTGACTTTTGGTCGACCATCTGTGGCCAATCATAGGTGGGTTCTCCTTAGTGGGGCTCATCCCTGAGCCTTTTCGAGTTATCCTAAATTGTCCTTATAAAAGCATCGTCCCTTTATATAGCCTGAGCTCAGCTCGGCTGTCAGGGGTGGGATGTTTAGCTGCAGGTCCTCAGACCCGATCGATGCTCTACCGTCGGAGAATAATCGTGGTCAGTCCCTCGGCATAAACTACCGACCTGTGTAGGGGGTCCAGTTACACCTTGGACGCGATGTGCCGAGATGGATTCATTCTTGTAGATCACCCTTGACGTCACGCGCTGGGATGCCATTTCTTTTTGGCAACGAACTGGGGGTTGCTGATCTTTGTCTGAGATGGGATAGAGGGCTACTCTTCTCCATCATTGGCAAGATTTGGAGAATAGAGAACAGGTTAAACCAAACATTATTTTCATTGGTAAGTAGTTTTATTACAAGCTTTAAAAGCGGAATTTTCACAAGTCCATCAGAGCTGCCTCTCTAGGGTAGTAGCGGTTTAGATGCTCTGCATTCTATGGATGTCTCAAGGGGACTCATTTTTTTGGTTCCAACTCATATGTACCTGGACGGGCAATGCGAGTGACACGGTATAGCCCTTCCCAAGTCGAAGCTAATTTGCCAACATCAAAAGATCGTGGGCGGACCCTTCTATCATAGTACCTGGTTGTCGTTTGCTAATAAGTTGTTTGTCACACACGGGCACGTTCTCTCTTCTCTTTAAGAAGGTCGAGGTTAAGGGCCAAAGAGGCATCGTTCTCATCTGGGATAAAGACCATTGTCGTTCGGGGAGAGGGCATGCCGATCTCAACAAGGAGCACGGCCTCTGACCTGAAGGTCATTGCGAAAGGGTTTTTTTCCTTGGGGGTCTTTGCCGTGGAGTGATATGCCCAAAGAACGGGATGCACGTCTTCAACCCATCTTCCATTTGATTTATCCAGTCTAGTCTTGAACCCAAAAATGATGATACGGTTAGTCACTTCCACTTGTTTTTTGGCTTGAGGATGACCTGAAGAGGTGAAGTAAGTCTGAATCCCTAATCCAACATAGAATTCCGCGAAGAGATCGTTGTCAAATTGCTTCCCATTGTTAAAGACAATGGCTCTGAGTACTCCAAAATGGAAAACTATACCCTCACAAACGAAGTCTTTGATTTTTTCTTTCTTGATTCATGCAAGGGGCTTGGCCTATACCCACTTTGTAAAATAGTCGATCGCAACAACAAGGAACTCCCTTTGCCCGATCCCTTGAGAGAACTGCCCCAAAAGGTCAATGTCTACTAGACAAAAGGCCAAGAACTCGTCATGGGGACAAGAACGGTTAGGGGCAGCTGGGGATGGAAGGCAAACCTTTGGCATTTGTCTTATTTTTTCGCAAATTCTATGAAGACTTTGTTTATATCCGGCCAGAAGTATCAATGTTGGATAAGCTTATGAACCATGATCTTCCTCCTGAGTGGTTGCCACACATCCCTTCATGAATTTTTCTTACCACGTCTTAAACATCAGGAGTATAGACCCGAGAAGGACCATCAGTACAGTACCCTGTCAATGAGGGTATACCTTGCAGCCCTGTATCACATATTCCTAGCCTCTGCTTAGTTGCATGGGAGTGTTCCATGTTGGAGATAATATTTTATTGGGTCCATCCATATCAGACCATCATCAACGGCACATATGGTGAACGCCTGGTTAGAAATAGCTGTGCTCGGTCCCTCTAAATATTTAATGGGGACGCTTCTTGTCACGACCCGTCCCGAAATCCTGACATCCCAGGCTGGCATGACGACATCATGACATCACCGAAAACAACCAACCAACCATCTATTACACGACAATATATATATATATATATATATATATATATATATATAAATCATCATCTATATGAAGCTAAACATATTTCTGTTATGGGAACACACCCGTTCCCCAAATATACTAACAGCAAAATATAATACCATGAACCCCTCACAGGTTCATCTCAGAAAACTCATCTCAACCTTCCACACGACTCTATCGTAGGGCTCTACCTAGCTCCAGTAGGGGACCGACTTCTAGGTGCTTCACCTGCGAGTATACTGCCTTCTTAGTAAAAATATCTTTAATAATAAAAACTCAATCTACAACATCTAAATGGATCAAGCGTAAGTTTATAAATACCACATAACTCGTTAAATCTCCAGTATAAAAGCAGGGAAAATAAAACAACATAATTAAGTTCCATTCAAATCCAACTAATATAAAAATCATACTAATCACCATGATAATAAATATCAAATCAGCCAATATACGTAAAACATCACATCTCAAACATACTTTTTAAGCACACAACTCAACCACACACCTCAAACACACACTGGCCAGCCCTAGTGATCATTTTAATCTCACGATCGGGAGTTGCAACAGTATCGTACCACCCGTAGGATATGTCTTCCTACGAACACCCATCACTCTGCCGAAGCAGATAATCACTGCGTAATATAACGTTTAACATCACTCCGCCGAAGCAGATAAATATTACTCCGCCGAAGCAGATAACGTCACTCTACCGAAGCAGATAAACATCACTCTGCCAAAGCGGATAAATACTATGGCATCGTCAAATCAATACCATCACTCTACCGAAGCCGATAAATACTATAGTATCGTCAAATCAATAACGTCATCATCAAATCACAAATCAATAACATCGTCTAATCAACATCGTCAAATCTCAAATATCACCCTCTATTTCCAAAACCGATTTTAATCCAAAATCATATTTTTCACTTTCTTTTAAAAAAAAACGTCTGATTTCACCAAAACCATTTTTCCACTCTTTATTTTTAGAAAATCAGATATTTTTCACTCTCTTTTAAAACCATCAAATCCAACAAAACTCATTTTTCAACTTTCTTTTTAGAAACCAACACAATACCTCGAAAATTCATTTTACCAACTCACCCAAATATCTGTTTGAACCATATCATTTGTAAAATCGTACAGTTTAAGTAAACCCATATTTCATCATATATATATATATATATAAATAGTTTGGCAAAAAGACGGTACACTCACCTTTTTCTCCGCATGGCGAAAATGTCACTGTCCGAAACCTATTGGGACGTTGGCGCCTGTGAACCTAACAACGATAGGCCTAAATTAATATTTTACTTTAAAATTACCTAATAGACCATGCAGGTCCTAAATTCCATATTTCTAATTCCCAAATTAATTATGCAAAAATTGTTATTTCTGTCTATTTCGCTACGTTAATATTCATTGTACGACATTATTAAACTTAGCAGTTACGAAATTATCATGGCGATTACAAAATTTAATGCTAATAATTTAATTTGATGGAAATAATAATTAACGATTAAAATATTAACCAACAGGATCGTTTCCTGTCCCGGATCGCCTACCAGTCGCGAAATGGATTTTTTTTTGTTTTTATTTGGGTTGTTTGGGTAATTTGATTTTTTTTTCTTTTTTTCTTTTTTTTTTCTTCTTCTTCTTCCTTCTTTTTCCATTTTCTTTGCTGCTTCTATTTCAGTTTGCTGCTCCCGCTGACCTCTCTCTCTCTCTCCTCACCAACCTCCGGCAGCCTCACACCATCGACTACGATGCACACGCCGCCGGAACCCACTCACCGACCAAACAACCTACACACCGCCGGCAGCCCATAATTGATCACACACATACACCCACTGTTGAACGGAAGACAAACACGTCAGCTGAACGACGACGACGATCCCACACATACCCACACGACGAACTCAACGGCTCACACACATACACCAAAACACACACACTTCAATGTCCATACCCATGCACACACACCATCCGACCACATGACACACACATGCACACAATCGTCCGACGATCGATGCACGCAACCGGCGACGATCGATGCACGCAACCAGCGAACAGAGCACAGAACACACACACACACTGCCGATCATCCCCACACACACACAATCACTGGCAATGGAAACGTAACAGAGACGATCGCATGCTCACCCACACACAACGTTGACGGCCAGAAAACGCACACACACATACTGTCACAAACTGAACAGTCGAACGACACACCCACATACACCCACACAATCGTCAGATGAACACCCCCTCACCAACTGCACACCGTCGACCAAACACACGCACAACCAAAACCCAGCTTCTCTATCTCTCTTCTTGGTTTTTTCTAATTTTCTAGATTCTTCTTTTTGAGATTTTCCTGATCACCACTTTGATGGATGCATTTATATGCCTGAACTTGGTGGTTCATCTTGATCCCACGCCCTGCCACGTCGTTGCTCTCTCTTTCTCTGTTTTCGATTTTGGTTGATTATTCCCACGACATATATATATATATATATATTAATATTTATTTTAATTACTCTTTTCTCCCTCCTAATTTCCTTTAGATTATCATTTTAACCTAATTCAAGATATAGTTTTTCTTAAAATTATAAATTTACCCCTAAAATTTTAATTTTATAAATAAATGACAAATTGAATTCCAAAGTGTAGAATAAATGTTTTCAAATTTGCAAATTGACCCTTAAACTTTTAATTTGGATATTAAATAACACATTTCTACCCCGTATTTTTCTAAATGCTCTAAAATGCGACTAAAATTATGTATATGCTAAAGTTAGGGTCTTACACTTCTCTTTAGGGTAAATTCTACCACGGAGGCCAAGTTGGCCAGAGCGTCGGCGTGCCTGTTCGCGTCTCGGGGGATTTGGTTCACTTGGACATTTTCAAAAAATTTCATTAGTGCATTCACCCTCCCAAGGTAAACAGTCATACGTGGGTCCTTAGTTACATACTCCCCATTGACTTGGTTTACCACAAGTTGTGAGTTGTAGAAGACTTAGAAATTTTTGGCGTTGAACTCTCTTGCCAGCCTGAGTCCGCGCGAGAAAGGCTTCGTATTCAGTTTTATTGTTAGTGGCCCAGAACCCCAACTAAAGGGCATATTCAATCTCTTCTCGGTCTGGAGCTACCAGAACCATCCCGACCTTACATCATCCTACATTCGAAGAACTATCCATAAAGAGTCGCCATTTATCAGGGTCAAGATCAACATTCGATCCGGGATGGGATGAGGTCCCTTCCGAGATCGATTCCCCTGCTGGGCCGGAATGGGTCTATTGCCGAGCAGGGTCTTGGTTATCCAAATTGGGATCTTTTGGGAAGGTCAGCTCGACAATGAAGTCGGCTAGAACCTGCCCCTTGATAACTATCTTAGGCCAGTAGTCAATATAGAATTGGTCGAGCTCGAGACTGTATTTCATGAGCCGGCCAGAGACGTCTGGGGAGTGAATAATTTTCCTTAAGGGTTAATCAGTAAGGACAACGATTATGTGTACTTGGAAATACCATCTTAACTTTCTTGATGCGATGAGAAGGGCATAGGTCGGCTTCTCGAACCACTGGTATCTTGTCTCGGCGTCAGTCAGAATTCGACTCGAATAATACACTGGTCTTTGGATTCCATCCTCTTCCCGGATAAAAGTCGCACCGACAGCAGTGTTTGAAACAACTATGTATAGGAATAATTCCTCTGAAACCTTGGGGGTACTTTGCAGCGGTGCTGAGGAAAGGTAAGTTTTGAGCTCTTGGAAGGCGGTCTCATACTTTTTTGTCCATTCGAAGGTTTTGTTGCCCCGCAGAATCTTGAAGAAAGAGAGTCATTTTTCTGAGTAGCATGAAATGAAACATTTCATGGCAGCCAACCTCCCACCGAGCATTTGTACTTTTACTTCTTTTTTTGTGCATGGGGAAGCTATTCCGAGAACAACACTTATCTAATCGGGGTTGGCATCAATGTCGCACTGAGACACCATGTAGCCCAAGAATTTTCCTGCTGAGACCCCGAAAATGCACTTAAATGGGTTCAGCTTCATGCGATGGGCTCGGAGTTTGTCAAAGCAGCTCTAGAGATGGACGATGTGGTCGGATGCTTTGGTGCTCTTCACGAGCATATCATCTATGTAAACTTCCATCGTTGAGTCGATCTCTTCCTTGAACATCTTATTCACGAGCCTTTGATAGGTTGCCCCGACATTACAAAGGTTGAAGAGCATAACCTTGTAGCAGTAGGTGCCTCTGTCCGTAATGAACGAGGTCTTGCCCTTGTCAGGGGAAAACATAGGAATTTTATTGTATCCAGCGTAGGCGTCTAGAAAGCTTAAGAGCTTGTACCTTGTTGTGGCTTCTATAACCAAATCTATTCTCAGCAAAGGAAAAAAATCCTTAGGGCACACCTTGTTGAGATCTTTGAAGTTCACATAGAGACTCCATTTATTCCCAGCCTTGGGGGGTGAGGACAATATTGGAGAGCCAATCGGGGAACTTGACTTCCTCCACCACGGCAGATTTCACTAACTTGTCCATTTTGCTCAATGATTTTCTAACGCTCCGGGTGGAATTTTCTTATTCTTATTTTTTGTCTCACAGGGGCATGATGAGAATCGGTGTAGAGACGGTGCATGGATACACCCCAATTAATCCCAAGAAGTTCGTTGTGAGATCAAGCGAACATGTCATAGTTTTTCCTAAGGAGATCAATGAGTTCTTCTCGACGGGCCAACCTGCGCTTGGCACCAATTCTGACAGTTCTCCCCTTGATGGTAGGGTGAATAGATACCTCCAACAAATCATCTTAGGGCTGAGGACGGGGTTCCTCATCTCAGGGATCGTCAATTGGCACGCTTCAGAGATCGGACAGGGCCATGAGCTCGGTCTCGTCGTTCCTGATCCCAGCCGCTGATTGTTATTTATTCCTATTGAATACCCTCCTAGCGCATGAACAAGTTACCTCCTGGTCTCCTTTGACCTCTCTCACCCCTTCTTCTGTGGGGAATTTCATCGATTGCTGATAAGGGGAAGATACGGCCTTCAAGGCGGCTAAAGTTGGAAGCCCAATAATTGCATTGTACAGCGAAGGTCAGTCCACAATAAGGAAATTGGCCCAAACTATGACTGAGGTGGGGTCAACGCCGACCGTGATAGGCAGGGAGATCCAACCAATGGAGCTCACAACATCCTCGCCAAAACCGACAAGGGGGGAGGTAGTAGGTTGCACGGAGCCTAAATTCACGTTCATCCTGTCGAATGCCCACTTAAAGATGATATCTGCGGAGCTTCCTTCGTCGAACAGAATCATTCCCACCTTGTAGTGGTTGATTAAGACCGAAATTACCAAGGCGTCGTCGTAAGGGGCGTGCACCCCTCTAAGATCAATTTCGCTAAAGAAGACGACATTGTGCGTAGTCGCATCAATTGTGCTCACCTCGTACACGTTCTCATCATCTTTCCTTTTTGCTTTGTACTCATACCTCTTCTGGGAAGAGGTCGTCTCTCCCTTGAGGCCGAGGTCACCATGAATCACATTTATCTCGTCGTCTACCCGCAAGTCATCATCTTATGCTTCGGCTTCTCTTCTTAGTGGGGGTCGACCATTGTTTTCTCTTCTCGGCTAGCCCCTACGCTCATCTCGGCAGCTGCCTTTCTCGGAGCCTGCGTTCTCTGGACACAACTAATTTTTTTTACGTCTTAATATACTCACAAGTGCACGAGGTCAAGTTTTAATATAGTAGACCTTTCGATCGGATATTGTCTTCTGGGAAACGCGTTTGATTAATTAAATACCGCGATTTGTATAGTCTTATATTATCTTGGCGGTTCAAGAAATGTTTTAAGTTAAATATTTAAATTAAGTTAAACTAAAAACTATTGGGTTAGTTCTAATTATGTTAATTACCTAGGGATTGATTTCATTCACTTAATACATGATTGACTTCGTTTAGTTAACAATAATGGTGTTTATCCTATCCGAAAATCTCGGTATCTTAAACTCACTCACCACTTCTCCCGAGTGTAAGATGAGTAAATATGCGACTTCGCGTCAACGAAGAAATCCCCCTCAATATCTTAACGACACTAGGTTACATGAGTCTTGACCCAACCTCATGGATTGCACACTTTCTATGTAAGACCCTAACTTTCGCACATGCATATTTATTAGCCACATTTTAGAACATTTAGAAAATAACAGGGTGAAATGTGTCATTTCTAATTTAAATTAAAAAAAAAATTAGGGGTCAATTAGTAATTTTAAAAATATTTATTTTAAATTTTGGGATTTAGATAATAACTTAAAGGAAATTTAGGGGAGGTTAATGTAATTTGGGAAAAAGATTATATATATATATATACATACACACGATTGTGAGGAAATTGAGATCCACATGGCAACAATTGGGGTCAAAGAAAAACCACTTCTATCATGCATATATATATATATATATATATATATATATATATGCATGCAACCCATACACACACATTTTGAGGAAGCCTCAAAAGAAGAAGAAAACAGAAAAAGGAAAGGAGAGAGAGAGTTCGGCTGACGACTGCATGGGTGAGGGGGTGTGTGATGATCGTCACTGGAGTGTGTCTCTGTTCGTCCGATGGCGTGGGGGTGTCGTCGATCGGTGGGTTGCCGTGTTGTGTTCGTCGCGGATGGTGGGTTGCGTTGATCGGTTCGGCGGGTGTATATAGGGGTGTCAACGTGTGTGTGCGTGTTGTCGTCGATTTCAGGTGAGTGAGTAATAGGCCATCGTCGTCTGTCTATTGTGAGTGTGTGGGTGTGTGTTCTATCCACCGGCAATGTGCGCATGATCATCGCCGTTCGCCGGCGTATGCGTTCGGTTCGTCGTCGAGTGTGTGGGTCACCGGTGGTGGGTGTGTTCTGGTTGTTCAGCGACTGTGTGGGGGTGTATGGTGGCGCCATTTGGTCTGGATGTGTGATCATCAACGGCGAGGGGGTGTTCCTCCGGTATAAGGATAGGTGCTGCCGGCCGAAATGTTAGAGAGAGAGGGAAGGTGAGTATCGATTTTGGATAAGTGTTCCATTCGGGGTCGTGGGTGTTCCGTCTTCGTGGATGTGTGGCGTGATCGGAGCAAGGTCGGTCGGAGGCGAGTCCCAGAGCAGAAACAGAAAACGAAGTGAGAGAGAGGGAGTCGTCGGTGATGTCATCGTCCAGCGGGGAGTTCGTTCAGTCGACGGTGACTGTGGGGGGGGGTGCGTGTGTTCGGCGTTTGGGGTGTATGTAATCTGTGACGGTGTGCTCGTGATTGGAGTAGGTTGGTCGACGGCTGATTCAAACAGAAACTGAAACAGGAGCCAGAACAGAGAAGAGAACAGAAAGAAGAAAAAGGCAGAAGAAAATGGGGAAAAAAAAAAAAAGGGAAATGACACAAACCACCCCACCAAAAATCCAAAACCCATCTTATGGCCGCCGAATGATTCGGAAACAAGTGAAATTTCAAATCGATTATTAATTCTCGTTAAATTAAGTTTTATTTAGTGATACAATTCTTGTAATCGTAACAATTTCGCAACGGTTAATTTTAATAACGTTTTTCGTTAAGTATTAGTGTAGTTTATTAAATTAAATTCTAGCATCAAAATTGTGTAACCAGGATAATAAATTTGAGACCGTTCACAATGATTAGTAACGGAGTGGAATTGACCAAATAAAAAAATTTACAAATAAAAGGTGGGGAATAGAAAATTACGAAAATTTGGGTCTATATTGCGTGGTTAGATTATTTCTACATAAAATATTAATTTAGGCCCTGTCACTATTAGGTTCGCAGGCACCGGAGTACCAGTAGGGAATAGGCGGTCCAAGTCTTCGAAAACGGATAATCAGGTGAGTGTACTGTCTTCTTGCCAAACTATTTTCTATGTATATATATAATGACATATGTGTTTACTTACACTGTACGATTTCATAAATGATATGGATCAAGTAGGTTTTTGGGGTGAGTTGGTAAAATGAATTTTCGGGGAATTATGTTGGTTTCTAAAAAGAATGATTAAAAATAATTTTTGTTGGATATGGGTGGTACTTTTGAAAAGAAGAGTGAAAAACGTGATTTTGGAAATTCTCCCTGAAAGGGGTGTGGTTTATATTTTCCTCATAAGGGGTGTGGATTTTTGACGATGTGGTATGAAAATATATTTCTTTTCGTAAGGGATGTGGATTTTTAACTATACTGATAATTTTGACGATGTCATAGTTGTTCTCCCCGAAAGGGGTATGGATTATATTTCTACCTGTAAGAGGTGTGGATTCTTCCCATGGGATGTGGATGTTTCTCCCCGTAAGGGGTGTGAATTATATTTCTCCCCAAAAAGGGGTGTGGATATTTCGTAAGAAGGCATTCCTACGGATGTTACGGTACCGTTGACACTCCCGATCGTGAGATTAAAACGATCACTATGGCTAGCCAGTGTGTATTGTGGTGGAGTGGTGTATTTGAGATGTGTGTTTGAGGTGTGTGTGAGATGTGGTGTTTTACTTATATTGGGTGATTTATTATTTATTTTGGTGATTGGTATGATTTTAAACTAGATGGATTTGGATGGAACTTATCTATATCACTTTATTTTCACTGCTTATATACTTATGCTTGATCCATATTTAATTGTGGTAATATTTAGAATGTATTATTATTTTTAAAATGTTTTACTAAGAAGGCAGTACACTCGCAGGTACAACACTTAGGAATCGGTCCCCTACTAGCACTAGGTAGAGTCTGGCGATGGTGTAGTATGGAAATATTTTGGGAGGAGCTGTCTGAGGCGAACCTGTGAGAGTTTCATTGTTGTTATGCTCTTATTGTTATTATAACCCAGAGACGGGTGTGTCCCCAATTAGAGATGTTGTATATGGTCATAATTTGTGGTTGTATATTTTTGTATGCACTTTGTCATTTAGTAGTGAGTTCGACGTTAAGATAAGGTCATGTCGACGTCACGCCGGCCCCACGGTGACGGGTGTCCGGGGTGGGGTGTGACATTCTAACTCTCTTCCGGGTTATTAGATTGTCGCGTTGTGTTTACCCTAGTTCGAATCTGGGGTTACCTCTCTCGAATGTCGAACTCCGTATTCTCAAAACTAACCCTAATACCTTAACAAGCATATTAAAATTGTAATAAAACGGTAAACACAATCGAATTTAGACAAACAACCGTTAAAGAAACATATATTCAATCAAACGTATATTTACATGAACTACATCGATCCCTAGATAATATTTATCTTGCCTACCATGATCTTAGCCATTTAAACATTAAAACAAGAGGGATTCATCATCATTCACAATAAAACGTTAAGTTACAAAGATAGAAACAAAGAAAGAAATATCAAATCTTAAAGTGGAGTGGTCCATTGTTGCCAAAGATCGATCCAAAAGTGTTTCCTCTTCTCCGATTTGTGAATCTCCTATTTGAGTTCTTCAAAATAGGCTAAGATCAAGTGTCTAATGTCAGGGACGTCTCTTGACAAATGGGGGAGAAAGGGGTTTAAATAGAAGGTTTCAAAATATCTGAAAAACATATATTTTCTGCATAAGGCCACTGTCGCGGTGGTAAGTAAGTCGGTTCACTTTATCGCTGCAGCGGTGAACTAAAAGTTGAATTCTCTGGACTTTCACCACCTCGGTGGTGGCCTGACCACCGCGGCGGTGGGTTTGCTGTCATGAAACTTTGTTTCTTTAACCGTTTTGTCACCATTTTTCCACCGTTTCGCTTGTTTGTCACTCGATTACGTCCCTACACCTGATTTACATAAAAATAAACAAAAATGCCATAAAATATTACTAAAACACTCGAAAACTGTCAAATTTGGCCTAGAAGTAGATAGGTATTTTCAACATATCATTCTCTCTCGAGGAAGGTGCAGACAGGAAGAATCTTCTTCCAAAATTTTTGGTGAAGATTGTTGTAATAGACGATGTTAGATGGGTCAACCCTCGGCGAGTCCCTAAGATTGGAGGGAGCCTCCGATCCCCGAGAAGGGGTTTCAACCGCCCCTCAGCCTGCAGCCTCCGAGAACCCTGAGCCTTGCTCGGCATCTCCTCTGCTCGACCCTCTTTTTTTTTTCTGAGTCCATTCTCAGTCCCGCTTTACGGTGTCTCTAAGGTCTGCCTCATAGAAGCTTGTACCCCTGGCCAAGGCAGTGGTTAAGTTAGGTGCGGGTTGCAAGCACAAGTCATAAGATAACCTCTAGTGTCTTAGCCCGTCAATAAAAGTGTTTAAGGCCACGGCATCTGGGAGGCCTTCAGAACATAAGCTTTCCCTATAGAACCTATTCACAAAATCACCCAAATTATCTCCAATCTCTTGATGAAGGGCGAGGACATGGGTCGTAGTTTTAGGTCTTCGCCGGGAGCAGTTGAATCGGGTCAAGAAGAGTTGCTCGAGCTGGGCAAAGGTTGAGATCGAGGCTGGGGCCAAGTCTCGGAACTAAGTGCTAGCCATCCCGAAAAGGGTAAGAGGAAATGACTTACACCTCACCGCCACGGAGGCCGTATGCATATTCATGAAGGAGACAAAAATGGAAAGATGATCGACGGGGTCGATAGTCCCATCGTACGGAGCTATCTACAAGCTGGGGAACCTATAAGGAACCACTTTGAGCACTATCTCATTAACAAATGGAGACCTTATCCCTGAAAGGAGTCCAATGGCCCCTCCAATGCCCTATATCTACACGAGTACTGTCTCCATCTCGATAATGCGTCTCTCTTGGGCAGTACTGTGACTTGGCTAACGACCGCTCTAGATCCCTTCCTTGGTGTAGGAAGGGAGTGAAAGTCTACCTCCCCGAGTATGGTGAACCCTGTGCTCAGTACGGGTAATGCTGGCTCACGGCGGTCCTTTGATCGGCGACCCTAGGAGGGCAGAGACGCGGAGTCCGAAGCAGTCAGCGGGGCTAAATCCCATTCCCGAACTGAATGGTCACGGAGACGAGGCTCATCTCATGGAATATGCCCTTTGGAGTGAATCACACAATCCGATTCCTGCTGGCGTTCCTCTCCCCCTGCATTCCGGAGAACCGGTCCCCCTTGAGCCAAGGCCAGTATCAAGCGGGAGATGATGACTTCGAGGAAAGATTGGAATTGGCCTAGCTGGCATTCCAAAGTGTCAAGCCGTAACGCATCTACAGCTCCAAAAGTCGGGTCGATGTAAACTCTTGAGGGCGAAGTTAATGGGCTCACCTTGTCTGCAGGAAGTATGTTCCTTTCTTATATCAGGATGGGGACTGAAGTCCTAGCATCCGGTCTGGGGACTCTTAACATCTCTATGGATGGGTTGCTATCCACCGCGTTGTTCGGGCCTCTCAGCCGCGTAGAATTACCAGACCTTGTGATCATCAAGCTTTAGCCGAGACGGGAGCTGATGATTGGAGGAAGACTTTTAGTAGCGCTTCCCACAGACAACGCCAAACTGTTGATGTCGAATATTGGTCGGCCCCAACAGTATGGTCTGGGCACTACGTTGAAAGTCTTATTCCTTGCTAAAATGGAGATGGGGAGGTCCGAGATGGGTCTCAAATGATGGAGCAACTTGGGGGTCTTCTGATCCGAAAAGAGTCTTGGTCCAAGAAAAGTCTTGGTCCGAGTTGGGATGAGTTTCAACCTATCACTTACACAAAAGACTTGTCGGGATGGACCCGGCATGTTCCTTCCAGCGTGAGAATCAGCGCTCAGGGGAAAAAATTTAAATATGCTACAGTGAGAAAGCTTAGCAAATTTGGTGTACCTTTGGGCATTAGTATGCCCTCATTTATATAGGTAATGGATTGATTAGCATTTGGAGGATTAGGGGCCTAAGCAGGGATTAGGATCCTGATTTCAGTGCGTGGCCAATGAGAGGGCGAGTGGAGGGTTTAAGCTTGTGGGCCTGGGCTTCCTGACCCTTTTGCTGAGGCCCATGGGCGATGAGATTCTGCCAGGGGACAAATGGTCCGACCCATGATTCCAGAAGGATCCTTCCTGCAACCCATGGTGTGATGAGTTTTCTTCCTTGCTCTTCCCACATAGCTGGAGACGAAAAAGAGGACGTCTTGCTGAGGAGCTTGTGGAGTTGATTTTCGAGATGGGTAGTGCTGGTCTGGGGATAACGGCGAGATGGGGAAGGGTTTCCCCATCCCGATGGCAGCTTACCTACTCTTCCTGGAGAACATCGTTGGTGAGGTCTTGGGGTGGCCAGCATGGGCTGACACTTGTCCTTGCCCAGCATAATCTCTACACTTCGTCCTTGGTTAGAAATAGGCTCTGTTGAAAAATTGTTGACACGTAGTCTTTCATTAATTGCGTGGGAGCGATCATTTTTACCATTATCACCAAGCAACACGACGTGGGATTTGCACCAAAATTTATGTAGTGGAAGTCTTGTGACATATTCCACTCCCTTCTTTATTATTTCTTACTCTTGTCTTATCATATCTATTTAAATGCACCAAATTAATATTTTAATTATTATTTTTATTATATTCATCCAAATTATTTTTCCTCCACAAATTATATCATTTTTATTTCTTCCTAATTTTCCCTCCACAAGATAATTTGCAATACGTCGACACCACTTTATTTATTTATTTTCCAATCCTCAATATATTATTCTTTCCATTTTCAGGTTAATCATACTTTATCCTCTATCATTTGGTTGAATTACACTTAACACCCCTATTATATTTTCGTCATTACTAACGCTTGTGGTTTAGACTTATGTAAAACAATTACAT
Source organism: Eucommia ulmoides (assembly GCA_016647705.1). Taxonomy (NCBI): domain Eukaryota; kingdom Viridiplantae; phylum Streptophyta; class Magnoliopsida; order Garryales; family Eucommiaceae; genus Eucommia; species Eucommia ulmoides. The sequence goes on from CM028331.1 coordinate 44,807,828, forward strand.
TTTTCGTTAAAGTTAATGATCAAACATCAAAAAATTAAAATTAATACATTATTTAACATTATTTTAAATTTTTAACTCCCTGAACGAGATCAGAGTCGAGGTCGGCTAATTTTCTCTCATCCTATTTTTTTCATTTCCTTTACTTTTCCAGATCAAGTGTAGTCATATATAAAAGTAAATTTGTTATTTTATACAATTCTATTAAATATTTAATAATTGTTTTTAAGTCTAAACCACAGAGGAAGGAGAGGTGAGTGATGACGAAAATAATATAGAGGTGTAATGTGAAATTCGGTCAACTCAAAGGGAGCAAAGTGTAATTATTAGTTTTTTTTTTCCACTTTCAGCAGTATTTATATCCCATGCAGCATTCAAAAACTGTTCAAGCAACTTCTCAAGTAGTTCTACTAATTTCTCCTCTTTTTTTTTTTATTGGGATTCTCTCTCTCTATTCAAGATCTATTAATTTTTATTTTCTTCAAAAAAATAATTTTATTTTTTCCAAAAAACTCGAAAACATGGGAGATAGGGTGCGTTTGGCAGTCGGAGTAATGGGTACATTTTTTAAATTTCCTTTATTTATTTATTTTTTAAAAATTATATATGAAATTTTATTAATTACTGTGATTATTAACCCCAAGAAATAATTGAAATTTTTTTTTCATGCAGGAAATGCTGCCTCTATGTTACTCTATGCAGCTCCAATGTAAACTCTAGTTCTTTTTTTTTTTTTAATTATTATTATTAAATTTATTTCAATATTGTTTTCCGAATATCTTCAAATTTACACATTTTCTTTACTGAAAATTCTGTCAAATTTTTTTTAAAAAAATTCATAAAAAATTATTTGGTAATACTATAATAACAGTTTTACAGTTGAAATCCAAACAGACCGTTGATTTATTTATTCCCTTCTCCCCACCCCCCACCCCCCAACCCCCCACCCAAACAAGCGTTCTTCTAATCAAATATATATATATATATATATAACTCTCTTTCTCTCTCTCTAGATTAACATTCTCAAGGGTGATAAGGAAGAAAAGCACAGAGGAATTCTCATGTGTGCCCTACACCATTGCACTGCTCAACTGTTTTCTCTACACTTGGTATGGTTTGCCCATTGTAAGCAACAGGTGGGAGAACTTCCCTGTCGTCACCATTAATGGCTTTGGCATTTTCCTTGAGATCTCCTTCATCCTCATCTACTTCTCCTTTGCTTCACCTAATGGAAAGGCAAGAACTCAACCTATAAATATATATATATATATATATATATATATATATATATATATACCTCTTTTAATTATGTATTTTTTTGCCCTGTTTAGGCAGACAGTGGCGGACCTAGTAAAGGAATAGAGAGACTCAAGTCTCCTCTCAACTTTTTCACTATTACTCTTACACCTTTCGGGGAAAAAATAAAAATCAAGAGCTTTTTGCACTTTGCAACCATGAAGTTTCATAGAAATTTTAAACCCTAAATATATCCAAATCGTGTCAAATCAATCATTTCATCATTTTTTATGACAGAATTCACCCACGTGGGTGATTCCGTGTTTGACACATGACTCATTTCCTTCATAAAAAATGATGAAATTACTGATTTTGACTGACTTGACACGATTTGAATATTTCATAGTTTAATGTGTTGACATTAAAAGTATATGGATTAAAGTAAGATTTTCTGAAACTTTAGGGGTGCAAAGTGCAAAAATTTTTGCGTAAATATATCAGAATTATAAAAATATCAAATAAACTTCTTAAAAAAATTTAATTCCCCTTCAACCAATTTTCTGTATCAGACGATGTTGGCAGAGTGATTCTAATTGAAAATAATCTTGTGTTTGCAGAAGAAGATCTCAGTGTTAACATTAGTTGTTATAACCGTGTTCTGTGTAACTGCGACAATATCAACCTTCGTTTTCCATGATCACCATAATAGGAAGGTGTTTGTCGGGAGTGTAGGACTTGTGGCCTCTGTAGCCATGTACGGTTCTCCTCTGGTGGTTTTGGTGAGTCATTTCTTTCTTTATTTGTTTAATCGCTCTTTTTCAAATTATTTAAGATTTTTTTTTTATTCTCAAGACTTAAATTACACATTTCACCCCCTCAAATGCTCGATTTTAGTCAAGGGCAACTGAAAAAAAAAAAAAAAAAATCTAATAATTTTGTAATATTTTTATAATTAATAATATTATTGATGTCGGGTATCCCAATTACAGAAGCAAGTTATAAAAACGAAGAGTGTGGAATTTATGCCGTTCTATCTGTCATTCTTCTCATTCCTCATGAGCTTACTCTGGATGGCTTACGGACTCCTCAGCCATGATCTTTTACTAGCGGTTCGTATAAAATTAGGGTTAAATTTGTAATTTACAATTTTTGCAAGGGCATAAATATGCTTATTTTTTCAAAAAAATCTAGGGTATAAAGTGTCAATTTTTAACCTTTTTTTTTTTCAGGCTCCAAATCTAGTTGGGAGTCCCTTGGGGATCCTTCAGCTTGTGCTCTATTGCAAATACAGGAAAATGGGGACCATGGAAGAACCACAAAAATGGGATGTAGAAAATAATGAAGAAAAAACTAAACAAATACAATTTCCCAATGATGAAAAAGTATACTGCAATCAACTCGAAGTTGACACAGGTTGAATTCGTACATCAATATGCTTTTAAATTTCACTTTCAATCCGTTTTTTGTTGAATCGTCCAAAAATCGTCCAATTTATTTGGTAAAATAATAATTTTTAGATTATTTCTCAACTTTAAAGGGTTTAAAATAAAATATTTATGGGGTCAAATATATATATATATATATATATATATATATATATATATATATATATAATATGAAAGTTTTTGAGTTTTATTAGAAAATAAATTTAAAATGTTGTTTATCTCAATCGTTGGATCTAAAGTTGATCAGACGATTTAAAATGTCTAAACTATAAAATATATTCTGATTTATAGAATTAATTTATTAATTTATTATCACTAATTATATTTATTTTTCTTGTGATTTTTTATTTTGCAGGGAAAACTTATTTTAATGGACAATAATTTCACCAAACTTAGGGAGTGGGGTTGTTTGGAGAGGATAATAATGGGTTTTGGCTGTATGAGTAGCATTGTTTCAAAAATTTCAATAATTTATAAAATTATATGCTACAAATTTCAATATATCTTTGCACTAAATTTATGTCAGCTACGTACTGTATGATACGCAAGAATAAGATCGAATTTTAAAAAAAATAAAAATAAAAAAATTGTGAATTTGATCTTATGTATCTTTTGGAGAACACATTTTTAATTTTGAAAATTTACATACTTTTATTTCCAATTCTAATTTTAAGTCCCAAATTTATTAACACTCTCTTGACAAAGTCCTACGTTTGTTAAAATTAAGAGGAAACCTTAGGGGCCGTCGAATAATACCCTTTGTGGGCCACGATCCTTACGGGCATAGTCCGTAAAGCCCCATTTGTTTAGTATTTTAGTCCTCTTTTACTTGTTTTTATTTCTAAAATTGGTAAACATGTTTCTGTTTCTAAATATTCTCATGTTTTTTGGGAGTAGTCCCGGATTCCTTAAAATTTTGAGAAACAAAAAAAAAAATCTTAACTTACCGAAAATAAATGATTTCGTCAATATGAAAAACTCAAAATAGTGAAATTTTCAAGGATGTACTACACTGAAAAAGAATGATTTCATCACTTTTATGAAAAACTTAAAAGTGTAAAATTTTGAAAAGTATAGCACACCGAAAAAAATTCGATTTCATCACTTTTATGAAAAAAAAAACTCAAAATTGTGAATGTTTGAAAGGTAACTCACTGAAAATAAGATTTCACCAATCTTATGTAAAACTCAAAATCGTGAAATTTTGAAAGGCTACAACTAAAAAAAAAAAAAAAAAAAAACTCATTTTCGACATTTTTATGAAAAACTCAAAATTTTAAAATTTTAAATGGTTATAACTCACCGAAAATATATATGATTTTGCCAATTTTATGAAAAAATTAAAATCGTAAAATTTTCAATAGCAATAACTTGGCGAAAAAACTTTATTATGAAAAATTCAAAATCATGAAATTTTCAAATGGCTCATCGAAAATACATGATTTCATTAATTTTATGAAGAAAAAAACTCAAAATAATGAAATTTTAAAAAGTTATAGCTCACCGAAAAAGTTCGATTTTACTACTTTTACGAAAAACCCAAAATCGAGCATTTTTTAAAGACTATAACTCACCGAAAATATCTGATTCCACTAATTTTATGAAAAACTCAACATTGAAAATTTTTTAAGGCTATAAATCACTGAAAATACATGATTTCGCCAATTTTATTAAAAAAATAAAAAAAAAATGTGGAATTTTGAAAGGCTATAGGACACTGAAAAAGTCTGATTTCGTCACTTTTATAAAAAATTCAAATACGTGAAATTTTGAAATATTGTAACTCATCGAAAATACCTTATTTCACTAATTTTATAGAAAACTCATAATCGTGAAATTTTGAAAGGTTATACCTCACCGAAAAAGCCTAATTACATTACTTTTATGAAAAATCCAAAATCAAAAAAAAAATCATTGGTTCTACCTCACCTAAAATACATGATTTTGCAAATTTTACAAATAACTAAGAATTATGAAATTTTGAAAAACTATAGCTTACTAGGAAAGACTAATTTCGTCACTTTAATGAAAGACTCAAAACCAAAAAAAACTCAATTTCGCTACTTTTACAAAAAATTCAAAATTGTAAAATTTTGAAAGGCTACTCTCTTAAAAAACATGATTTCGCCAATTTTACGTAAAACTCAAAATCGTGAAATTTTGAAAGTATAAATCACTAAAAATACCCTAGTTTGCAAATTTTATATAAAACTCAAATTTGTAAAATTTTGAAAGGCTATATAGCTAACTTAAAAACTCGATTTTGTCACTTTTATGAAAATCTCAAAATTGAAAAGCTATAACACAGCGAAAATACATGATTTTTTCAATTTTATGCAAAGTTAGATCATGAAATTTGAAAACTCTATAACTCACCGAAAATATAAGATTTAGCCAATCTTATAAAAAAACTCAAAATCGTGAAATTTTCAATTTTATAACTAACTGAAAAACCTTGATTTAGTCACTTTTACGAACAACTAAAAAATCGTGAAATTTGAAAGGCTACCGAAAAAGTCCAATTTCAACAATTTTAATCAAAACTCAAAACCATAAAATCTTGAAAGGCTACCTCACCAAAAAAGCCCGATTATGTCGCTTTGATGAAAAATTTAAAATCGTAAAATTTTGAAAGAACATAACTCACGAAAAATATCTGATTCTAATAATGTTATGAACACTCAAAATCGTAAAATTTTGAAAGGTTATAACTCACCGAAAAAACTTGATTTCGTCAATTTTAGACAAAACTCAAAACCGTAAAATTTTGAAAGGCTATAACTCATCGAAAATACCTGATTTCGCCAATTTTATTAAAAACTAAAAATTGTAAAATTTTGAAAAGTTATATAATTCACCGAAAAAGCCTAAATTCGTCACTTTTATGAAAAAATCAAATATATCAAATTCTGAAATGGTATAGCCCAGTAAAAATACTCAATTTCGTCTTTTTTACATGAAATTCAAAATCATAAAATTTTGAAAGGATAACTCACGAAAACAACTGATTTTTACGAATTTTAAAGAAAACTCATAATCTTAAAAATTTTAAAGGTCATAGTTCAATGAAATTTTTTTAAAGGCTCTCTAAAAGTACACTTCGCCAATTTTACGAAAAACACAAAATCATGAAATTTTGAAAACCTATAGCTCACCGAAAAATCACAATTTCGTCAATTTTATGAAAAATATGAAATCCTGAAATTTTGAAAGGTAAGCTCAACGAAAATACCGAATTTCACAAATTTTATAGAAAAAATGAAAATCGCAAAATTTTAAAATGTTATAACTCACCAAAAAAGTCTTATTTCATCACTTTTATGAAAAATTCAAAATAACAAAATTGTGAAAGGCTAAAACACAGCGAAAATATATGATTTTACCAATTTTACGAAAAAGACAAAATCATGAAATTTTGAAAACCTATAGCTCACCGAAAAATCCTAATTTCGTCACTTTTATGAAAAACTGAAAACCCTAAAATTTTGAAAAGCTATAACTCTCCGAGAATACCTAAATTTTGCCAATTTTAGAAAAAACTCAAAATCGAAAAATATTGAAAGGTTAAGACACATTGAATGTTCGTGTCTCCTTCTTTGTCATTACGAGTAAACTCGCATGACAAAGAATAGAAGCTGTAGACATCGTATTTTATCTCACCCATATAGTATCGGATAGAAAACGCAAATTCAGATAAACTTTAAACTGAAGTTTAAAGGGAATGAATTTCTACCTTAAATTACATTGGATGCTACAACAAAACAACAACAAATACAAGAAAACATAAAATTGTCAATTTGACTAAATTCGATATAAGTAAAAATTTCAGATCAACCTTGAAATTCTTAAAGTTAAAGAGGACTAAAATGACATTATTATAGGTTGATTTTAATGAACCTCTAATATGAATAAAAAATAGTTACTACCCTTTAATTTGAGAAAACTTCACCAATTACCCTTGTTTTTCGTTTTGACCCTTGAAACATTTATTATCATCGGTTTTTTCTTTTTTATACCAAAAATACTTCTTTAATTTTTTGTTTGAAGTGATAATCTCCAAGAAATCAAGCCAAAAACCTTGATCAAATCACATAAACTATCATGATAAGCCTAGTTCCCCAAACTAACTAGTGTTTAAGACTCGATTCGTAACCACCCAAACCGAAGTAATCATGACAAGCATTCAAAGTCCATCACATCAAGGGCCTCACCATGCATTTAGCGACTCATTAATGAGCATTAAATAATGAGACATTTTTCAGATATTTCTACCAAAATATCTAGGATGGAAACCAAGTTACTTAAAAAGTAACTAACGGTTACAAAACATACCGAACCGATTTACCATCACATCATGCATTAAATGAGCCATAAAATCAACCTTCCATCAAACATTTAATACTTGAAACAACCTAGGGAGACTACATTCAAAGAATCAAGATATTTTGAGCAAAATATCTTAAGAAAACCAAGTTACTTGAAAAGTAACTAAACGGTTACAAAACTAACCAGACTATTTCCCATTCCACCAGAGGTATTAAATGCCCTTCAAATCAAAAATTATATCAAGCATTCAATGCCGAAATGACAAGAAGAAACCACATTCTTTGAACCTCTAAGTGCATTTAATGAAAGTAACCGAAATAATTCGAGTAACTAGCACTTAGCAACCAAACCAAACTGGAAAACATCTCATCAAGCATTAAATACCCCATGTTCCAACCAATGATGACTAATCATTACCAATAATGAATAATGATTGACAATCATTGGCGATGATTACTTAGATATTCAAAAGATTTTGTAATTATTACATAGTTTTAGAAAATCTTAATAAATCTTCCAAATTTGGTCCAAACCATGAAAGTATGAAACATCAAAGGGATGCACATAGACCAAACAAGTCCTAAGGAACAACCTGGGATGGCCTGCGCATTGGGGAATGCGTAGGCTTCCCGAGCCTATACATAGGCAGCTTGTTTTTTCATTTCCAAAGGGTTTGATCAAGAGCTTCTCTCTCTAGTCCTGAATTTTTCTCTCGGGTCTAGGAAATTCTCAAGCCTTCTACTTCAAAAACACCCCGAAATTCTGTCAAAATAACTTCCTAAAGGTGTTCTTGAGGATCTTGGAGGAAGATCTCAAGAAGTTATAGAAAAACGATCAAGAACAATCAAGAAGATCGAAGAAGAAGAAGGAAAATACTTAAGAAAATGCCACTCCCCTAAGTTAGGTAAGCCTTCTTAAATGCCATTCGATCTTGTTTAAATATCGTTATATTGCTTGTATATACCGTATTTTGTTAGTTCTTAGATGCAAGTCCATGTATATAGTGTATATATCAAGAAACAAGTCAAAAGCATCAAAATATGTCAAGAACATCAAGAACATGAAGAACATATCAAGAACATGACAAGAACATCAATCACACCATGAGTTGTGCATAGCATCTTTAGTTTTCTCAAGAATACATGAAACCGAACTCTAAAGAACTTAAAACAAACATCCGACAAAGGACTACTAACCACTAGCAACTAACTTTTATATTTTTGCAATAATCTAGATCACAACCTGGCATTAAGTCATCAGGCTTATGTACTGGCACCTTATATATATACATATATACTACTCTGTCAAGATCCTTGTGGCTAAGTTTCGGAATAAAGGGATAACCTCTATACCTTCGGGGATAAGTATGCACCTTTTTCAGAAACGTTTATGTTTTCTTAGTTACGAGTAAAACTGGCACATTTATTATATATTTTCTTTTCTTTTTGAATTAATAACTTAAACCTAAACACTAAACTTGCCTAAACAAGTTAGTTCGATTAGAGTGTTCTTGATAAAATCAAAAGTATATATCCACTTATATATCATCGGTGTGATTCATGTCCTTATCTTAAAAAAATAAAATAAATAAATAAATAAATTCATCTCGAGATAAACTACGCGCTGACCTAATTCTCAATTACCTGAGGTACATAGGCAACCCACGTACGGGTTCGGTCACCTGTCTAAAAAAAATCAATTCATCTTGAATAGATGAATTATGTTTCCACCTGCTTCCCCAAGAAAACTGAGATACGTAGGCAACCTTTATAGGTTTGATCAACATAAAAAATACAAAAATATTTTTTATGTAATGTATTTTATTTGTTTCAACTTATAGATAGTTAATTTTTCTTGTTTCCTTATGTCAAAAAGGCATAAAAGACAAAAATATAAAAAATGAGAATTATTGTGTTAAACAAAACCAAAGGATATTACTTGGACTTTGCTTAAACGTAAACATATATATAGACTGAGGTACTGCATTCGGACGAGTGTCTTGGGGTGCTTAAAATCTTCCCCGAGCATAACCGACCCCGAACCTCAAAGAAATCTCTGATAAAAAATCAACTATTTCTCGAGTCAAAACTTGAGTCATTTTCAAACAAAAAATTATTTTCGAATATTCCAGTGACCTAGCTCACCATTCAACGCTATACTAGGTGGCGATTTCTTTTTTAAACAAAATCCCAACCCAAAGAACGTTTTCAAAATCGGCGCCTAGAAAAGTCAAAAGTATTAAAAAAAAAAAAAAAAAAAAAAGTCAAAAGTACCAAAAAAATAAAAAGGTTTATCTAGAAAAAAGATGGGTAGATATCCCTACTTTTATCTCTCAAGATCATTTTATAAAGTTAATAAATAATTTGTTAAAAAAAAAAAAGGGGGGGGGGGGGGGGGGGGGGGGCAGAAAAAACTAACCAATAGAAAGATTATAGCACTAAAAGGGCCATTCACAAAATTTTCCCATAATTACATTTAACAAAGTTAAGAAAAAAAAATGACGAAAATTAAAAGGCAATACCTCCAGAAAAGGGTATTTTCGTTACTTTTATCTCGCACATAATTTTATAAATTTATAAAAATAAAAAATATCAAAAAATTGAAATCGGAAAAAAATAAAGAGGGTTGCTCACCCAAAAGATCATTTTCCCAAATTTATCCATAATTATATTTTAGAAAATTAAAATTTTACTTGACAAAAAACCAAAAAATGAGGAAAAAAAAGATTTAAACTTGTGGAAACGTCGGCCTTTTATCCTTATTCATCAATTTAAAATCTAAGCATATGGCAAGACTATATCTCCAAAAAGACTATTTTTGCGAATTATCCCTCATAATTATGGACGATAAAAGTAGCAAAATCGACCTTTTAAAATGACCAATCTGGGATTAGTAGGCATGCCCTAGCCTGAACATTACATGCAACAACAACTACCGAAAAAGAAAAAGAAAAAGAAAAAATTATTGCCAAACAAGATAAAGCTTAAAAAAATTCAAAACTAACAGCAGAAATATTAGAGTATCTTATCTTACAACAATAGCCACTCCACAAACTCTTACAGAATGAGAATTACTTTAGCAAACAAGGGGAAAAAAGGGCTCACCATGGAATTATGCAAAAAGAACATCCTGTTCTTGCTATTGTCTGGGATAAGGAGGCTGCTGCAATCCATTAAACGGCATACTTGTCGGAGTAGACGGTTGCTGCATATACGGGTGGCTACTAACATGCATCTGCTGCATGGCCATTGGCATGGACTGATGCATTCCGGGCGAGCCCCAATTGGCTTGATGTTGATGGGGCATGGGACCATCAGGACCTGGACCGTAATGGGCCCCGTTGTAATGATGAGGACTTGGCCCTGCATTGGGATGTGGTTGCTGGCCGAGGATTGGTGGCTGGGAGTTTTGAATAGGAACATTTGGGATTGTGTAGTCTCTGCTTCTATCATTGTTGACCTGAAATCAGTGTATAAGACCGTATAGAAGACACAAAAAACAAAAATTAGATTTATAGAATAATAGGAGTATAATATAATTGTGAATTTTTTTTTTTTTATTTATTTATTTATTTATCCTTTTTTTTTTTTGGTAAGCGTGTTTTTGAGTTTTGTTGTTCAAAGAAAAATTGTGGTAGAAATGCTAAAGTAGCAAACCAAACAACAAGTACACTTTAACCCATTCTACTTAATTGGAAAACTAACTCTATTTTATCGCAACTTAATCAATACCCTAAAAAAAAGCAGCCCGGTGCTACAAAACTCCCACTATGCACGAGATCGGGGGAAGGAGAAAGATAGCTAAAGAGAGAAAAATATATTATTTTTCCTTTTTATTACCTTTAAATATTAAATTTAAATAAAAAAAATAAAGAAAAATTATTTCGTTTCATATTTTATTTTTACTTTTTGAATAAAACGTGAGTTTCTCCCTTTAGAAGAGAGTGATGTGTAGGTTTCTAATGTAGAGGGGTTAAATGACACAAGACCAAAATGGGTAAAAAAAAATTAAACCTTTTTATAATTAATAAAAATAATTAGTTAGTATTTTAAATATATATATATATATATATATATATATATAGCAAGGCTATTATTAGTGGTTCAAAAGTATAGATATAGATTATCCTAAAAAGGTTAGTTGTGGGATCTCAATCGCAACCACTCATCCTAAAACCAATTGGTTTTAGGAAAGGCGCAAACCCTAGCCTTATAGTCCATTCAGTAACACACACAAGCATTCACGGCATTCGACTGTAACTCGATCCATCCCCGGACCACTGCCATGGGACAATTGCTGCCAAAAACTAACCAACAATAGTGTTGCTGGTTGAAGCCAGGGAATTGGAATTCAAAATGAAGACATGTAAATTTAAATTCCAATTCCATGCACCCAAAACACTACACGAGAAGTTCAAATAGTGAGAATTTCTAAGGGCTAACCACAAATTGTGAGAGTTTCACAGGTAGGCAAATGAATGAACTCTTATTTGCAAACATCTTGAAAATATATATGAAATTCATGATATAAGGTAAGCAGTCGAGGGGATAATGGTGGCAATTACCTTGATACTGAGATCGGTATGGCGTGAGTACGAGATGTGAAGTTTGCAATACCCTCCGTCATATATGCAGTGTCCTTCTAACGATTCCTTTGCAACAACAGCCGTTTGAACATCTGCAAGCAAAGTCCATTATTGCAAACACCCCTAAATAAACTTAAAACAATAAAGTCTCATTTCATACATTGTCCAGGTGGTAATGCATGTAACCATGGGCAGATCAAAGATTTTAGGCACCTTTTGGTAACTTTTTTAAATTAAAAAAAAAAAAAAAGAAGTTGATTTGACGAAAAAAGTACTTAAAAGTAAAAGCCAAGAATCAAAAGCTTTGATAGTGTAGAGAAAATATATTAGCATTCTCCCCACAAATGATCCCCTCAATTCCAAAAGAAGTCATTGAAGAGTTCCTAGTCCATCAATCTCTTATATAATATAAAAATCAGAAAGACAAAAGGCAACTGTTTTTGTTTTTAAAAAAAAGTAGTTAAAATCTTGTTGTTACTTTTTTTTTTTAATTATTTTTAAAAGTACGTTTTTAAAAGCATAACAAACGCCACTTTTTAAATTAAAAAATATTACCAAACAGAGCCTTAAATTTTCATAGTTCTAATATTATCTTTATTTTATTTCATTTTTAAGCGCTTCGACTTACCAGGATACTGAATTAAAGCCTGAACTCCCCCATTCTTATCAAACATTGCAATCTTCAGGACCGGTCCAAAGGAAGAAAAGACCTGATCACAACCACCCCAAAAGATCACAATAATACTTCATAATCAGAAGCCATTCTAACAGACAGATGAGACTAAAGAAATTTGATTCAACATGTAACATGGGGAAAAAAATTAAAGAAAGAGAATAACAAGATATACCGTGTGAAGAATATCTAAGGTAACCGCATATTGCATGTTTTCAATAGAAGCAAGAAGAACATTACTCTCCGCTTCTAGTTTCTTCCCATCAAGACCCAAACCCAGCTGCAATGACAAAAAGGTAGAAATTGGGTAAAAGATAAAAAATAGGGTGTTCCAGTGATAGGACCCTTATTTTACCCTTAATTTAAAAAAAAAAAAAAAACCTACCCAATTACAACTTGTGTTTTAGTTCCGCACATTTAAAAAAGATGGAAAGCCCAATACACACGCCTGCACCATGTAGCCGTGTAGCCGTACTAAACAGAAATATTTTACATGTACCTAACTTGTGCGTAAAATATTTGTTAGATGTAACAAATATTACACAAGTACATATAATATAGTTACATGTAATTTTTAATTACGTACAACTAATATTACAAAAATACACATAACTAACATTACACAAGTACTCATATAATTACGTGTAATTTGTAATTATTAACTTGTAACTAATTTTAGTTATATATAACTAATATTTACTCTAATACAGATTCACTTGCCAAGCTCTTTCTACACTCCACAAACAATGCATGAGCACACGTGAGACTAATACGGAACGAAAAACCAGTTTAAGAGACTAAATCTAAACTTATGTTCTAAATAAGACATATAACATATTACACTCTCTATTTAGGGCTATTGACCAATTATACCTAAAAAATATCACAAACAAGATTAGAAAGGAACAAAGCCATTCATTAAAAATGGGCAAATTATGACTACTTTGACTAAGGCAGCATTTGGTAACGCCTTTTAATTACTTTTTTGCTTTTAAGCAACAAATTAATTAATTTTAAAATTGAAGTTTAATTTGCACTTTAAAAGAGGTACTTTTAAAAAGCAAAAAAATAAAAACATGAATTCAACTACTTTTTTCAAAAAGCTAAACAAAGTTGCTTTTTGTTCTTCGATTTTTATACCATAATAAGATATCCATAGATTAAGACCTCTCCATTCACTTTTTTCAATCATCTATGCATTTTTTAGGATTAAAGATATTATCTCTACACTATCAAACACACTTTCGATTTTTTGCTTCTGCCTTTATAATTACTTTTTTGTCAAAATAAAGTTTAACATTTTAAATAGTACTTAAAAAATGTTACCAAACGGTGCCTAATTTGAACTTCAGATGAATCAAAAGAGCAAAGCTGACTCTTCCTCTGTGTACATATATAAAATATATATAATGTAAACCAATAAAAGGTTTTCCAGTGTTTACCTGACCCCTTGAATCTATGGCAGATGGGGCTATAGGAAGAGGAGTGGTATAGTCCCTGCATCAAAAGAAAGTATAATCAGTACAAGTTATCATACAGACAGACGAAGACAAGATGTGAATGTCCAATTGCAACACAATACATACCTGCTACGATGGCTCTGGAATTTCACCGTTAAATCGGTATGGGCGGAATATGTGATCCGAAGAGTACATGGACCTAGCTCTGGAATCAAATATCTGAATACACATCAAGACCGAAAAATTATTCACCGTTTCAAACCACAGACAGAAAAAATTTCATCAGTTTTATCCCCTAAAGGCATATAATAAAATAGACGTGGTTGATCACAAATCAAAATCCGGGACAATAACAAAGCTAACTCACGAAAAAGACCATTTTCTCTACTTTTATCACCTAAATAAATTTCATGGAGTCATGAAAGTATTTGATTACAAATCGAATCAGCGACAAGAACAGGACTATAGCTCACTATATTCGTTACTTGACCACAAATCAAAATTTGGGCCAATAAAAAGGCCAGAGTCATTAAAAACAGTACATTCGTTACTTTTACCCCGTGAATGCATGTCAATGAGTTAAGGAATTATTTACTCAGGAGGTTAATGGAAAAATATAGAGAAAATAAGAAAAATTTACATATGCTATTTGTGGCCCTAGAAAAGGCTTATGATAGGGTACCCAGAGAAATTTTGTGGTGGGTGCTAAAAAAGAAACAGATATTCAAAGTGTACATCGAGGTAATTAAGGATATGTATGAAGGTATAGTCACTAGTGTTCGAATAGGAGGGGGCAATACTTGTGCATTTCCTATTAATATTAATATAAGCTTACATTAAGGATCATCTTTAAGTCCTTACTTCTTCGTTCTAGTGATGGATGAGCTCACAAAACATATTCAAGATGCAGTACCTTAAAGTATGTTGTTTGCGGATGACATCGTATATAAGTGGACGAAAGTAGAATAAGTCTTAATACTAAATTAGAAAGATAGAAAGAAGCGTTAAAATCTAGAGGTTTGAAAGTTAGCAAAAACAAGACGGAATACATGCATTGCAATTTTAGTAATGCCCGGAGAAACGGTGGTGCAGCCAAAATTGGAGACGAGGAGGTGCCAAAAGTTGATCGTTTTAGATATTTAAGTTCAATGATTCAGAGCAATAGCGAAATCGAGGAGGATATTGCGCATAGAATCAAGGCAGTTTGATCAAAGTGGAAAAGTTCAGTTAGGGTAATTTGTAATCGTAGAATTCCGTTGAAACTTTAAGAAAAATTCTACAAAACTACTATAGAACCAGTGCTTCTTTATTGTTAAGAATGTTGAGCGGTAAAAATGAATCATGTCTAAAAAATTGGAGTGACAGAAATGAGGATCATGCGGTGGATAAGTGGGAAGACAAGAATTGATAAAATTAAAAATGAAACTATTTGGGGGAATTTAGAAATAGCTTAGAGAAAATCGTTTACGATGGTTTGGGCATGTGCATAGAAAACCCATAGAAGCACCAGTGAGAAAATGTGATTTAGTTCAAGTTCAGGAGACCACTTGAGGAAGAGGTAGACCTAAGAAGACGTTGGACAAGACTATTATAAATGATTTTACGGCATTAAACCTAACGAAAGGGATGAGCCTTGATCGATCACTATGGAGTAAACGGATTCATGTAACCGACCCTACATAAGTGGAACAAAGGCTTAGTTGTTGTTGTTATTGTAAATTGAAATTTATGAAACATATATGTGATAGCTGGGAAGAATATTGGATTGGGGCTATGACATTTAAAGGGGAAGGCACCAAACATATAACTGATCAAGCAGGTATGTTAAGCAGTTACATACCATGTTTGGAAAGAGAACAACCTCAGAATAATCAAGAATTGCAGCAGAGAAGTTCATTTAATCTAAATTGACTACGCCATCAGAACCAGAATGATATCCATTATGGGAAGTTGCCAGCAAATATAATGGATAAAGGGAGAAGGACAAGTTATCTTGTTGTAGCCCTTATTTTTCTTCGTTAGCGTGTCTTTAGTTGAATTGTTTTTCTAAAGTTAGACGTTGGTTTTGCTTAGGAGTTTACTTCCAGCTGGTGGAAATTTGAAGCTTGCAGGGTATGCCCCTTGTGATTTGCAATTCTGTTTTCAGTTTCAAATCCAATATCACTTCCCAAAAAGAAAATGGTCTGTGAGCACGACTTAAAAAATCTAGCACAAAAAAATAGCTGCAGAAGAGAAACATGTGATGGGGTAAGGAACACGTGTGTACCCCTTAAATAAAAAAGGCGTCAATGATGTCCAGCCCATATGCAAGTAACCAGCACATCAAGGAAATATGACCCAATATAGTTGCTCAAATAAATCCAACATCACCTTGGAATGCTTCTTCCATCAAGCGCATCTTTCGCTGATGAGGCAGTTTCTAGATCAGAAAATTGCACTAAAGCCTGTAAAGGTATATCGCACATAAATAACTCCAGTTGTAAGAGGATATCTGAAAATGATTTTTTTTATGCACATCAAAATGAACCTGGAATCCAGCAGTCTTCTCAAAAGTGGTAATCTTATGTACAAATCCAAAAGCTGAAAACACCTGTGGATGTGGAATAATTCACATATAAGTACTATAGAAGAAATAAATCTAACATACAAGGAGGCATTCCTCCATCACATGGCACGATTATTGCAGAAACTGGAAATGCATGGTTAAAGGTTTAAAAAATATTGCTTATTATGCATATGAAACTATCAGTATACATACATCATCAAAAATGTCAAATGATAATGAATGAGAAATGCATATAACTTTTTGCAACGTGCCAATCATATAGAAAAGAAATAATCAATAAGTAATCAACCAATGGTCCAATGCACATGTACAGAACCTTGAGCGGACTGACAAAAGCAAAGAATACCCTTTAATATCCCTGCTTGAGTTAACTAATAAGCAAATTGTTTGACTAAAATTTCAATGGGAAATTACAACCTCATAATTCATAAAGAAATTAAGCATAGATAAAAATTAGAACTACATTTAACTCTTAATTACAATAAATTTATGCAATCCAACATGCTGGTGCATATTTTATATCTCCTAAAATGTAATACTGACTTTGTACTCGTATAATTATGAACGATTCCCACTGCACTTGAACACCTGAATTTCAGAAATTACCAAATTTGTGAATCCCGCATCCCCAGACCTATAGTGCTTCCTAGCCATCAAAGATTCAAAATTCACATGCTTCAGATTTGATAAACTGGACGCAAAGAATAGTGAAAACACAGAATAAGCTTCAAGAAAGATATATCATTGGTAAAGGCATTGTTGAAGCGGTCAAGGATTTTTTTTGGATCTGGTAAATTGTTTAAAGCTCTTAATTCTAAGAGCACAACCCTTATTCCTAAGGTTCCAAACACATCTAAAAGTATAAATTTCTTCCAGTTTCTTTAATCTTGTCAGTAGCGATATTTCTAAGCTTCTAGCAAATAATTGAAGGGGGTGTCGCCAGATATTAAAAGTTGACCAGTGCTATAAAAAGCCAGGGGCAAGTAAGTCCTAAGGCTTACGCATAAGCCTGGAAATATAAACTTTCAATATTTTGAAAATGTTATAAATAATTATTAAATATAATAAAAAATACCCAGAAAAAATTAGAATAAAAGAATACTACAAAGAATAAAAAAATATAAAGGAACAATCAAAAATGGCAAAAAACATTGAAGAGTACACATACATATGTTTCTGCGAGTGTGTTAAAGTTTTAACTAAAGATTTGAACTTCAATAGCATAATAGTGATCTTATCAAGGCACCTGTTAACTCTTAAAACTTTCATGTTCACCATTTCACCTCAAAACATCAAATATAATGTTAAAAACCTACATGTCATGAAAAGACAAATAAAAACCACATCCCAAGTGCACTCCAAATCATCCTCATCTAACTTATCAGCACCTATATTGAAAGCATATAATATAAGTTCGGTATTCTTCCATTATGTTTCTTTAATTCATCTTTGTCCCATCTCTTATGAAGTGACTCAGTGGCACTTCCTGCCGTTGAAAATAAACCATCCGAAGAAAAAGTGATGTATGGAAACATGATTACAAATCTAATTTAGGACTTTTTATAGACCAAAGTACGGCCAACATAAAATAAACTTAGTTAAAACTAATTAACTAGAATGCTTTGTCCAAGCCTCAAGGGAGTACACTCAATGTGTCTTGTGCCCCTCACCGCCCTGGGAATTTGGAGTTGGGACCCAATGGCAGGCTACGAAGAGAGAGGACTTATTTGGGCTACTCAACAACAGAAAGCTAAAAAACAACTTGAGCTATGTTTTCAGACTGTCTTGAAGCTTCCATATATTGGATTTTGATGGAACACAATTTTTCATCAAAAGTCTACTGTCACCTACTCTTCTCAAGGAGTGCTGTTTGATATGGTTAAGAGGAAGCTTCTTTTATTACATGGAAGACTGGTTCGAATTTGCTGTTAAAACAAAGGGGCAGTTACCAAGAAGTCCTCATATGAAGACAAAATTACCAAAAACATCTTTTTTAAAAACATGTTACAAAATAGTCATTTTACCATTTTGTAACGATTTTACCTCTCGTGTTATATTCAACACGGGGGTCGTGTTATATTAATTATCATCTCAGCTCGTGTTACATTCAACACAATCTCAAATCATGTTATATTCAACACGATCTCATGTTGAATATAACACGAGGTAGTGTTACATTCTATTTTTTTTCATCATTCAACACAATCTCATATCGTGTTATATTCAACACGATTTCGTGTTGAATATAACACGAGGTCGTGTTACGTTCCAATTTTTTCATTCAAATTGATAATTCTTCTATCTTACATTCATATTGATATTCAACACAGTCTCGTGTTATATTCAACACGATCTCATGTTGAAATAAAACACGAGATCGTGTTATATTCCACTTTCATCGCCGTATTCAACACAAGATCATGTTATATTCCAATTTTTTCATTCAAAACTTCAAAGAATTGATAGGGAAAATGAATTTCTTGGGTGAAATTTGCAATCCATAAAAGATATTTCAATATCAGATTCAAAAATTGATTCGAATCGCAGAAGATAAACCCTCAAGATCAGATCTGGAAGGGATCCAAATCTATCTGCCAACCTCCCAAACCCCCAGATCTGCTCAAATCAAAACAAATCAAAGAGAAATAGAGGATCCCGAGCTTGAATGCGCAGAGCATCGAGAGGAAAGCGCCAACATGTAGACGCAGATCATCACGACGACGAAGATCGCAAAGCCTTGGATTAGATTCTCCGAATGGTCCATCGACGGGGATGGTCTGAAAAAGGCGATGAAGTTCTGGTTTTCGCCATGGATTTTCGTGTAGCTCTCCATCACGCCGCACCTCGCCATCGCCATCGCCACCGCTGCTCGATCGCCATCACCATCGTCGTCAATCGCAGAACGAGAGAGAGAGAGAGAGAGAGCAGAACGAATGTTGCAAATCTGAGATCTTGTGTGAGTGTGATGTGTATAAGGAAGGGTAAAATAGGTAAATAAAAAAAAATAGGACTTCTTGGTACATAGTAGTGCTTTTCATAGAATCATTGTGTGCAAAAAAAAATGTGTGGGACTATCTTGAAGATTTAGCTTTTTAGAGAGACTATTTGGTATTTATCCCTAAAACAAATTGGATAAATTTGTAACTTTCTTGGTTTTTCTTGCTCTCAAAGCTTGTCTACGCTCCTCTTTTCAGGAGCTTTGTACAAGTCTCAATCCTTGGCTGCTCTTTTCTCAGTCCATTTTTCCTTTTTCCCTTTTTAGGTGCTAATAGATTTAATTACCCAATCAAATCACCACACTAAGCAAAATGATGAAATATTTGCATGACCCTATGGCTACGACCTTTATATCCTGCCAAAAATTTAAAATTCCAGCAAAATACATGATCATAAGGGGGGAAACAAAATATATATAATATATATATAGTATTATATATATAATCTTATTAACTTCTCTAGAGGATGAGGATTAGAATTATTGAGGAAGAAACGAAGAAAGATCTAATGTTAAGCAATAAGTGAAAGGAGACAAACACATATCCACTCTTTCTCCTGATGCAATAAGCTGCGATTGAGGATATTTCTTTGACATGAGCCTGCTGATCCATTCACATTTTGTGTCAAATAAAATCTTATAAAATTGTCATGTCCTACAAAAAAGCACGACCTAACAACCAAATGGGCAACAGCATTCCCAAATAAGTTTACTTCTGGCACCTGTAAGGGAGATACATGAATACTCACCAAGTGTAGAACATCAATGCTGACAAGGCGTGCATCATCACCGTCAATTGTTACCAACAACACATTTCCAGCAACATCTGCAGTAGTTTTGTTGTTCACTATTTCTTGCCTGTTGGAATATTGTAGGTAGACGGTTTTCCCTCGTACCTGGGCTGGTTCGGAGGATGAAGCATAATATGATATCATTGCAATAGCTTGATTTAACTCCGCCTAGAAAATACAAAGTATGATATGAGAACTCAACAAACCCAACAATCAGAATAATGAATAGCTCAGACGAACAAGGCAGAGAAAATCCATGTCATCTTACAAATTCAATGAAAGCTTGATTTCGGTTTGCTCCAACGTTGCACTTTGTGTTAACAACTTTACCAAACGGTTTTCCCAGTTCAATCAATTCTTCCTCCGTGCACTCCCACGGCAGGTTTCTCAAATGGAGAACCTTGGATGGGGTCTGTGTGTAACGAAACTGATGCTGACTAGATACTGATGCCATCCCACTCTATAACCCAACCTGCAATGGAACACAACAGAGATATCACCCCTTTTGTACTATGATAATGCAAATCCACTCATGTTGAGGAAAACAGAATATAAGGCAACATACCAATCCTTTGTTGGGAATATTTATAAAAGTTAATTGATAATTATGGATAATAGAAGACAAAAAAAAAAATCATAATGACATATTAGTCATGTCATTGCATCTCTCTTCATTTCTCCCCAAGATCTCCAATTTTTGGGGGAAAATAACATTATTAATTTTAAAAAAGTTTCGCCTCCAATTTTCCTCATTTCTCCTCTTCTCTCATCATCACATTTTCCAAACAAAAGAAATCGCAAGAATCCATATTGTCCTGTTTTTCTTCTACCCATTGCTATCAATCCAACCAACACCTAAACGAAAATATTGAAGCGAAAAAAATGTCAAGCGCCCCTGAACTATTTTCCTGTATCCCCTGCTGATTCACAAACCTAATTCCATTCAAACCGCAAATAGTCTCCTCCAAAGCTAATTTTCCTGCGGAAATCGAACCTCTTGAACTTTTGGGCACCGAAGTCACTTTATAAATGCATCAGATAATTATTATTTAATTAGTTGAAAAAAATCTTCCTGTCAAATATATTTTTAAATGAAATAACCTAACCGCAAATTCTCCTCTAAAATATTATCAGAAATCCACACCAGAACTATACAATATACCTCAGGACCCAATTTATAGAGAACTCAATTTGAAACCCGAAAAATGGATTTTCAAATGCGCAGAGGATAACAGAATCAACTTGCATTGGGTAAGAATGGAACAATGTAACAAACAGTAACTCAAGAACAAGCACAAATAAAACAAGAACAAGTTCAATCAAGGCACATATTAAAATTAAAATTAAAATTTAAAAAAAAAAAAAATCAAAGGCGCGTGTGGTAAACAAAATCAACTTCCAATGCCTAAGCGTGAAAAAATGTATACTTACACAAATAGGCGACCGAAGAACAAGGAACAAACTAAAACACGAATTAAATTCAATAAAGAAAGGCACACAATAACCTAATCTCTGTCATTCAACCGATTTTACGGCCTACACTCAACACGAAGACATTCGATTCGAATCGCACACAGCGATACGAATTAGGACAAAGAACTCGAAGATTAAATACTCAGCAAGTCATCGTAAGTACCTGCACGATGGTGAGACCGATATTTCCGTTGTTCTTCAAAACCCTAGGGGTTCACAGAGGATAAAACAACCGGAAAATAGATCTCAATTATGACGGCGCGATGATTGATTCACCGACAAATAGGCGTGAGGAAGCACCACGCACGCTGCGGGATAGTAGAGTTCAGGGTTAAAATCCGGTGGCTGGGCGTATTTTAGCAGACGGACGAAACGCAGATAGGGAGAGAGAGGAGAGAGAAGGAAGAAACAGAGGGAAAAAAAAAGGGGTAGAGAGAGAGAGAGAGATGGGCCTATGTGCTGCGCTAAAGATGGGCATAATTTCAGGCCCATCATGGTAAAAAAAGAATAGCCCAGCCTATAGTAACTTTTGTTTTTTAGGTGGAATTTGGTAAACATTTCTGTTCCCATCCATGGAATGGGATAAGATGAGAATTATATTTTCTTCTTTGGAGTAAAATCGCATTTGATATCAATAATTTTTTTATTTATTTTGGGAACTGAATCGGGTTTGGTAACGATTTTATCTTAAAATCTAAAAAAAAAAAAAATTGTTTTGAGAACATTTTTTTTTATTTTGGCAGGCCGGCGGCGGCGGCCGGACGGTGACAGGCGGGTGGCTAACGGTGGCAGTCCGGCGGCTTAGACGGTGGCCGACGGCGGCAAATGGAGGCGGACACTGGCCGGACAACGGATGAACAGTGGCGGTGTTTTTTGAGAATGTAATAAGAATAATGTGAAACAATTTTTTTTTTGTTTCTCATTTCTTGAAGAAAAAAAAAAAGTGGGCGCAATTCTCAAATGGGAATGAAATGAGAACGGGAACAAAAATTACCAAACGCTATTCTCAAACAGAAATCTCAAAAATCTGGGAATGAAATGAGAATTTCTATGATGGAAACAGTTACCAAACGGGGACTTAGTGTTCGATGATAATGATAATTATTTTTTAAAATTCTATTATTAAAATACTATTAATTCAGAAATTCGCCAACGTAATGTAGCTCAAGTAGTAAGACCTGTTTGAGTTAAAGCAGTTGAACACCTCTGGATTAATTTTTGTTTTCAAGTACTATAAAAATTATTTCTCTTGTATAAATTTTTGTTGACTTAACGCTTGTTTGATAATCAAATTCAGCATTTAAAATTGCAATTAGTATCACTTAATTAATTGAGTTAACTTAGTCACTCAACTTAATTCATTTTGGGTGTACTAAACGCAACACAAGCCTTACGCTGTTCTACTAATTTGATCTGCCCAGAATTCTCTCTTTCACTTAAAATTTTCACAATATTAAAATCGTGACTTTTTTTTTTAACCCAATTCTCATTTTGTAACCTAGAATTCTTTAGAATATCTAGGCACAGAAACAATAAATAAGTAGGGCCAAAATAAGCATGTTTCTGTTCTGTTCCCAGATTTTTAGAATGATTTTTTTGTTCTTCCTGGTTTTCTAAGAAGATAACCCAAAAAATAAAAATAGAACCACAACTAGCTCCGCTTTGTTTGGAATTTTTGTTCTCAAATTTTAATTTCTGCTCCTAGAAAACAGAAACAAAAATATAGAAAACAAAAAAAATTGTTTTTGTTTTGTTCTCAATTATGGAATGTAATTGAACAAGCTTTTGGGGTTTTGAAAATGCATTTTCCAATCTTGAAATGATGGCATCACATACATTTGGAATGTAGAGAAATATTGTTATTGATTGTGTAGCTATTCATAAGTATCTTTGAAAAACAATTGGGATAATTTTTTTGGCCAATTTACTGAAGGTTATGAAACAAATGATTCCTTTGATAATGAAATAATTACTTCAGAAATTGAAACTAGAAGGGGAAATAAGCAAGAATATCAAGCATGCATATATGATTAACTTGAGAGATAAAATTGCAATTGAATTGTTTAATTCTCGAAATTATTTTTTGTATTAAAATCTATGTTATTGTTGACTTATGATAGTTCATATATTTGAATTTTTTAGTATGTTATTGGTGCTTTTATTTTATCATTTTATTCTTGATTTTTTTATTTTTTTTTTATTATCTTGATTCAACGATAATTATGTAAATTAAACAATTTTCAACATTCAAATTTTGTACTTATTAAACAAACAAACAAACAAAGTGCAGCACTTAATTTTCAGCATTTAAAATGTTAATTTTATCAAACAATCTTCTGATATTTTCAACACTTAAAAATTAAGTAGTTATCAAATATGCTGTTGATCTCGAGATTTTGATGGATAATTAAGTGTTGATATTTTTTGTGAAACTAACGTGTTTATTGAGCGTTTCAGATTAAGAGTTTCATTCAAGATAATATCATGAAATTATTATGAAGGATGCAGAGACGGACATTAAAAGAGTATTGAAGATTCTGAAGATACTGAGTGAAAATAACTTAAATTTATTTTACTCTTAAAACATCCCGATTAAAATCACACACGACACAAAAATAATTTATATTTATGTATGTTTAAATTATGTAATTAAGGCCCTAATTAGTGTTCAATTATTTGCTCTAATGTGAAATTGAAAAATGAAAATTGACCTAAGCAAGATTAGTGTTTAAAATTGAATATTAGTGTCAATTGTGTTAACCGAGAAAAGAAATCGGTTAACAGGATTAAAATAATGAAGTTTGGAGTTGAAATTAGTTGTAAATGAGAGGTTCCAGCAGTGATCGGTCAACCAAAGGGTATTGGATCAGTCAACTGATTGGCGTTGGGCTGGAAAGGTGAAACTCTCTTAATTGATCAGTCAACTGACCAGGTAAGGGTCGGTCACCCAACCATGGCGTGTTTTGGATGGAAAAACTCTCTAAATTTGTCGGTCAACTGACCGTGGGAGTTTAGTCAATTGATTGGGTTTGTGCACTTGTTCATATTTTGACCATAATTTTCTTGTCCAAACTCCGATTAAGGTGATTCAAAATGATCTGGAAAGATTAAAAAGAGAGCTACAACTTTTATGTTTTGAATTTTTTCAAAATCAAATTGTATCAAGGTCAAAATGGGGTTTGAAGTTTCTACATCTGTAATCACAATCAGTCAACCGACTACAGGGATCGGTCAACCGACTGTTTCGGTTGAGATCTAGAGAAACTTGAACTTTTGGTAAAAAACTAACCCTTTTTTATGGTTCCAAGGGAAAGATTTAAGGGATTTGAAATTATGGAAGATATGGTCCATATATTTTGAAAAGATATTGATTTGGTTCATATACTGAATGGTTTTTTCAATTTGGTTCATTAAATACTTCATATCTATTCGATTTGAAATTGATAAATAATTTGAGAACTTAATTGAAAGTTTAGAAGTTATATTTGAGTGAAATATATTATAATTGATTGGTTATATTAAATGGGGTCTATAAGTCTCTTTAAAGTCTTATCTTGTAAAAACTAACCGTTGGAGGGTTTGTTTCAAATTAGTTTAAATAGATCGGCAAAAATTGATCATGATATATCAAGAACTATCAGTTCCTAAGTTATTCTAAGAGTTATCATTCTACTGAGATTTATTCAAGAGATATATTGTGTTGCATTCTTGATCTAAAGTGCTGATTGTTGAATTGACATCACCGATTTGAGTTGTCTAGTGATTCTATTTACATTTTTTTGTGTTATTTCAGTGAAATATTTCCAAGCTATTATTTCTTATTGTGATTTGATATTATTATATTTGCGTGGTTGATAAGATCGTTGTAAAATCGTTTTTGAACTTTAAAGAGCATAAAAATCTTTTTAAAATGATTTATGTGATTATCTGATTACGTGTTTAATTTTGTGTCACCCATATTTTTTATAATCAGATATTGAATTCCTCACTTAATTTCTGTCACTAGTAATGATCGGGATATTAATTAAGTTTAATTGATTTGAGGTGGTAGAAGTTCCTAGTGGGAAGAAACTCATTAATTTTTGTATTTGGTGAGTTTCTACGGATTAGATACTGTTGGGAGTATTTGGTCAGGGATAACTTTGGGTTTCAATCTTTTCCGGGAAAAATATTGAGGTTTGATCTTTACTTAGTGAATAAAAATGTTAGGTTATTTTTTTTCCTTGAAAAGAATTAGACTTGATTCTACCTGATTAGAATTATTTGGATTGATTTGTAAATGTTCCATTCTTACCTAGGAAAATAATACATAGAGTGTTTTTTGTGAGGTTTGATTCTTAGCCTAAGGTATAAAAGAATTAAGTTTGATCCTTAACCTGTGAAAGGACTAGGTTAGTCTTGAGTCTAGAAAAAAGATAAGGTTATTCCTGTGTTTGAGAAAAGGATTAGATGGTGATTCCTCTTTAATAGAATTAGGTTAGTCTTTAACCTGGTAAAAATATAGAGTTTTTCCTTACTCTGTGAAAAAGATAACTATAAAGGTTGATTTTGAGTCTGGTAAAAGAATCGGTGTAAGAGTTTGGTTCTTACCTGTTAAAGGAATCTTGAGTTTAGTGAGTGCGAATCTCCGTAAAGACTGCATTAACCAAGAGTGATTTGGTGAATCAATATATATCAATGTGTGCTGTATTGATTTACATTATTTACATTATTGTTATTTAGGTGTGCACCTAGATTTGAACGGTTATCGGTTATATTATAAAGATAATAATCGATTTAGGATAAATTGATTATTTGATTATTTAAATGTTGAAAGATAAGAAATTTGAATAAATTTTTATAACTACCTAATTCACCCCCCTCTTGAATAGATCATTGAGCCAACATATGCCTTTAGTCATTGTAGTAACACTAACTTTTTAAAACATGAACTATGTTTCCTAGTTGAGGGGCAAATTATCTAATCTACTACTATAGAAATGACATTTAGGGCATGTTCAATACTTAATTAAATGCGAAAACTAAATGGATTAACTATAATTGAGACCACTTAATCAATTAAATCCTTAAACTTTGTTGAAAAACTTCAACCAAATGTGGATTATTTAGTTGACAAGCTTGATATGCTCACCTAAAAAAATAAGCACTTAGTATTAATTTTATCAAATAAATTTAAGATATTTTCAGTATTTAAAATTTTAAGTAGTATGAGACATTGTCCTTAATGTCATACACTCCTCTCTATCGTAAAAACTACTTTGCACATGCAATCCACGTGCCTCGTCCACTAATAAAAAATAGAAAAGAGGACTTTAGTGAACAAATATTTGTTTGTGGTACTTTTACTACAATAACTCTCGAACTAAAAATTATGGAACATTCTCGATATATCTAATAAATAGTAAACAAAATCATTGCATAAAATTTAATAGTTTTATATAAAACGGCGAATTCAACAAAAATATCGCCTTTAGAACGACAACCAAAAACTAAAGTCGCCAAACGCTAATTATCTAAATACTACTTTTTTTTACCCCTTTTTATCTATATTTGACATTATAAACTATGTCTATATATATATATAGCTTCTATTCTTGTATATACATAAGACTCAAGACATGGTTCAATTAAAAATACCAGAGTCTTGAGGCAAAAAAGGCAAAAATTCCTTCTAATTAATTAATGAGAAGGGGGCGTTTCTTCTTCTTCTTCTTGTTACTGTTGAGCCCATAGGGCTAGGCGTATCAAGAAAGACAAAACCTCAGATGGGTCTCGAAGAGAGTAGGTAGCATATGTCTCCCTTGGGCTTGAAGACACAATGATTGGATAACCTTCCCCTCCTCGGTTTTTTAATATCTGCAAAACACAAGTACTAGGTTTTAGTTTACGAGTTACTAGTCAACAGTTTATAAATTTAAATTTTTTATCTATATAGTCCACAAGATACAATAATTTTTTTAAAAGTTCAAATAAATTGCACTATATGAAAGTGATTGTAAAATTTGTGTAAAAAATTGAAGTGCTTTTATGTTTCTTTTGTTTCTGATCTAAGTTTTCTAAAAACAAAAACAAAAATTCGAGAACATAAATACTAACGAAACACAACCTTAGTTGTTATTAAACAAGAACAATTTAGACGAATACCTTAAAAGCATCTTCGTCAGTCCGATCATCTCCGATATAAATAGGAAGGACATTTTCGGAATTAGCAAAACCAAGAGCATCCAACAAATATTCCAGAGCATCACCTTTGTTCCACTTAATGGATGGCCTAATTTCCATGACCTTTTTACCCCTAGTCAAGTGAAAACTTGGATACTTGCCAATTATGGATTTCACTTTCTCCTCCAACAACTCAAAGTCCTACAAAAATATAAGACATTTAAAATTTAAATATATATATATATATATATATATATATATATATATATATATATTAAAATAAAAAATGGTGTAATGAAATTATAGAAATTACCTCGTCCTTGACATGTCGGTAATGAACAGATATACAGAACCTGTTGTCCTCAACCATTGCGCCTTTGATTGCGCTGACGGTTTCTTCCAACTCATTTAACATCTGTACAATAAATTAATAATTGTTACAAATAATTTTATTTTTTTTAAATATTTCTAAACCAAACAAACCCTAATTCAAGTATACCTTTTCAATTGAAGGTAGAAAGTCTTGAGCAGGTTGGAATATCATGAATTCATTACCCTACAATAATTGAAAACAACAAATATTTTATTAAAAAATTTGGAATTAAAAAAATAAATATTTAAACATTTATATTAAATTAATTTCTTATACCTTATCATTGAGAGCTTTTGTCTGAAACTTGTGATCATAAGACACGAGTTGCCGAGGTGGTCCCATTATGTCCATCCCATGACTTCCCGCATAATACACCTCATCCAACTTAACAAATTCATACACCTGAAAAATATAAAAATATTAAAATTAATATATATATATATATATATATATATATATATATATATGAGTTTTGTTTTTTTATAGTTGAACAACCCACCAGATTAAAATTTTAATTTATACAATTCACGCGTTACAATAGTTTTTTCAAAAGTTCAAAATTTCTGTTAAAAGTTGAAAAAGTCGTAAAAATTATTGCAATTTTTTCAATAGAAAATGACAATAATTTTTATGTATTACAATGACTTTAAATTTTAGAAAAAAATATTGTAGCGCGTAGACCGTATAAGATAAAAATTTAATTTTGTGGACTGTTCATTGAAAATTAAAAATAGACTGAGCTTCCAACTTCCAACTGATTATTGTATATTTACCTTGTTTCTGCTTCTACCACTAATTATGGCCGTTGGGAAACATTTAGCTACTTCATGAACAGCTGAACGCATCTGAAAATAAATAAATAAATAAGATTAATTATGAAATTAAATAAATTATTTTAATAAAAAAAAAGAAGAAAAGAATAAAAAAAAAATACCGGATCAGACATGAAAGCAGAGTTGGGGTCATTAACAATGGGGGAGAGAGTGCCATCATAATCCAAGAACACCACTATTTGCTTTCCCTTCCCATTGCTCATCATTCCATTGAATGAGCTCAATGCACATGGATGCTCATTCTACCCACAAATAAAAAAAAATAAAAAAATAAAAAAATAAAAAAGTTTTAAGTTTAGTGAAGTGATGAAATGACGAAAATATACACATTAAAGGCTATGTAAGCAAGAGGCATTAGTCCGGTTGGTAAGGGAAGGTGTTATATTTTCTTGTCAATCACAGTTCGACTCTCCTGGAGAACACTCCAGGAGTTATTTTGAACATTTAATCCTAAATACACCAAACTAATGTGGGGGAAATACACCTTTAAGATCGCCCGACTGACCCAAACACACCTTATCATATAATTGAAAAAAAAGTTGTGTGCACACAACTCATTTTTCATCCAAAATCATTAAAAACGTTTTCGATTTTGTAGAAATGAAACAAATACGGAATTTAAGAGACCAAATGTGGAAGAACTCTCACCAGCCAAGAAACATAGTTGGAATCAATGGCATTAAGGTGGCTGTTGTGGTCCCCACCATTCCTATCATGCATTGCTTTTGAGATTGATTCTATGTTCTCTGTCTTTGTCCTCCATCTCTCTAATCCAATGGCCTGGTAAAGCCTTGCAATGTTCACCCTCATCATCTTCACCCACAAATAAAAAGGGACTCATTTGAGATAAATATTTTTCTAGGAGTGTTAGTATAATTTTAAAAAAAAATTGGGTAAAGTACAAGTCGCTTAATCGAGTTATTATTTTTGGTAGAATTCACCCACAAGAGTGATCTCAATAAAAAAATAATAACGGAATTAACGATTTAGATTCACTTGACATAATTTAGATACTTCAAGATTTAATCTGTTCAAATTAAAAGAACAAAAACTATAGTAGGATTTCTCCTAAATTTCAGGGGTGCAAAGTGCAAAAAACTCAAAAATCAACTCATAATAAATCTTTTTGAGGCCTTTGAAGCCCATATGCCTATTATATTGGGCTTGTTCACCCAAAAAAGAAAACACTTTGCTTAGTGTTTTTTTTCCCCCATATCTCTGAATTTGTTCTCAAAAAACCTGGAACAAAAATGAAAAACCAAAGAACAATTTCATTGTGTTCCGAAAAATTGGAAACCACAAAAAAAAAAAAAAAAAAAAAACTTTTGTTCTTGTTCTCATTCTCAATTTTTTTTCCCAATTTTCATAGAAACATCTTAATGCTAAAAGTAACACGAGATTAAAATATTGTAATACAATGTTTTTACTGCTACACAATACCTAATCTATACATCGGTATCCCAAGACTTGTAACCTAGCGGATATCTAGTTTACCCCTATTGTGAAAGGTATAGAGTTTAACCCCCTCCCTAGACATTTGTAAAAAAAAAATATTAAATTAGATTTATGGGAATTGTATATATTAAAATTAGTATTTTACTAGTAAACAATACCTAATCTCTGCGTAAGACGTCTTACTTGGCCATTAATCTAAATTAAAAGACCAAAAAAATACACGGGAAAAGGTAAACGTCGGTATTGGTGAACAAACTTTCATAAGTTAAAATAATATAATTTTAGGATATTTTTTTAATTTAAAAATAATTTATCAGACATTATCTTGTTTCTATTTAAAAATCTAAAAATAGAAAAAAAAATAAAAAATTATTTTGTTTCTATTTAACTTTTTTACAAAAATAAAAATAAAAATCAAACATCACTTTATATATTATTAAAAAATAATTTGGGAATCATAAAATAATAAATTTGCAAACAAGTCCTCAATATTAAATTTTTGATCCCTAAAGGTGGGTGTTTGTGACGACCAGAAAATTTGTCAAATTATACATTTGATCCCTTAAGTTTTAGATTTATTTTAATTTCGTAAAATTGAAAACATTATTAATAATTTTAGACGAAAAATAGGTTATACTCAGTACGTGACCTTCTAATTGAAATATTTTTGTCATTTTATTACTAGGAAAAAAAAAAAAATACATTTTCTCGTAGTAATAATGATTCACCCTTCTCTCATTTTTGGTGGACCAAAAATGCAAAATTTTCATATAAAAAGTAGATCATATTCAATGAACTAAAAAAAAGAAAGGAAAACCCATCAAGCCATTAAGCAACAAGTGTTAATAAATCATTGGTGTAGGCCTAATGAGAAAAGAAAAAAGTAATGATTTAAAGGGTCATTTTCAAGAACAAGATTTGATGTAAAGTGAAAGTACATAGGAAATTAACAAGCAATAAAGAAAGGGCAAAGTACTATTGAATAGAATATAAATAATAAAAGTCATAGTCAATGACTCAACATTGCATGGGATTAAGTTTGAAAAATTGAGGCATTTTTAGTTGGGATTCCATCAACTTATTTAACTAACACCCACATGAGCCTACACTTCTTTTAATTGTACTTGACTACTACTATCACTCTATGCCAAAAATTAAATTAAATATTTTTTATTTTTTTAAAAAAAAGTATTATGATTTGGCTCCACCACTACCTACCCCTTTTCAACTCCCCCACTCTCACCATTTCACACACCAACTTTAGGTAAATAAAATCCAATACCGTTTTACGAAAAGATCATTTTACGCGGCTGATTGACCTAGTAACTTTTGAACCGAAAAGCAAAAAGAAAAATGAAGGATAAAAATGAATTGAAAAAATAAAAATAGACCACTTCACATGGCTAACTGGTCTAATCACTTTTGAACCGAAAGGAAAAATGAAGGATAAAAATGAATTCAAAAAATAAAAATAGACGACTTTACGTGGCTAACTGGTCTAATCACTTTC
The DNA here is from genome assembly GCA_016647705.1 of Eucommia ulmoides. Taxonomy (NCBI): domain Eukaryota; kingdom Viridiplantae; phylum Streptophyta; class Magnoliopsida; order Garryales; family Eucommiaceae; genus Eucommia; species Eucommia ulmoides. The sequence continues at coordinate 44,839,708 of CM028331.1, forward strand.
GAACCGAAAGAAAAAATAAAGGATAAAAATATATTGTTTCGAAAGTCTCACAAAAACGAGGTGTGATTCAACAAGAAATGTGTTTATTTGGTTGGAAAAATGGACAAATAGAGAAATAAAAAAGATAATTAAGAGGGAAAAAAATTGTTTGTTATAGAGAGAAAGGAAAAGGAGAAGAAAAATACAATAATTTTTTTATCCCCGTCAATAATTTTTTTATCCCCGTCAATTTGAGAGAAAATAGAGGAAAAATTAAGGAGGATTTATTAATAAATCAAGATAGTATCTTAAAATATATTCTAATTGAAGGTTGTGATTGATTTGGGATAGATCGCTCATTTTCTTTTTAATTAAAGTTTGATTCTCCTGAAAAATACTCCAAAAATTAAATTTTGAATTTAATTCTGAATGCATCAAATCGATATGAATAACTAAACCTTTAAGATCACCCAATAAAATAATTAATCGAGATACGCGTAAATTAATGATACCTAAATACATGCCTAATGCATTGTTCGATCCCCAGCCCACAGAATCACCAAAACTAAAGAGGAAAAGTTTTGTAACCTCGTTCTTGACACGTAAAAAAGCAAAACACGAATTATTACAGAAACCCCCCCTTTTCTTACACAAAATTATAAAACAAAAAGGACAAGAGAATAAAAACGTGTCAGAGATCATCTGGAAGGTTGGACAATTTTGGGCTGTTGCAAGAAGGACACATTAGCCAACACTCAACAGCCTTTTCATTTCGGGTCATTATGAGATACAGACAAGACGACCACAGAGACGACAAGACCTCTAGGTTCGTAGAAACTACCTGGAACTACCATAATTACACTTACACCCCCCATACTTTATTGCTTCTTTCACATAATCCCTTTAGTTCTAAATATAGAAAGATACTAATTTATAAATATAGAAAGATAGTAACAAAAAATTAATCAATTATAGACAAATATAAAATTTTAAAGATATAAACTATAATTTAATTTAATCGTTTTAAAAGTTAGGTTGTAAGATTTTCTAGCAGAATTTTCTCTTAAAAAACTTTTATAATTCAATCATTCTCTTTAAACGTAAACCGCTTAGAACCAAAGCCTTTATGTCAATTTTTGGATGTTAAATTAATAAAAAAGTATTTTCAATGAAAATCAATAGAAATTTTAAGAGGGCTATAGGGAGGCATTTGAAAAAAGTACCAAAATTTGAGGGCTTTTAATGTAATATATGGTTTTATGAAAAGAAAATTCAGTGGACTTTAACTCCTAGTAAATGAAACAAAAAAGTCCGGGGTGATTAAAAAGTATGAACAAGTCTTTGCCCAAATAAAAAATAATCGAAAATAAATAATAAAAAAAACCATGTTCTTGTTCAAAGTAGGAAAAAAGGAACAAATTAATGCACATTTCATTTTCAACAAAGGAATGACTTGCCTTCCAAGAAATCACGCGGTTTTGGATTCCCCAGAAAGCCAAAAAAATAATTAAGGTAATATTAATTATTTTATTCAAATAATTAATTTTGTCTTACTATAATTATATATAAACACATTAAGAAAATAATTTCAATACAGCAACCGTACCGATACAGCCGCTGTTAGTTATAAGAGTGTGTTGAAGAAATCGCAATATAAACTTGTAACTTGTGCGACTGTATCTTTACAGCCGCTATATTATAGTTCAGTCCACATATTAAGGGTCACAAAATAAACCATAAAGTGAAAAAATAAATACAATATAAGAAAATTGTGAAAAGCAAAAAGTTATACACTCTAAAAAAAGAGGTAAAAAAAAAAGGAGAAAAAGTTACGTTTTTTGGAATAAAATTAATGCACTTTTGACTATAAACATAGTAAACGTTATAATTGATGTCGGATTAAATATATATGTATATTTTATATATTTTAAAAGCATGAATAAATATATATATTTGAATATTATAAAAGTATAACCTAAAGACTAAAAGATTCAATGAATTGTTCTAATTTGGATCCCAAGTGTGAAACTTCCTTTGTACAATAATAAAGTAAAGAGGAATAATTTTATGTGACTTCACTTACAAAGAAATCAATCTTTTCCTTGAAGATTCTTAATTAAATATTGTCCTAATTAAAGGGCTTAAACTTCGACTTAATTCAAAAAAAAATATAACAATATTTCAATCATTATTTCACTGTTATTGTTTTATTTTAAAATAATTTATAGTGTTAGTTCTATAGTATAACAACTAGTAAATATTGACCGAAAAACTAAAAATAAGTCCGGTAATTTAAATCACACCGTTAACTGGAAAACTAAAAAGACCGTTAATAAACATATTAAAATACTTAATAACACGTGAAATTTCTATAGTCTTAGTTGATATTTAATTTAAAAAATAATTAATTAATATTAACTAAAACACAAAAAAAAATAAAAAGTGACAATTAATTTCAAAGACAATTTTTTTTTAAGATTTAAAAATATGCAAAAGATTTTAAATAATAATATTAAAAATTAAAATAAGTCGAAAAAAAATATATATATATATATTTTTTTAAGAAGTGTGTGTGTGTGTGTGTGTGTGTGTGTGTGTGTGTGTTAGTTAAGCGCATGCGACGTTGTTACCAAACAAAAACTTTGCAACCGTTTTTTTCAGGTAACGGTCGTTACGACCAAAAAAAGGAAAAGGAAAAAGCGACACCGCAGGACGGCGGCGGCGGGCCCTATTATCTAATCTCTAACGCCGACCGACATAAAGTTCCGATCACTGTAACGGCGACTTGAAGCGGCGTCGGTGGAGACCGAAGCCAAGTGTCAGCTCCCATCGCTTCAATCTCAACCGTCCATTCGGTTAATCTATCTCCATCACACAAAAGTTTAAAAATGAACTACACATAATAATAATAAGCGTTTTCACTCTTTCTGCCCCTAAATTTCAATCATTATTTCACTTTGGTTCCCATAAGTTTAATTTGAACACCTCACATACTTCAATCCAAATAAATAATTTTCATTAAAATTTTGGAAAATAAACCATCAACCACTGTGCACCAAACTATTTTCAACACGACTTTATGTGCATTTCCAATCGTTCTTTCTCCTCTACAACTTCTTCTAAAAAACTTTTATATATATGCGTGTTTGTGTTTCAGAGGATTTGCGCTAAAAACGAGAATGAGATGAAAGAATGAGGCTAAAATTGCCAATAAAACCTCTTAAATCAAGTGTATAACAAGAGAGCGGGACAAAATTGATATTTTAGTCAAAATTCAAGGGTAAAAAAGTGTCAAAATCCCTATATATATATATATATATATATATACACACACATATTTTAGAGTATTTGTGCCGAAAGGAGAATGTATGGAAAGAATGAGACTAAAATTACCCGTAAAACCTCTTAAATCAGGTGCATAGCAAGATATTGTTTTACGTTCAAATTTGTAATGGAGACAATGATTTGGACCATAATGGGCCGATTAAAAAAAATTAAGGTGTTGATGTTCAAATTAGAACCATGGGACCAAAGCAGTATTTTGGTCAAAATTTAAGGGTATAAAGTGTCAAATCCCTATAATATAGACATATATACCTTGTGTGGGCCCTTATTGGGTCAAAAAATTGAGTCGAGGCCCAGTCAGATGTGGGCCCATTAACACCACGTGTGCGGTATAAGTATCAACCTTTTCCCGTGAACTGCAAGAGCGAGTTCAGTTTAACGCGACGGCGCGTGTGGTGAAATCATTACTTTTTTTTAAATATATACACATTCTACCCCTCAGCTTTTAAGAAATCATAATTTACCCCAAACTAATTAGAGATGCAATCGTTTAGATTCACTATAAACCAAAGCAAAAACAAAAACAAAAATCAAAACTATCGATTTTTTAGAAAATAATTTTAAAATCGAACCGTTTAATTTTATGCAAAACCAAAACAGCGAAACCCCGAAATCGTTAAAGTTTTTTAATTTCATATAAATCCAAAACCATAAACTGTTGTTTTTTATATATAAACAAAAATATAACTAAATACCAAAAGAAATTATGAAAACCCTAAAATTAACCCAATTATTTACATATATTAGAGGTAAAATGTAATAAATAAAGGTGATATATATAATAAAAATATATTTAAAATGTCAGTTAAATGGTTACTATCTCAAAATCAAAATTAAGACCGCTTCGATTTTCAATTGTACAATTAAAACCATAACATAAACCATTTTAATCTGTTTAAAACCGAATCGTTCAATTCAGTTACCCGTCGATTTAGGTTGAATTGTTATCCCACACAAATATATCTCCTAAGAAATATACCAATTAGGTTCTTCAAATATTTTTTAAAACCTCAATACATGTACTTTTTTTTAGACATAATATAATAATTAAAAAAACCCTAAAATTATTTTCATAAAAAAAAGAGGAAAAAAAAAGAAGAAGCTCCAATTAGAGACTGTGACGCGCCAAGGACTAGAGTGGGTTAAATTAGAATAGAACAACAATCGCTTTTTCGTTTCGTTCTCTGCGCCTCGAAAAACGCAGAGTTTAACGCTAAAATGCGCCGCAGAGAACACAATAAAGAAATGGCGGTTAAACGAGGACCGTGACTCGGATTGACTCACACCGTCCACCGGTCTCGCCGGTAACAAAGCCGATTGTCACGGCAGACTAGAAAAAGACGTATTACACGGCACCGTCGCCGGAGAAGACGATCGGTACGGTATCTCCGGCGAATAAGGAAGAATAACAAAATCTTCACACATTTTAACGCCAAAATCATAAATCGATTTTAATTAATTAATATATTTTTTCGAATAATGCTCGATAGATATAAATGCAAGCTCTCGATAATGAAGATCGGCGTTCGCCATTAAAAAAAACAGAGAAATTAATTGCAGCAAACGGAGAAAAATCACACGCAGATACGAAAAGGTATAAGAACTTACTGATCTGTTAGCTCTTTGATAATCGGAGCGGCAGGGAAACCGGTCGCCGGAAAACTTCGCCGAGAAGGAAATGAGCTCGGAAAAGCTAGAGAGAGAAAATGATTTGAGCGGAGAGAGAGGGGGTAGAAGAAGAGAGGAGGAGAGAAGAATGGGCGTGTATTTATAGGAGGGAAGGGGTTTAGGAGTTGAAAATTTTGTCCAAAAATTATTATTTTATTATTTTTTGAATTTTCTTTTTACCATTTTGGTGATTATTATTTCCTCATATTAATTTTGGGGAAAGATTGCAATATTAATTTCTGGCCAAGATTACAAGAAATTTCAAAATTAATGCACGGTTCCCGATGGCGATGCAATTACGAAAATAGCCCTATTCAATGGAGAGAGCGGAGACGGCTACACCGCCTGGACGGTTATACTACTAATAGATATTATTTTATGATTCTGAAAATCTCACTCAAATTGAGCAGTAGATTCAAATCATCTGCTTAAGTTGCTTTTTAATTTTTTTTGTTTTTTGTACGGACTAAATTTAACAGATGATAAATATCTTGCTTTACCACATTAGATTTATTATACGTTTGATTTTGCAGAATAAGGAAAACAAACAAATAAATAAAGGGTCTTTATCAAATTAAATATTTGTTAAATAGCTTTTTGCACTTTGTATTTATGAAGTTTCATAGAAATTTTACTTTAATCCATGTCTTTTCAATTTTAACATATTGAACTCTTAAATATTTAAATCGTGTCAAATCAATCCTTTCATTAGTTTTATGATGGAATTCATCAACGTGGGTAATTTTGTATTTGACACATAACTAATTTTCATCATAGAAAAATGATAGAGTTATCAATTTTGACTAATTTGACACTATTCATTTAGATACTTCAGGGTTTAATGTATTCAAATTGAAAGTATAGGGACTAAAGTAAAATTTCTTTGAAACTTCAGGTGTGCAAAGTACAAAATCTCTTTGTTTAATTTCATAAACCCCCTCGGCATTGTGAAAAATCATAAAAACCCTTTATTCATAATGGCAGAACACCTGTCAGGTCACGTGTAATTTGATTTACACGCATAGTGATATGGTTGGTTTTAACGAGATAAAAAAAATTAAAATGAATAAAAATTATGATAATTGTTAAATTCAAATAATAAAATGTGTTTAACCCGTAAAGATAATTAAAAATTGTATTATTTTATATGAGAGATAATCATTAGCGGATCCAGAAAATTATAAATAATTTTCTCAACAATGGAGTGGTTATTGCCAATAATTAATCTTTTTTCAATTTATATCTCGATTAATTTCAACAAAATCCCTTTTATCATTGGCGAATTGTATCAATAGGTTTTGCTTATGAACTTAATACACGTGTCACATCATGTGTAAAATAACTTACACACCGTGTGATAAACTAATAAAATGTACTCATTGATTAACAAATATAATAAAAGCGGTCATAATTTATTGTGAAATCAATCGGAAGATTTTAGAAATAAATAAATATAAAGTGACCAACAAAGATGTGAAAAATAAGAAAATATTACTTCTCATAAATAATTATTAGTATTCAATTCAAAGATTTGTTAGTTTAATTAAAATCCTCCTCTAATAGTCTTTAGTTTTGAATTTGACACACCTCTCATGTCATATGTAACATAATGTAAACACAGACTGACAAGATGTCGGAGATAAACGAAATAAAAAATTAAAACTGAATTCAGGAAGAAAATGCACATAGATCGATAAATATAATAGAATTGGTCGCATTTAGTCAAAAATTTTGAGAAATAAAAAAAATATTATTACTGTCTGACAGATTGACCGACAAAGATGCAATCAAATATATATATATATTTTCAAGAGATCCACAAAAATAAGAAAACACTAGCTTTTATATCCAACGATTGAGTTCAAACAACATTTCAAGTCTTTATAATATGATATCTCTAATAAACTAATATTTTATCCCAAAATATCACATGCAAAAAATTTTCACCCTCACCTGTACGATGGCTAAATAAAATTATATTTTGTATATTTTTAAGTTTGATATTTTTATTTAATTGGTTAATTCTTTATGAGTTTATACTACATGAAAAGCTTCTTGTCATTTCGGCTAATACGAATGTCACTCCTTATTATTTTTATAATATCTCAGACACCTCTTATCACATTCGTTGACAAAAATATCTTCCTAATATATGTTTTTATTATTATTTTATTTTCTATTTTCTACTCCTCTTTGTCTCTCTTATTTTCTATTTTTTATTTTTGTATTTTGCATTTTTGTATTTTTTTTTTATTTTGTTTGGTATTTTTTTTATTTATTTTTATATATGCTATTTATAAGAAGAAAAAAAAAGTAGAAAACTACAAAACATAAATAAAACGAAACCAAAAAAAAACTTTAAATTTAAAAATAAAAAAAATAAAATATAAAGAGAGTGTAAAAAAAAATAAAAATTTCAAGGGTATTTTTGTCAATAAAAAATGATGCAACGTGTCTTGAATAAACAAAATGAAAAGAGAATGAACGTTGACAAGAGATGTTCTAGATATTTGCCGAAATGACAGAAGACTTTCAAGAATCTGTTGAGTTTAAATTCATTATACTATCTTTTTACACTTATAAATTATAAAATCAATATAACGACTCTAAAAATGGGAATCCTAATGATATTTAATTATTAGTATTCAATATATAAATTATAAAAACGGTCAATTTGTATAAAAGATGAACAAAAAATTCAAAAATTAAAAATAATTTTTTTTTGTTATGACGATTCAATTAATTACAATAACTATAACAATGATTATTTCATTTCAATGTTTAATAGACGAGATTAGTTTTCATTCTTATTTTTAATTATTCAATAATCCCATAAATAATGTATTAATATGAATAGGTGGTGGAATTCAAAATAAAAAAATTCTATTATCCAATCACTTTTTCCGGCGATGTTACTAGAGTTCCAACATCCTCGCTGGAATACAGCCGTATATTCAAAAAATTTATTAGAACATCACCGAAACTACGGCTATATCACCAGAATGTCTTTGGAGTTTTGACAATCTCACCCGACCAAAATTATGACAATATTGTCGGAATGTCACCAGAGTCCGACATCTTCTCTCTCTCTATATATGAGACACTGAGATTGGCCCTTTTAGTCAAAGAAGAACAACTTGCTTGATGGAATAAATAAAATAAGTCAATCCCCAAAAGTTTGGAGAAAGTAACCTATAGAAGCTGAGTCCATTCTTCCAGATTAGCAGAAGTCCATCAGGACTGTTTGATCCATTCTCCCTCATTTTTGGAAAAAAATTCACTTAGAAAATTATGCAATTTCCTAATTATTTTTTTTCATCCATGCCAAACAAGATTTTTTTTTAATTTCCCATCCTATTTAACTTTTCGTTGTCTCAACCGTCATTTTTCTACCTAACGAAACGCACTTTTAAGAGAAAAATGTCTTAGATTTATTAGAATGATGAAATGAAAAAAATATACCCATTAGTAGACCATGTACTGTTGAGTACAACTTATTTTTCATTCAAAATCATCAACATTTTTAATTTTACTAGATTGAAACAAATATGAAATTTGGAAGGTCCGTATAGGTCTACCTACCCGATACTTTAGAGACCCAAAACATAATTTTATCAAAATTGAAAAAAAAAAAAAAAAGCCATTTAGTTACTAGTTTTGTTTCTTAATTCTTATTCCTGCTCTCAAAATTTTGGGATTAATGTACAAAAGCGCATTTGGTAAACACGTGTCTATTATCAGGATTTTAAGAATTGTTTCGTTCTATTTCTTGAATTCATAAACAATATGAGAAAAAAAAAATGTTGATTTCTATTCACTCCCACAAATATTACAACTAAACACGTTTTTTGTTTCTCTTAAATTAAAATAAACAATTTCAGGACAACAACCGTTAGCAACCATGTTTATATTCCCGGATGCTCTAAAATGAAAACAAAATTCGCATCCCAATTTATTGAAATTAGAAACAGAAAAACAGAAACGCTAACCAATCGCCACCTTAGTTTTCAAATTCAATTGCAAAACCAAACAAAACCTTAAAAATCTGGTTATTGCAAATTACTTAGAGGCAACAAAAGAAACAATATGGATGAAATTTTCGAACACCTTGTTTGGCTACACCGAATCGAATCCTTCAAATTGAAATTTCAAAAACGAACGTTTCGTTTAGAATTCCAATTCCAGGAATTCAATTCCGTTCTGCCAAACGCTGCCTTAATTTCAAAAATCAAAGGGAAGAATCAAACATATGGGACAAAAACAAGCAGCAAACAGTGTGTAAGAAAGAACAAAGGAAGAACAGTAAAAAAGTTAACCTCTTCTCGGCTATATCCTGAACTGCAGCCAAATCTTGGGTTTAAAGAAGGGAAATTAATCACAAGTTCAAGCAATAATGCAGCAAATTACGTATAATCTATCACAATTAATTAAAAAAAAAATGATAAAATCTCTTACAGTTTTGTTTTTGTAGATTGATCATACTCTTTTTCATCCAATTGGGTCGGAAAATTTAATCTCAATTCTCTATTTCTTGCAGGTTTAACATCATTTCTTCTTCTTCGAATTTCACCATTAATGAACAAAAAAAAAATAAAAAAAATCGATAATCTCTTACAATTGTGTTCTTGTGATCGCCATTGTCTTTTTCGGCCAACCGGGTCAGCAAATTGAATCTCCATTCTATTTCTTGCCCATTTACCAAAAAATCTTCTTCCTCAAATTAATGATTAAGTTGAAAAAAGTCGTTGATAATGTCTAACAATTGTGTTCTTGTGATCGATCGTTGTCTTTTTCGGACAATAGGGTCAGCAATATTGAATCTCCATTCTTAATTTTCTTCCCCATTTTTACTCAAATTCACACTGTTATTCTGCTTCAGTTGTGGCTGAAGAAGCTCCAAAGAGATGGCCGCCGGGTCAAGTTCCTGACAACCCTTTGGAGCATTTGGCGCTTCTTCCCCAGTAATCAAATGATTCGGAATCTGATGCGAGAATCGAAACATTTCCTCTTTCAGAATTTTTATTACCTTATTTTTGTCTGAATGAGGACAAAAAACGGTCCTAAAACCGGCAACTTTCACAAGAGGAGTAACCAAAACACCTTGTTCTTCGTTATAATCATCCATAATTTGAACAACATCGTACTTGTGAATTACTTCCGCCGGTGTCTGTCTGTTCCAATCGGTAGACCAGTTTCTGTACAAAGCCCAAATATCGCCTTTTTGCGGAAAAATATGAATGGTTCCACGGGCCCCCTTTGTCCACTTGACTTTGTGCGAGAATGAATTTAGGGTTTTGTAGATCTCGTATTTTCCGATCCGGAATTCGCCACACGTTTTGAAGAAACCAGAGTTTACCCACTCACTCGGGCCGAATTCAGCGTTAGTTTTCGAATTCAGCCAGCTGATTTTCATTTTGAGTGGTTTCTTTGCAATCACTTTGTGGATCATCGCATAGAAGCGGGGCATCCCGTCATCATCATCGTAACCCGCCCAAACCTCGTTTTCTCCAAAAGATTTTTCGGTCCGGTGCACGTCGAAGTCATGAAAATCAGGGTCCGGAACGTTCATCGGCGCCGGAGCAGGGCCTACTTTTTCCACATCATCATCGTTATCACCACTCCTACGACCCGTTACAGTAGTTTTCACTTTCTCTCTCTTGTTCCATTGATTCAGCTTCTTTCGGATCTCCGTTAAAGCTTTCTCCATCAACATGTTCCTTATTTCGAGAGGAGACAACTCTATCGAAATGCTTCGTTTTTCTGTCTGGAAAAAACCCCATTTTTTCGCAAATGTAGTGTCCATTTGATAAGGTTTGTCCTCATTCAATCTTGCTCTCTTCGTAACAAGATCGTCAGAAGCCTGATGCTCTCGCTTCGTTCTTTCGATCCGTTCATTCAATCCACGATTTGAATTTTGGGTTTTCACCGGATCGGAACGAAGGGTCGGATTTTGACGAGAAGTAGGAAAATTGGCAGGTGGGGCCGCTTCAGAAGCGAGAAAAGCCTCATGACAAGTGGGGCAACGGAGCGTGTGGTTGAGATAAACCCTAATATACTCGTAATGCATCTTGCACCTATGACAAATAGTCCAAAAAGTGTCGGATCTTGAAGAGGAAACCCTGTTATTATTACGTGATTTCGCGGAAAACCCGTTGGGACCATGAGGTGGATAAGGGGCTGTTTGGCTGGAATTTTTTTGCGGGAACATTTTTGAATTTGAATTTGAACTTCTTCTCTGGTTATAGGCTAACCTCTTGGATTTATCTGATAAGACACCCCAAGCTTCTGAAACGAGCTTAAACGCTCCCTCTGCACCTATGGAGTTGTTCTTATCTGGATGGAGAACAAGAGCAAGTTTTCGGAATTGTTTCTTGACTGTTTCTTCGTCGGCCGAGGGGTGAACCGAAAGAATCCCGTACCAGTCAAACTCACCACATACTCTGTTTTCTGAAGCTATGTACACATCGAGTGTCGTTATCATTTGAGAAATACCTTCAAGATCAGGGTATAGAGTTTGTGCCTTCAATGCAAATTTTTTGGCACTGGAAAAGTCTTTTTCAGTTACTTTTCTCTCGGCAATTGCTTTTGCCCTCGTGGCTTCGTCCCTGTTGCATTCCATGGCTTTCTTTTCTCGATTTGAAGTAACAAACCTGCTGTGGCGAAACAATGAATTTGGATTATCAAAGCAAGCTTACTATGATTTAGCAAGAACCGAGAACTACCATTCATGTATTTTTCAATTTCCAAAAGAGTAACTAATAAAATATCCATCATGAGTGCAAAATATCAAGGAGTTAAATGTCGATGCACAAGAACAGGAGTTAATGAGGAGCGAAAGCAAGTGCACAAGAACAGGAGTTAATGAGGTGCAAAAGCAAGAGCTAGATCAAGTTATCACTGTCTCCCAAAAACTTCAAAAATCAAAATCTCAAGACGCATATATAATTTTAAAAAAAAAACTTCAAATTAGAATAGCTTTCCTCCTTATACAACCATTGCTATAGGATTTTTTTTCCTTTTCCTTTAAGCAATTGATGGCATTCCACTAAATCATGAGGTGCAAAAGCAAGATATGGATCAAGTTGTCACCATTGCCTTACAAAAACTTCAAGAATCGAAATCTCAAGATGTGCGTGCGTGTGTGTGTGTGTATATATATATATATATAAGACAAATAGCAAATTAGAATAGCTTTTGTCATTATACACCCATTATTATAGGATTTTTTTTTTTTAATTTTTTTTAAGCAATTGATGGCATTCCATTAAATAATGCGGTGCAAAAGCAAGAGATAGATCAAGTTGTCACCATTGTCCTACGAAAACTTCAAGAATCAGAATCTCAAGATGTGTGTGTGTGTGTATAGACAAATATCAAATTAGAATAGCTTTTGCCATTATACACCCATTGCTATATGATTTTTTTTTTAAAGCAATTAGTGGCATTCCGCTAAGTCATGATCATTGTTATTAAAGGGGCACCGAGGTCCAAGTCCCAACTTCGGTGCCTCACCCAGTTCAACTGTCCAAGGTCGGGCTATTTTAGTAAGGCACATACGGCACAAACATAGATTTCTCAAAATTTTAAGAAATACTTTTAGTGATAATGATGCTGTAGTACAATCAATTACTGTAATTTAACTTACATATTAAGTGACCGCGGAAAATATTTTTATACAATAAATCTAGAAGGTTAGTTCAATTAATGATTCTATATGTTGGATTCATGTAAAATTTTTGGATGTTTCATTACTTGCCTGATTTGAATTTTTTTTGTTTGCGTAATTTGTTTCACCGAATAATTCGTTCAATCTGTTATGAATTGCTCAATAGAAATTTTTAATATGGTCTGCATATAGTTGTTAGTTAATGCGTTGACGCTTGAAAATTTCATATGGATAGATCATTATTAGTTAGTCAACAAAATAAAAATAATATAAAATATTAGAGCCGGCAATGTTAATCAGCTTGCCTTCAAGACTTTCAACCTGCTCATATTCAACTGGGTTTTAACAGGTGCATAACCTATTTTAAGTTAAAAGGAAACGTACGGCTTGCAGCAATGGATCCATAAAATTAATCGAGGGGCAAAGATTTTTTCTTTAGATATTTACTAAATATTTATATGAATTAGAGGGGGCTTATGTAAATTTTAAGGGTTGCAAATGATTTATTTTACAAAATTTAGATATTTACGGATAAATTATGGATAGCCATCCCAAATCTCTCTCTCTATGTTCTAATTTTTTTTTTCAGCACTACTCATCCAAATTTGTCTCCCTCAAATTTTTATATTCGACCATCTTTCTCAATGATTTTTCACTTACAATCTAAAAATAATAAATAAACAGTTAAAAAATATCGAGAGAGATTGACTTGGACATTTAATATCAATTGTAAAAATAGTTTAACTTTCTAAATGAAAATATTATTCTTTCTATCTCCCCAACAACCTTGAGAAGGAAAGAATATCATTGTCCAGTTGGACAATCGTGTATCACAACATCCGTTACATCGAATTCATTGCAACTGTCGTGTCAATTCTTCTTTTTCTTTTTTATTTCGGAATCCTTTTTAAAACTATCCTATGTTAGGAGTTTAATGTGTTACCTAATGAAGTAAGTAAACAACATTAAGACCTTTATATAATTTAAAACAACTCTTTGGTTACGGTCCTTAACACCACAACCACAACCACCACCTTAAATCTCTTATGTAAATTTTAATTTTTCTACAACATTTGTTTTCCTGAATCTTTGTTCTTAATTCTCTCCCTATAATATTAGTTTAAATTAATAATTAGATAATAAAAAATTTAGAGCGAGTCAGCAAGAACAACTTGAAAAATTAATATATAATCAGAAAAAGGTTTATTAACTCCATCTTTGAACTATAGATAAATTATGTTCTTTCTCTCCTGAGTCCTGACCAACCTCGACAAGGAGTTGTACAGAGATTCTCATAGAAGCTACCCACAAGGAAAAATTGGATCATGAAGGGATGATTCTGTTTTGCCACATATGCTTATGATCTGATATACCAATTGATACTTGACCTATGTAGAGCTAGATCCGTTAATGATAAATCCATATTCAACCTAAACCGCCCATTTGCCACCTCTAAAATATATTATATAAATAAAAATAAGTTGTATTTAGCACATGCCTCAATTCAAGGGACACCTCGCCTCTGCCTCACACCTCTAGGAGACTTTTGCGTCTTGATTGGCCAAATAACAACAATCGTCACATTCTATTTACTTTAGTTACATTCAACCAACAAATCTTTGAAGTTTGAAGAACTAACTTCGATTTAAGGAAGTAATAGAATTTTATTGAAGTGTGAACAATCAACTAACTTCAATATATATTTAATGACATTGAAAGAAATGTAGAAAATATACATTGTCGTGGAATTCAACACAAAGAATGTAATAATTCATGTACTAAATTTCTTTAGAATATACAAAGCATTGGAATATCACAAAAAGAACTATAATTATGAATATTTGATCGACTAAGGAATGATTGATGTAACAAAAATCAACATCCAAATGATGGATTTTTTCCAAATTTGTTTTCCGTATATATGAACATGCTCTGATACAAGGGTAACAACGTGTTTTGACAATCGGAGATAACAAACTAGAAGAAGGACAGAACAATTCTAAAAATCATCACTCTTCGTCTAAAAATCCACACATATTCTAAGGCCATGTTAGTAAAAATTTATACTAAAACTACCATTTCTTCTCTTCCTGGATCTATTCATTTCGGTTCCAGAATCATTTCCAGAAATTAAACAAATAAATAATAATTCTAAACCTTTTTCAGAATAAAAAAAGAAGTATTCATATAATCAAAGGCCTAAACTCAAGTAGTTTACAACATACTCATCTGTCTCAATTTGGTACTAAACTTCACTGCAAATTTCCCTACTAATTTCAAATTTTTTCATTCGAAGGCAGTATGAAGAGGATGCATTTCTCTCCTCTCCAGATTGATAATTCCAATTTCCAAACGGCAACGAACAGTAAAAGGAACACGAGATCTTTGTACAGAAGCTACAGCTAGAAAAAGAATTCGAAGAATTAACTTTTTAGCATACCTGAATTTCAATCAAAATTCATCACATAGCAGCAACGTGTTCTTCAAACAAAAACACTGAATTTCCTAAAATTGCTTCATGATCGAGCTCCAATTGATCAAGCTCTCACGGTACAGCTTCAATCCTTCGAACAACAGCTCCACCTCCTTCTCCTGCGCATTTCTCCGATCGGTACCATTTCCGCCGTTCTCTCTCTTACTAGATCTCCGGCCTAGATTGCTCTCGATCTCCCACGCCCAAGCACTCTCATCAATGAATCCTTCTTCTTCTTCTTCTCAAATGGAACACCGCAAAAAACCCTGAATTACCAAACTTAAGAAGATGGACATGGCCTTTGTCTACCATTTTTACACTTTGCTTCATATGCTACCCTAACCATATTTCCTTAACTAGGGTTAACTTTTGACTATGGTTAGAGAGTGGTTACTTTTATTTTTATTTTATTTTGAAAAAAATACTCTCTTTGTCCTAAAATAATTATTCTCATTTTTCGGCGATTGAAGTCTGGTGAATTGATTCTGATGTGTCGGATTGTCAGATGCGTGATTTGTACGCTCTGTACAGAGTTGGAGTGCGATCTGACGAATTTTTTCTTACTCAAATGGTCATTTTTTCTGTTTTGTTGGAGGGGGAGGGGAGGAGGGATTAGGGGAAAAAAATTGGAAAAAAAATGAATTATTTCAAATCGGAAAGATTCACTTTTTATTTTATATATATATTTTTAAATTTTATTGTTTTAACCATATTTAATTTATTTTATCTAAAAACACCTTTTATTATTCCTCTACATGTTGGACAATAAATAAATAAATTATTCCCCCACATATCATATACACATACACAAAGAGTAAAATAATCATATAATGCAAAAAAGTATAATTTTCCTCATTCATCAAAACACAACTAAGAGAATCTCACACAATCCTGAGAGCCAATGGGTGACAATCCAATGGAGCACAATTTGATGGATTAACGCAAAGCTTAAGGCATTTTAAATACGTGATTAATGTATTGTTAGTCACTGACAAATTGGATGAATTTTCTTTAGAGCGCGCGATTTTGTATAAATTCCATCAACTCGTTCGTGAGAATAGAGATCATCTCGATAGGAGATCTAACGACAAGTAACAAGAAATCTAATTGTGTATGTATATATATGTATCTATAATACTCGATCAACTCGAGTAACCCGAGTTGAGAGAACATATAACTTAGCATTCATCTCTTCTCACATTTATGTTTTATTCCGAAAAATTGAACAAAAACATGGGACAAAAATTTGTTTTCTACTCTTCCTATATTTTACAACATTGTTTTTAAACAAAACAAAAGTATTCTCAAATTTGTGCTTCTATTCCCATTTTTATGGGAAAAAATATAGAAACACTTCACAAACAACACCAACTGTACTACAGTTTCTTTGGAAGACGACTGCAAAGATTATACACCATTTCTAAAGTGCAAATCACACTTTTTAACTTGGGAGAAACAAGAACAAAAACAGAAATAGTAAACAAACACCACCTCAACCACTCCCAAGAAACAAGAACAAAAACAGATATAGTATAAACAAACACCACCTCAACCACTCCCAGTCCACAGCTTTAACTTTCAATTTGAACAACTCCCCATAAACAAAAGCAAAAATCATCTTTCTTTATTGAATTAAAAACTAAATCATCCAAACACAAACACGAACACACACACAAGAGAGAGAGGGAGGAAAGGGAAGAGAGAGAGACGGAGCGCGAGTAAAAAGTTCATCGTGTGAATGAACAAATCATCACGTTTTCAATCAATCGTTGTGTTGGACGTCGGTTTGATTGGACTTGTCATGGTTGTGGAATTTAACCACGATGCAGGTGATATTGTCGGCACTACCACGATTGAAAGCCGACTCCGTCAATTTCAGGGCTGCCACCTCTGGTTCCTCTTCCGTTCGTGCAATTGAAACCGCATCCTATAAAAAAATAGTAGGGTATGTATGTATGTATGTATATCCTCGTGAGTAATGTAGAAGCACACTGCGTGGCTACAGTTTTTGTTCGTGTTTCTTTTTTTTTTTTCCCTACTCCCCGAAAAGAAGAAAGAAAAAGAAACATATCGTTTGATAACGCTTTTTTAAATAACATTTGTTTTGCTTTTTAAAAAAATATTTTAAAAATAAAAATTAAAAAATCTTGGTTTTCAGTGCTTTCTTCAAAAAGGAAAAAGAAATCGTTACTTTCTTTTTTCTATTTTTTATAGAGCTTTTTGCACTTGTACCCCTAAAGTTTCAAAGAAATTCCACTTTAGTCTCTATCCTTTCAATTTGAACACATTAGGCCTTGAAATATCCAAATTATGTCAAATCAATCCTTCCATCATTTTTTATGTCGGAATTCACCCACATTGGTGATTCCATGTTTGACACGTGGCTAATTTCCATTATAAAAAATAACAGAGTTACCAATTTTGACTAAAATAAAACGATTTGGATACTTCAGGGTTTAATCTGTTTAAATTAAAAGTACAACGGCCAAACTGGAATTTATCCAAAACTTTAGGAGTGCAAAGTGCAATATCGGAGATCAAGTAAGACATAAGACATTGTATTATGGAACCCACTTTTGATTTTTTATTTTTACTAAAGTATTTTTTAACCAAATTTACTCTTTTATTTTATTATTTTTTTTCTAATATTTTCGGTCTTTTGTTTCTATTTCAAGTTCTCTAGGAACAAAACCAAAAACACTAAATCCGAAAAATGCTATCAACTCGCTAATTGTTTCATTTTTGACCTTCTATTTAAAACATAATAGGTATATATGCTAACTAGGCACGTTCTTATAGGGGCTTCTTAAATTTTCACGAATTAAACCGTGTTTGGTTGCATGGAATTGAAAATTGAAATAATCAGAAATTGAAAATGAGTGCATGTAAAAATCTAAAAATTTATATGCATTCATTTCTGATTCCGAGATACCAAACGCTATCCTTAAAGTGCAAGCATTATTCATCATGGAAGTTTTTCTTTTACCTCATTGGGGACAACATCCCATAGTCCATCACTTGCAAGCACAAGCAATTCAAATTCTCCATCAATTTCTTGATCCTTGAAAAAAAATAAAAATAAAAATAAAAAATAAATAAATAAATAAATTAAAAACACGCCCATTACCATAAGTAGCACGAGATATCGTCCAAAAGAAAATCTATAACATGATACAATTAATCATTCATGCTTATATATTAAGTTTCAACTCGCAAATTGTACTATTTTTTTTAATTAACTAATTTATGAATTGTTATAGTTTAGTGGTTCCTTGTAAGAGTTAATAACATAGTTAGCTAACCTTTTTATTTCTTAGTCCATATGCTATTTTCTAGGAATGACAACGGTTCGGTTTTGAGCCTATTTCATTAGAAACCAAAATCGCGAAACCGTTGTTTTTTATATATATATAAAAAAAACATAACTAAAATACCGGAAAAAATTATGAAAACCCTAAAATTAACCCAATTAACTCTATAACACACACAGTGGGGTCCAAATATAAATAATTAAAAATAGTGAGGATAATATAATAATAAAAATATATTTAAATACCGGTTAGGTAATTCGGTTTCATAGTTACTATCCAAAACCAGAACCACTTCGGTTTTCAATTCCAAAACCAAAACCGCAACCAAAACCATTTAATTGGTTCAAAATCGAACCGTTCAATTTGGTTTGGTTCGGTAATCCGTCGGTTCAGGTTGAATTGTGATCCTACTATTTTCTCATGCAATTTGACTGAAATATTGCTTAAATTTATTTAACTAAACTAAAAGAATTGTATGTTTATTTGTTCAAAACAAATAATGTCATTTTGATTAAATCATATGTAAATGGAGAAATATAAAAATCAATTCCTCAAAACTAAGATACTTCATAAAACAAGATAATTTAGAAGACCAAACAGACCCTAAGAGATTTTAAAGCAGATACCTGAATTTCAGGTTCGGCGACAACAAATTGCTTCAGCATACGGTTACCAAAAGCACGGGACATTGCTAGAACACCTCCTACTCTCCAAGTGCCTAATTATTAGGAATCAATGAGTAGGGAGATCAAAATCTTAAACTTACCAAACCTAGTAAATAAGATGACCATTTATAACCAACAAAATAGCAAAAATATATAAAAAATAAACACCCCCCCCCCCCCCCCCCCAAAAAAAAAAGGAACACATTGAACCGACGAAAATAAGAAAAATGTAATCAAAAGTTATGACTGAAGGCAGTTCCAAATCGAAAACAGCTAAAGGAGGCTGAAGGAAAACAAAATTAAAATCCTTTACATTAGTCTTCTAATGAGTTTCTAAAAATTACTAATGCACCATTTGATAATGTTTTCTTTTTTAAGGATTCTTTTGCTTTTAAGCAAAAAAAAAACAAAAAAAAAACACTTAATTTTAAAAACACTTAAAAATGAATAAATTGTGATAAAGCAAAAACATGATTTTAAGTAACTTTTTTCCAGATAAACAAAAACAGTTGCTTTTTTGCTTTTTTTATTATAAAAGATCGATGAACTAGGACCTCTTCCTCTTGACATCTTTAAATCATCTCTCACTTTTTTGGGGGTGGGGGTGGGGGTGGGGGGATTAAGAGACCACTTAAAGAGATTATACTAAAATATATCCCTACACTATTTAACACATTTTCATATTTTACTTTTGCTCTTTTGCTAAATTAACTTTTTTGCCTTTAAAAAATATTTTTAAAAAAAAAAAAAGCGTTATGAAACAGCACCTAAGGTTAAAAAACTGATTTTTTTTAATACTTTTTATAATGGAAAAAGTTATTTTTGACAACAAGGCACTTCCAATTAAAAGCAAAAAAAAAAAAAAAAAAACAAACCCCAAAGTACATTTGTAGTATGAAGAGGATATCTTAGCGTTATGATCCCTATAAAATCTCTCTTAATCAAAAGAATTCCAAAGTTGGTTGAAAATAATTGGATGACGAGGTCTTAGTCCATTGATATGATAAAATATAAAAATCAAAAAAACAAAAAGCAACAATTTCTTTTACTTTTTTTAAACAAACTTAAAATCATGTTTTTACTTTTATGATTTTTTAGAAGTACTTTTTTTTTTTGTGCAAAACAAATGCTACTTTAAATTTGTTTTGGTTTTTAGTTAAAAGCAAAACATAGTGTTCCATGTTGGAGCAAAAGTTCAACACAGACTAAGATAATCTTACCAGCCCACATGACAACACCACCAGCATTTTCGATTCTTCTCCGCTCATCACATCTGTTCGGTTTGTGATCTTCAGACAGAGGAATTGCTGCCAATTGCACAAATACAGAGCTGTTTTATGTATGGCGCGCCAGGGCAGGGGGGGTTTGAAGTTGAAAGCGAATGAAGAAATAAGTACCTTTTCCAGCCTTTGATATTACGGTGCGTGAATCTCCGACATTGGCGACATAGAGATGATTGCCAACTAAAATTGCTGTAGAAGCAGTAGAGCCATCATCCCTGAAAGTATCCTTTTCGGACTCCAAAAATTGCATATCTGTTTGTTGATATGTTTCGCCTGCAAGTTTGCATAAGATACCGGTAAAAATTACAACTAAATGAGCATTATTTTGCTTGATTTGCAATCTAAAAACATTGTTTTTGGAGAAATAAAAAACAAAAACAAAAAGACAAGGCTTGTTTTGAATATTTGTTTGAGAAAGGAAATTTGTTCGAACAGGCAAAAAAACAGTTTTTTGTAGTTCCAAGCCAAACAAACGGGCGGAGCTAGGACTTTCGGGTAGCAGGGGCACAAAGAGACATAAATATTACACGACATCACTAATCAATTTGCTTTATTATATAAGAAAAAAAGCTCAGAGAGACATAAATATTACATTATAATCAACTTTTTATATAAGAAACAGAATAATTATTTTTTGCTATAATCCATAATTTTTTTTACTTTTTTTTTCAAAAGATTTACTCCGCACAAAAAAACGATTTTTCTTTTTAGAGAATTTGAGCAAAACTTTAGAAAAAAAATCTCCATTAATTATTAGAAGATTTTTCATTTAATTGGTTAAAATTATATTTCTAATACAAATTTGAAGTAGAATTAGAAGTTAGCAGGGACCCAACAAACATATATCTGAAATATAGGGTAGTAATCGTAGGTAAATGATAAATGCATTTTTAAGCAAACTAGAACATGTCAATTTTAAAAGTCGAACTCACTTATAGCCAATCTAGTGTTTGTCAAGAATTCAGGATGCTTCCTGAGATTGTCAAAGAGATGTTCTTTCAAAAACTCAGCTGCGCGGGAACCACCATGACCTGTCATTAACATGATCAGCATTTCATTAAGGTTGTGTTAGGGTGAAGGATTTTGGGATAGAGTTTGCTTTTGATAAGGGATTTCTGAAAATTATAAATTTAAATTTCTTCTTTGGCTACGCCATAAAGATATATGTAGAATTCCTACGAACTATAAAACGGGATTTTTCGGGTCGGTTAAAATGTAATTCCAAATACCTTCTAAAGAGTTTTTTTAGGTAAATCCATGAGGTATACCTCTCCATCTCGAGATGAAATTAAATCAATAAAATTTAAATTTCAAAAAATATATACCCAAACAACAAATGATGAGATTTAAAAAAATCAAAATTTCAATTTCAAAAAATATATAACCCAAACAACAAAAGATGAGATTTTTAAAAATCAAAATTTCAAAATCCATGAATTTATTGAATTTCTTACCCAAACACGTTCTAAAGTAGCTTGTGCCGTCTAAAGTAGCTTCGCGGTTGAAAAAATGGCAAAAAGAACTTACCATCGAATATCCCAAACATACAAATTGTCTGCCCATCGATCTTGTAAGTTTTGATGTCAT
Organism: Eucommia ulmoides; assembly: GCA_016647705.1. NCBI lineage: Eukaryota > Viridiplantae > Streptophyta > Magnoliopsida > Garryales > Eucommiaceae > Eucommia > Eucommia ulmoides. Next base: position 44,861,685 of record CM028331.1, read on the forward strand.
AGAAGTCCTCCATGCTAGCTCTCTTTCCCCTAAAACTTGAATATCCACAACTAAGTCTTCCATCTTCACTGTCAATTGGGAAAAGTTGTTGTCAATAAGTGCAAAATTCATAAATATGTACTCGTGTGAGGACAAATAAATGAAAGGAACACAAACAACATTTTAACAATAGAACAAATATATTCACCGAGAAATAAAACACCCCATTCACTTTATTCAGTACCATTCCAAGGTGCGTAAATTACATTGAGCAATTTATTTATGCAGATATAAAGAAATAAGGAATGAAAGGAGAAAACAGGGCATCATGTGCTTCTTACGGGCTAGGATTGGCTAAAGTGGCTGCAGGCCTTCTCAAAGGCAATGAAGCCAAGGGCAACGAATACAATACATAATTTGCATATTGCAATATGTAGAAGACACATCTTCAAGGCAAATAGGAACTTTTAAAGCATTTTTTATGAGAAAAGGGTCAGAGAGCAAATCAATTCCTTCTGAACAGAGCACCTATAGGCACAAATACATCATGTATTTCAGGCAGATGAGATAATAAAGAACTATTAAGAATCATAACTAATTGAACAGAAGTTCTGTTCAAGGATGACATGTCATGATATTAGCTCAAGATATTTAATTTATAATTTCTAACTGAGGAAAGTATGTATTCAACAGCATTTCCCACAATCACATTTAAAAACTGACTTATGTTTAAGCACAAATTCAGAAGCCTAGCTTACTCAGTAAGGACTTTCTCAATTATTTTTCTTGGAAAATATCCCCGTTCACTTCTAATAATTGAGCAATACGATACGATACGAGACACAGATGGGTTTTAAGCACATCACTCTTGGAAGATTTCAATTTCTTGTCACATTGGAAACACTATTATAAGAAGTAGGTGAATTGAGTTCCATACGAAATGAACAACTGTAAGCTCTAACAATTGTACTCCGGCAATATGCAGTAAGTAACAAACAAATAAAAAATATTGATGTTTAAAACTTAATTCACCTCTTCCATTCTCCACTAGCATAGCCACCATCGTCAGTCTTTTCCGGTGAGGTAGCAAGAATGGGTCCTTGATTGGTCGTTGAGCAAGTGTCTACCATCATCTTTCTCGCGGCCCAGAAACTTCGAGTACACAGGTATGTGAGGCTCTGAGTCACATTCAAACTTTGCACTGTATTGCTAAATAACACACTTCCCCCAGGTGATCTCCCAATATGCCCAGCTTGAAGGATCACAGACCTCAAATAATTGTTGCATACCATTTAAGAAGACAACCCTGGCCTTGGTTACCAGATTCTCCACCTGATCAACGAAGGCAACTTCCGATTACCATCATCAAATCATTCAGACCACCATGAACTCCTAAGCAAACAAAAATAACTAAAACATTTTTTTTTAAATTCGGTTTCGTTTATTGAAATTGAAAGTCTCCAATTAAACAAACTATTTAGTAAGAACAAAAAATAGTAGTACTACACCTAGGATTAGTAGTTATAACAATTATACGATACAAAGAACTCTATTTCATCAGAAGCACTTTCTACTGCTAAAAGTACTTAGGAATAGAAATAGTAAAGGATTTAGGTTCAATCTACCATTTGGCGTCAAAGAGATGAAATATTAAAAAATAATAAATAAATAAAATCCAAAAGCACATGACTTTTGGAATCAGACCACTGGAAAACCTCATCATCTCCATTAAAATAAAATGTCCAGTCAAAAAAAATTAAAATTCTTCTGTTTCTAAAATGTTTCAAGCATCCAAAACACAGCATAATCTAAGCAGAATTTATTAAAAATCAAAGAAACAAAATAGAAAAAGAAAATTATCGCAAAGTAAAAGTAGATCGGATCTTACTTTCAGAGCACCAGAATCCACCAACCGCAGAAACGCATCTCGAAACGGAGATCCTTACACGTGATTATGAGAATCAAAGCAGTTTAGCAAAAAAAAAAAAACAATTCAATCAAATAAATTAATAGTCGGATCGGTCCTTGATTCCAAACAAAACTCCAAACGGAATCGGAGCTGGATTAATCGAAAGGCAAAAAGATCGTAATTAAGATCCGAATCTGAGATGCGACTGCGACAGGAATCAACTCGAAATAGTCGAAACGCAAGCGTTCTCCGAATGTGAAAAGGGAATTCTCTCTCTCTCTCCCTCTCTCCAAATCGCGACAGAATCTGAAACCCTATGGAGAGAGAAAATTCATAAGGTGAGAGAGTATCCGAGTGAGTGAATGAATTTTGTCATCCATTGGTGAAGTAGAGAGAGAGGAGAGAGAGTAGTGAGAGAGACTTCCTCTGGAAGCACCCGAGAAGAGCGTCAACGTGGCACACCCAACAGGCATGACACCGATTGGGAAAAGAAAGTGTATCATCGTTTATCAATTAAGATCCGATTCTCTTCGAAAGCGATCTAGAAATTAAATCTTGAAAACACCCGAAAAAGAGCGTCCACGTGACACACACCCAAGAGAGATGACACCGACTGGTAAAAGAATCTTTATTTTTATTTATCAATTAGGATCCGATTCTTCTTGAGAACGCTTTAACTAAGAATTAAATCTTGAATTTAATTATAAATGCACCAAATCAATGTAAAAAAATATGTTCTTAAAATCGCATAATGAGATGATTAGTCGAGATGAGCATAAACTAACCCGAAAACACATTTTATCGAGAAAATAAAAAAAAAAAGTCAATATGGCACTATCATGCAATCACTCAGTAGGAAATAATCCCATGCGTTCGTTATTTTCGAACACCGCTACAACAATAAAAAATCGCCGTTGGTGATGACATGGCATTCTGTGATTGGGATAATAGAGACGCTGCATAGGTCGGGTTGTAGTGGATAATGATCCTCAATATGGACAGGTAGGAATACGAAGGAGGTGATGTGAATGTAACGGCGCTGTATAAAATGTTACACGTGGCGATCTATTGAGGATTCAAAAAAAAAAATTGGAAAAAAAAGTTATATTTTAATTTTTATATTACAAATAAATTGTAAACCAACGAACTACTACCTATCCAATCACTTTATTTCTATCTATAATTTTCAATGGGGATATTTTTCATCGTTTGTCAGCCTCCCTCTTTTTTAGGACCGTCGCTCAACGAATAAAAGTTACTTTCAGTCGTTTGACCGACTTACTAATCTCCATTCCAATATTATTACCCGTTGTTGCTCGTAACCACGTCTTTTTGATGGGCTAGTCTCTTGACGATTCATCAATCGTTAGTATGGCATTTGGATCATATTGGCCCTCCACTATTGAATCACGTATGTTGTATCTATTAGGTCCTGCAACCCGACTCACCGCCTTTCTCCAGGAATTAATTGATAAGTAGGTCAAACTAAATTCTAATCAGATCAAATTAGGGTTAGTCCCCCTACTTCATCTGCTTTAGGGTTTGATACAATTTGAAGTCCCATCTACATATACGGTCATCCCCATTAAGTTTATGATATCACATTTATTGCTCTCTTACCCAAAGAATTTCGCCAAGAAACATTCTGATTGGTCTTTTTGCAAACATCGGCAAACAGATCGAACATTTGATGGATCAACATCCTTTTTGACCTTCAGATCGGCGAAGAACAACCATTCTCATCTATTGAAAGTTTTGTGCACAAACAATTTTTTTTTAATTTTCTTTAATTATATAAAAATAATCTCAATAATATCAACATCATTTGATGAAGTTTTTGTTCAAATAGTTTTTAAATTAAAAAAGTTTTTATCATCTCAATTAAGACTATGAAAATTTAAATTCATTTTTTTAAAGTTTAAAATTATTTTAATAACAAAAGTTTATAAGAAAGGAAAATGAAAGACCAAGGACAAATTTACAAATATTCAAAATTTTAGGGACTGACACTGTAATTATTTCCCGTCGGGTCCGGCTTTTGCCCCCTTCAAGTGGAACAACTCGGTAAAAAAGCCTCTGAATCGAGCGAATCTCCGGTGTGAGTTTGCTCCGACGACGGCAGATATTCAGGGCACAGAAACGGATCCGGCGGCATCTCAAGCTGTTCAACATCACCTTCGAGCATCTCAATCACCTTCCCCATCGTCGACCGACTCGCCGGATTCATCTGAACGCACCACAGTGCCACCACCGTCAGCTTCCTCCCGATCTCCCTCTCGTCGTCGGAATCCGAGCCGATCTCGACGTCCTTCCCTTGGTTCAGTCTCTGGTGAATCCAGAACGGGAAGTACTGACTCGATTCTTCTTCGGTTTGGATCAGATCTCTCTTTAGCCCTACCATCTCCATTATCAGCATTCCGAAGCTGTAGACGTCCGCCTTGAAAGAAACGGGACCGATGCTTCGGTTGATGAGTTCCGGCGCGACGTATCCGATTGTTCCTCTCGCCGTGCTTAGATCGACGGTGTCTTCTCCGACGGGATGGAATTTGGCGAGTCCGAAATCGGAGATTTTGGGGACGAATTTGTCGTCTAGAAGAATGTTGTGCGGTTTGATGTCGAAATGCAGTATCTGAGAGAGTATAAAAAAACTGTTCTTATTTTGTTCTAAATTTTTAGAACAAATTTCAGAGAGCAGAACAATATTATTTGTTAATTTTTGTTCTGTTCCAAGTTTTTGAATATGAAAATTTTTTGACAGAGAAAAAAAAAACAAAAAAAAAACAAACTCTTAATTAGACAGTGTAACGGTGTGTTCAGATCAACTTACAAGCAGATCAAACTCTAGTTGACAAGAAAAGAAGACACTTTTCCTTACTAACCGGACCTATTCTAATCTATTTTTAAACCTAATTGAGAATTCTCGTGTTTAAAGTCACTTTATTGATTTTGAATTTTTTTTTTTATTTATGAGAGTATAAAAATAGAATAAAATAAATGATAAATTAAACACAAAAAATAAAATTTAAAGGATAAAAAATATAATTTAATTTAACCACTTAAAAAATAAGAATACAAAAATTTTTGAACCGAAATTTTCCTTCAAGAACTTTTATAATCCAAGCATATCAGTACATTTTCCTCAAATAAATACAATTTGAAGAAACAGTCGTAATTTATAACATAAATTAGGGTCTTATCACTTACCTCTCATGTTATTTTAACTAAAATTACGAACCTCAACTATTATTTGCTAAATACCAAGTAGGGATGACAATTGTTCGATTTTGGGCCAATTTCACTAGAAATTAAAACCAAAATAGTTAGGTATATACCAAATCCAAAATCAACTATAACGGCTAATTTTTTAAAATTCGATTTTTAAACTGTTTAATTTTATATAAAACCAAAACTAAAACCTCAAAACCATTTAGCCTTTTTTATATATATATTAATTTTCTCAACGCAAGTCTATAAAATTATAAACAAAAACATAGATAAAATATAAAAATAAATTCCAAACAAAATCAAAAGTAACCACAAAATCCTTAATTATACAATAAATATCCCAAACATCATATATATATATATATATATATATACTAGAGGAAATTAAAAGTGAAAATAAATAAAAAGTAGGAGCAATATATATATAATATACATATATAAAGATCTAAAATAAAAGTATGCCATTTGGTCACACAATTTAGTTTCATAGTTATTATCCCAAAATCAAAACTACTTCGACTTTTAATTCCACAACCAAAATCGTAACCGAAACCATTTGACCGGCTTTAAAACTAAAATATTCAGTTTGGTTGGGTACAGTTACCTGTCGGTTTGAGTTCAATTGTCATCCCTAATATCAGTCAATCCCATTGACCGAATTGTTTGGTTAAATTAAAAAAAGAAATTTGTGATTTTTAACAAAATGACAAGAGAGGCATCCAGTAAGTTTATTTTAGTCTCTAGCTTGTTTTAGGATTGAAACTTTTGAGTTCAGGAAATTTTATAATTATACGCATGATATAGGAGCCCCCCCCAAAAAAAAATCTATTTTTCACTCATACTTTTGTTTTGTGCCTAGGAAATTTTAGAACAACAATTGTGTTCCCATAAAATTATTCTAGAAACTTAAGAATGAAATTTATGGTCTGTTTGATTGAGGCATTTGATTTCTTGTTGAAATTAGTAAATTTTGCTCGATTTTCTTTTTTTTTAATACCTGAATATCGCATCCCTGATGTAAATACTCGATCCCTCGTGCAACCCCAAGCATAATCTCATGCTTCTTCTCCCAACTCAAACTCTTCATCCTCTTCTCGAGCGACCCGTTCGGCATGAAAGCGTAAACCAAAGCCCCGTTCGATCTCTCGGCACAATAACCAATCAATCTGACGACATTCACGTGATGGATCCTCCCAATCGTCGCCACCTCGTTGATGAAATCCTGTGGATCACTCAATCTTGAGTTGCTCAAGATTTTAACGGCCACAGTGATCCGACTCCGTAGCTTGCCTTTGTACACTGATCCGTACCCTCCTTCGCCCAATTTCTCGTCAAAATTTTTTGTGATTTTTTTAATGTCGGGGTAAGAGTATCGGATCGGCATGAGATTGTTCTGGCTTCGTAAGAAGATTTTGATCGAATTGAACACCAACCGGTGCCAGCGTCGAAAATTGTAGATCACAATCGCTAATAGAAAAGGATATCCGATCACCATCTGTATTGCTGAATGTCATAATTATAGGCGTAAATACAAAATACAGGGAAAGTTTTAAATTTTTTATAAATTCAAGGGGGCAAGTGTGCAAATATTTGGAGCGAGTGGGGGCAGGCGCCACCCCTAGCCCCCCGGGTCCACCACTGGGTTCATTTCCATTTTCAGAACTTAGGTCACCTAACGTTTGCACCCATAAAGTTTGATCATTGTTTCACTTTGGTCCACAATTGCAATTTGAACACATAAAATTCCGTAATCATCCAAATAAATAACTCGATTACAATTTTGGATACAAATAGTCAACTCCAATACTCCCAACCCAATTATTTTTAAGGAGACTTTATAGACATTTCCAACCTCTTATTATCCCCCTTACAATTTTTCTACAATATATATTGTTATATGTATATTTTTGAGTATTTGTATAGAAAGATAAATGAGAGAAAAAGAGACTGGAATTGTCCATAAAGTCTCTTAAAAATAGTCAGGTGCATGACATATGACCTTTTCCATCCAAAATTGTTGGAGATAATTACTGGACTGAAATGCAATGATTAAAAAACTGTAAGGCCTCGTTTGGTCACTTTTTGCATTCCTAGATTTATGTTCCTGCTCCCAAAATTTTGAGATTAATGTACAAAAACGTATTTCATAAACACGTTTTTGTTCTCAAAATTTTGGGAGTAGTTCCTAATTTCCTTAAGAATCTGAGAATTAAAAAAAAAATAAAAAATTTATTCACTTCCACAAAACTATTCCCACCACCACCCCACCCACCATCATACATTTAGAGGGGAAAAAACAAAAAAAAAAACACAAATGTTGCAACCAAACGTATTTCTTGTAATAAGAGAATATAAAAAGAACGAGAAGACTTGACAATTGTGTTTAGTCTCTCCCTCTATTTATAATAGTAATTAGGAAATAATACAAAAAACCCTAATTAATTATAGAAAATCCTAAATAGCCCAGGAAAGACATAATTACTTTTTTAACACTCCCCCTTAAGCTCAAGCTAAAGCATATATATTGCATGCTCATAATTTATTACAAATATACTTTATTCTTGAATCCCCTAATGGGTTAGTAAATAAATCAACTAACTGATCGATTGACTTTACATGTTTAGTTTCAATCTGTTTCTGCAAATATTTTTTCTCGAATGAAGTGACAATCAACTTCAATGTGTTTTGTTCTTTCATGAAAGACTGGATTGAACGCAATATGGAGTGTTACTTAATTATCACATACCAGTTTCATCGACGAAGAGTGTTTAAATCCAAATTTTTCCAACAAATGTTTCAACCAAATTAACTCACAAGTGATATATGCCATCGCCCTGTATTCCAATTCTACACTTGACCGGGCCACAACTTTCTACTTTTTACTCTTCCAAAAAACGAGATTACCTCCAACAAACACACAATATGTTGTAGTGAACTTTCAATCTGAGGGAGATCGGTCCAATCTGCATCTGTATATTCCTTAATTTGAGTGTAATAGAAGTTTTGATACAACAAACCACATCCTAGAGTACCTTCTAGACACCGAATAATACGAATCACTACATCTTGGTGACAAGTCGTGGGACGATCCAAGAACTGACTAATAACACTAACAGCAAAACAAATATCTGGTCTAGTAACTGTCAAGTAATTCAACTTCCCAACTAACCGTCTGTATTGAGCTGGATCTGTCAATGATACATCTTGATCAACCAATAATTTACTATTTGGATCCATACGTGGATCAATCGACTTAACTCTTAGCATTTTTGTTTCACTTAACAAATCAAGAACATATTTCCTCTAACCCAGGTAAATAACTTAACTTGATCGAGCAACTTTAATCTCCAAGAAATATTTTAATTCACCAAAATTCTTGTTTTGAAACTTTTTATGCAAAAATATTTTGAGTTCTTGAATACCACAGTGGTCATCTCCGGTAATCACGGATTTTTTCAAGTGACATACCAAACCAGACTCCCTCTGAGCAACAAACCTAGGAGGTTGCTCCATGTATATTTCATCAGCTAAATCGTCATTTAAGAATGCATTCTTGATATCAAGTTGATGTAACGACCAACGAAAAATAACAACCAAAGAGATGAATAAGCGAACAGAAGCGAACTTGACAACGAGAGAAAAAGTCTCAGAGTAATCAAGAACATATACCTAAGTGTAACTTTTAGCAACTAAACGAGTTTTGAGTCGATTAATGGTTCCATTCGGATGAACTATGATTGTGTACACCCGTTTACATCCAACTATTATTTTGTCAGGCGAAAGCGATACGAGATCCCAAGTATCATTCTGATATAAGGTTAGCGTTTTCTCTTCCATTGTGGTCATCCAACTAGGGTAAGTGAGAGCCTCTAAGACAGACTTAAGAATAGAAACAGAAGATTGAGAAGCAGCAAAAGAGGCACAAGACAAAGTTAGAATTAGGATGTTCAGTATGTTTGCGCTTACCCTTCTGGACAACAATGGTATGTCCAAGTCAAATGCAGATGAATGAACTGGAGAAGAATCTGAAGACATAGAAACGATGAATTCAATGGCGGAAGCTAACTTCTGGCGAGATGGTGTTTAGTCTGAGAGGCTTGGTAAAAAAAGGGTAACATCTCGATCATCATGAGATGATGGAGCAGAAAAATAAGGGATGAACTCAAAGAATACGACATATGTACAGATGAAAGAGCAACGTAAAGAAAGACTATAACACCGATAACCTTTTGTGTGCGAGAATAACCAAAAAGACACATTTTATGGCACGAATATCTAACTTATCATTATCGGGAGTTAACTGATGGACAAAACAGACATCCAAATATACGGAGAGGTAAAGCAAACTAGGGTGATCGAGGAAAAAAAATAGACTGAGGAACGTAAAGCAAACCAAGGTGATCGAGGAAAAAGAATAGAATGAAGAACTTTGCCATTTAGAGTAGACGATAACATTCTATTAATCAAGAAGCAAGTTGTAAAAACTGTACCTGCCCAGAAGTGTTTAAGAATATTCACCTAAAGCATTAGAGTTCGAGCCACTTCTAAGAAATGTCGATTCTTATGCTCAACGATTTCATTTTGTTGCGGTGTGTGAGGACAAGAAGATTAATGCAGTATACCAAACTGTGACATAAAAGAAATAAAGGGTTGAGAAAATATTCTCGAGCATTATTATTGTGCAGTATACGCACGGACACATTAGATTGAATTTTTATTTCAGCACAGAAGACAGAGAAAAAGGAGAACAATTCAGAACGATAATTCATTAAATATAACCATGTAACACTGGAGAAGTCATCAACAAATGTGATAAAATAACGAAAGCCTAATGTAGAGACAATATGATAACGACTCCAAACGTCTGAATGAACTAAATTAAAAAGACTCGATACTCGAAACTGAGCCGGGGAAGCAAATGAAGTACGATGATGCTTTCCAATTGACAAGACTCATAATCTAAGGAAAACAAATGACGTAAACTAGGAACAAATACCTTGAGATTGGCAAGACATGGATGACCTAGGCGACAATAAATTTGGTAGGCAAATGCAACAGCAGAACAGACAATAGACAGGATAACAGGTGTCTCGTCGTGATCGTCAAAGTAATAAAGGTCACTTTTCTCACGCCCTACGCCAATCGTCTTTTGTGTTTTCAAATCCTAGATAATGACAAAATTAGGAAAGAAAAAAACATAATAATTAAGTTGTTGAGTAAGCTTATTGAACGATATCAAATTAATAGAAAAAGAAAGAATATAAAAAACATAAGATAAAAAGAAAGGGGGTGAAAATTCCATGGTGCCAATACAACGAACAGGGATGGTGAAACCATCAACAACAGTAACAGAAGACAATGAGGGAGATTATTGAATATGTGTAAATAAAGATGAGATACCTGACATGTGATTAGTGACAACAAAGTATGACCCAAAGTGTAGAAGGAGAAGAATGAAATGAAAGACATTCAGTCGGGTTACCTCGTTGAGCTAGAGAAGTAATGAGGGTAGATGCATATTTGGATGCCTGAAACTGGAGGTACTAAGCGTACTCGTCATCAAAAATTACCTTGGTAGTTGAAGAGTCGGATGATGGAATGGGATCAACACAAAATGAGCACCGACAATATTGACCACGACAATGGCCACATTGTTTCCTTTGATCGGTAACCGCAACTTGATTAACTTTGGATCATTGCAATTAATTGGTCCCATTCAACTTATGAGTGGTCAACAATTGTGGTAATAAAGTCGACATTGGTGCACTGCTAAACAATTGAGATAGTACGCACTAATACAATTGACTGAAGTGAACAACAACAGTCGAGAAAACGAACAAATAAGGTTTAAGAAACGAATAAAACAAACGAGGGATATTTTTTTTTTTTCAGACATTGAACAATTTTTTTTCTTTTTCTTGATTTTTGATTTTTGATTTTTTTTTTTCTTTCTAAATTCACTTACAAACAAACGTGGCTACAAACAACCCTTTGGCACCAATGGGCATAAGCGCAACTTGCACAACGAAGATCATGAAGACGCCGCCACGCCGGCGTAGCAGAAAACGATGAGAGCAGCAGCGGCAATGGTCGGAATGAACGGCTTAGTTGGACGATGACGACAGCAAGGCGGGAACGGCACGATGACAACAAAGCTGGACAACGACGACAGCAAAGCAGGGACGCCGGATCTGAATTGTTGATAGGCGGGGACTAGGGTTTGTAAGTTGCGGACAGATCTAGTGCGCTGGACGACAACGACGACGGGGCTATAATGGCGGCAGGATGTTCTAGGCTACGAACAGATTTAGGGTTTCAAACCTTTCTTTTTTTGGAGGATTAAAGAAAATTAAAGGGAGGTAGAGGAAAAAAATATTAAAATAATACTTGAACAGAACTATGAGATTAGTGTCTCATAACGTGCTCTTTATACCATATTAAAAGTAACAAGAGAATATGGAAAGAATTAGAAGACTTCACAATTGTGCTAGCCACTCCCTCTATTTATAATAATAATTAGGAAACAAATCAAGAAACTCTAATGCTGCGTTTGATAAGCTGGAATGGAATGATAATAGGATTGAAATCAATATAATAATAGAATAGAATGATCATTACCATTCCTATGTTTGGTGACAAAAGCGATTACATGTGGTATTGAAAAGACATCAAAGAGTAAAATAGAAATTTAATTAAATTTATAGAAATTTAATTAAATTTTCAAACAGTATAATAGTTAATTTAATTAAATTTCATTCCAATTCAAATATTTAGTTAATATTTAGTCTCGTTTTTTTACCAATGAATGATTAAAACCTAATCCCGTGCAATTGGGTCTTGATATTGGTTAATCTCATGTTTTGTGGGATTAGAAAATCTTTGGTCATGTGAATGAGATTTAATCTCATGTACCAAACATAAGAATGGAATGACCATTCCCATGGCCATTTCAATCTCATCTCGAATCTCATATACCAAACGTCACCTAAATAATATGGAAAACCCTAAATTGTACAAAAAAGACATAATTATTTTTTTAACAGTTAGCAAACATGTTTTTATCCCCAGAATACTCCAGAATGAAAACATAATTCCCATCCTTGGAAGTAGAAACAGAATAGCAGAAACACTAACCAAACGCCACCTAAGGTGTTATATGTTCAAAGTGAAACCATGGGACCAAAGTAAGATTTTGGTCAGACTTCAGGGGTACAAAGTTTCAAAACCCCAAAAATAAAGGAATGCGAAAAAACTGAAAAAACTTGCATGTGTTACGATTCCAAGAACCCATTTCTGTGGAGCCAAACAATGCCTTATTTTCATGTAATTTTGATTTTCGGATATTTCTGAGTTTAGGGGAAAGTGCATATAGAGGCTTACCAAAGGGTCTTAATTGCAGCCGGCCGATCCCTGTAAGTTCATATGAAGAGCAACAAAAGAGTTAACAAAATCAAAAGCAAAACTATACAAGAAACTTAATTTTGCCCTGCTCACATTTACCGCTAAAGTTAACGACCAAACCTCAAAAATTCAAAATTAATCAATTATTTAATATTAATTGACATTTATTTCCCTAGGTTAGGTCGGGTAGAATAATTTCCTTTTTGCCCCTATTTTTTTCCCTTTTTTTATTTCCCGGGTTGGATCGGTTCAATTCAGGTAGGACATAAGAATAAATTTGTCATTTTTATGCAATTCTGCTAAATACTTTGCATCTACACTTAAGTCTAAATCATAGGAAGCGAGTGATGATGAAAATACCAAGAGGTGGTCCAGCCACTAGGGGCAAAGTGTAATTAACCCAACTGAAAATGAATGCACGTAATTTTATTTATTTTTTACCCGTGTATTTTGAGATTTTTTCGCATGCATTCATTTAAGAAAATCTAAATAATTTGCAACTAAACACTACTTCAGAATAAACTAGGGATGACCCAAATACAATTATCGGTCAATTTGTCTCAAACAATAACATTGACCTAATACCTTTGACACAAATATACTTCTATCTATATTTTAAGGTGCCGCATCTCTGTCAGGCACCGCCCAAGCCAAGGGGACCGCTATGGGTCGCCAACGCCGCCTAGACCGGGCGGGGACATCACGGGCACCGGCAATGAGACCAAGGGATTGTCACACGTTGCCAACACTACCCAGACCGGCTTGCGCGTACCTGACCAGACTTGCGAAGGCCCACCCTGGAACCATTGCTGCCTTGCGTCGGCGGGATCTAACGCCAGCCACGGCCCAGTGTGCTGCAATCCAGCACAGACACCCCACATTGACATGTTCTGGCGCCTGCACAAACACATCAAAGACTGGGATCTAATCCCGAAGCTAAGTTCACATATCATAAAGTTGTCGTGTGAGAGAAAAATCACCACACGTGTTTCTATAAACCATGCGAAGTCGAATCTATACACAAGGCATTAACAGTTGTTGCCACCATGCCTCATGAATTTCAAGGAGCCGTGTGAGAGGAAGATCATCGCACATCCTCTCCCCTAAGTTGTACGAAGTCCAATCTATACGCAAGAGACTAACACCCATGAGCCCCTCAAAGAGCGGGACCACTATAAAGACTCGTTTATCATAATTCTAGGGAGATCGTGGAGGATGAAATGTGGTGCCCGCGGGGACATGTCATCCACGCCCCCTTGCTCATAAGGGAGACTTGCCAACAGGATGGGTCAACTTGACCTCAAACATAAGCTAATTATGAAAATCTTTTTATTGTCATTAACGACATAATTAATTTAACGGCACAAATGATATTAGAAATATGAAGTTGAAAACTCATTTAAAAAAAAAGGATATCTCTCTCTCCCTTAGACGAGTTGTTAGTCGTTTTATCTCTCTTAGACTCTCTAGGTCCATTATGCGTAACGCCCTCAATACGTATTTACTAAAATATCCCTTTTATGCTTTCTGACCCTCAACAGTACGTTAATAGAAAGACTTCACTGCAATCAATTGGAGACTCTTAAAATTCAATCGAGCAATTGACCTATTTGCAAGCATCCTAAACTTTAAGGACCAACACGAGGAAAAAAGGGGGGGGGGGGGGGGGGGGAAGAGAGAGAGAGAGATATTACAATTCCAGAGGGCTTGTAACAATTTCAGTTTTCCTACATGATCCAAGAAAAAGAGTAATTATCAGAAACAAAAAATTCACTTATGCATTTAAGGTGGTGTTTGGAAGCTTGGAATTGGAGTAAAAATGAAAACATGCAAACTTTTACCCCATTTGGTTACTTTTTCTGTTCCTGATTCCTGTTGCCACTCCCAAAATTTTGAGATTAATATACAAAAACACGTTTGATACACTTCTTTGTTCCCAAAATTTTAAAAGTGATTTGGAACCATTTCCTAAATTCCTTAAGAATCTGATAAACAAAAAGATGTTGATCCCTACTAACTCCCACAAAATTATTCCCACCACCACTCACCGGCCACCAGTACTCGCCAGCTACAACCACGACTTTGGTCACCATATATTTTTAAAAAATTAAAAATAAAAAAATTATTGTAACCAAACGTGTTTCTTGTTTTTATTCTCATAAATTAAAAGAAACAATTTCAATTACAAAACATGCTTCTGTTTCTGGAATAATCTAGGATGGAAATAGAATTTTCATCTCGTCCCAGCTTATTGGAAGTAGAAACAGAAAACAGAAACACTAAAACCAAACGCCACCAAATTTTTACAACGCGCTCATTTCTAATTCCAATTTTGGAACTTCAATTCCGTACGACTAAACACTACCCAAGGGGTAAAAACAACCCAAGTTTTCATCTCAAATAATAATAATAATAATAAACAAAACGAATAACATGTTATTTAATAAAAAATTAGGGGGAACAAAGTGTAACTTAACCTCTTCTTACCGCAGTGTATAAACGGCAATTTCAGAATGAAGCAATAGCCCTCCAAACAATGGAACCCATCATCATCGTCCAGGTAACAGTACCCTCACTCTCTACAATTATTACCACACAAAACCTTAAACCACGAAACCTCAAACCCATATTCCATTGCACTTCGTATCTCCGCAAACGTCGCCGGCAACGGCAACTGTAACGACGTCGCCGTAATTAGATTGATCCCACACCGATCTCTAACATTTGACGCATTCAAACCCCCAAAATTCACGTAATTAAATTGACCAAAAGAACCCAAATCGCCGACACAAGACGGAGACGGAATCTCGACAAAGAGAGGATGAGAAGGATTTAGTCGATAAGGGCAGCTGATAAAAATGACCGGTTTTGAAATTGGCGGAAAAATTTCTGATTTTTGCCATTTGTAATTGTACACACTGTAGGGATTCTCGGGGCCAAAATCAAATCTGGAGAGAGAATTTCGGGGGAGGGAGGAGCAATTTTGTTTCTGTAGGGTCGAATCGACGAGTCGGATTGTGAAGTTGTGGTAGTTAATGGATTGGACGTAGTGTTTTTGGGAGTGGAAGTATAAAACAGTTTGATTGTTCTCGCAGAGAAGCTCGTATCGGCGTTCACCGCAGTGTTTGGGATCGGTTTTGAGGCGGAAAGGGTAGGTTATGTTGGTGATGGTCCCACAGGAAGAAGGGTTGCAAAGAGGCTTGGTTTCAGAGTGTTGAGGGAATTGAATGAACAGAAAGAGTGTAAGCCATGGCAGAAGCATTACTCTTCTAAACATTGGAGAGAGAGAAAGAGAAGATGTTAATGACAAGTGGAAGGGTAATGTACAAAGGTAAGAAATAAAGGATAAATGCAGGAGAATGAGTTACTCTCTGTATTAAATTGGTTTTTATTCTGTACGCAAAATTTTGAGAACAAATTTCAGAGAACAAAATAAAATTATTCAAAGATTTCTGTTTTTGTTCCAAGTTTTCTAGGAACAGAATCACTAAACATACCCACCTCAAAATTTTGATCCTACATGGGTATATTATGGAAAGATTAAGCCTACGAATGAGAATAAAAATGGACCAACCACCAGGAGAGAGGTTCTTATGGTTAAAATTGGTTATAAGTTCTATATTGGATCCTCACAAGTCGCTTAGGTGGCATTTGTTCCGTATTTATGTTCCCAAAAAAGGCAGAACCAAAACAGAAATCCAGGAATAAAAAAATTATTCCTGTTCTATTCACTGACAGTTGTTCTAAAAACCTATAAACTGAACAGTAAAAGTTTTTTTTTCCCGTATTTCTGTGTCTAGTCCCAGAAAATTTTGAACAAAAATAAAAATCTGGGAATAAAAAAAAAAATCTATTCTTCTGTTCCCAGAGATTTATTCTAAAAACTGGCAGAAATTATTTCAAGATTATTAGTCTTTAGATAATAATATAGTTGTTGACAAAAGCTATTTGCAATATTTATATCTTTCCCATGGCATCAGCACTCTTGAATTATCTTTATAAACATCTTATTCAATTCAGCCCTCCTATTGCCCCAAGTATATTTTACTGGAGTTCTTTATGCCCGGATTGTTGAATATGGTATAATATATATATATATATATATAAAAAAAAAAAATTAGAGAGAGAGAGAGAGAGATGATGTAAGAATGTAGCATCAACAATTCAGGCCATTTTTAAATGGGTTTTCTAAGTCAATTACCACCAGATTAACCACAGCAATGGTCTCCACCATAGAAAACTTCATAAAATGTTATTCTGAAGTTTCATCAACAAGTCCATGCCTATCAGCTCAATACACGCATATATATAGAACACGCAAAAAAAATAAAAATATATATATATATATATATAAGGGAGGTTCTTTCCAGATAGTGAGCAAAGATGATGGCTAGGTTTGTCTGAGTTATTTTTTAAGAATATATTTCATTATCCTGGTTCATAAAAGTTTATATTGTCGAATTAAGCCCCTATATTATGAACACTATCAAATAGAATTAGGGGTGGGATAAAAAATATTGAAATTATAAGGGAGATTACTGTAATACTTCTTTTCAAGTTTATGAGCAAGGGTAAGAAGTGAATATTTTAAAACTTGAGAGCCATGAATTTTGGACTTTCCTTTTTCCAGATTTACAAGGAACTCAATGGGCCTAACTAACTCTCAAAATACGTCTTGTAAGAGAAGGATTGTCATAGGCTTTATATATAGCTTAGGATTAGATAATACAAACGATGTGGGATTCAACACGCCCCCTCATGCGCAGGGTGAACTTTGACAAACCACTGCGAATGGATATCAGGAACCATCATTGATTTGGGATTCAAGACGCCCAACATCAGATGAAAAGTCTGGCTATGATACCATGTAGGAACGAAATGGGCCTAACTCACTCTCAAAAGATGCCTAGTAAGAGAAAAATTGCCATAGGCTTTATATATAGCGATGTGGGATTCAACAACTTCCAATATCATCGGTCATATTTACTCCCCCAACTAACCCTTCAAACTTAGTCATGTACAAAATCTCTGTGTTTGTGTGTGAGAGAGAGAGAGATGATAATTTTGGGTAAGGCTATTATTGGTGCTTTTGTGAAAAATGGGGAGGATCAAAGGTGATAGAAGTGGAAAGGAAAAAAAGGACGGTAACGTTGAAATAAATAACCTATTCCATACACTGTTTTAGGGAACAAATTGACAAACAAAAAACTTTGGGGACTAAATTGACACTACCCCAAACTTTAAGGCCCAATAGCATAATTAACTCATTTATTCAAACAAAGTAAATCCCCTACACTTTCACCTTATATGATGATGTATTCTAGTATTTTTCTAGGAAAATTTCATAGTTGACCATCTTGTTATAATAGATACTAAAGCAACTCTATTTAGCAAAAGAAAAAAAGGAAAAAAAACAGTTAAAACTACTAGTTTCATTTCATCAAACAAACACTTACCCAAAAATGAGCTGATTTGGCATAGCCCCCTTCTTGACTTTGCTTCTTCAAAGCATAAGGCTTGGATCAGCTCAAAATGAGTGCATGCCGTCTAAATGCGGGGCCCATAGTCCGGAAATCCGGTTCCCTTTCCGGCTAAAAGACCACCAGCTGGAATATTGCGGCTATCCGGGGTTCGAACTCTCCTGCAAACATAAGAGACAAGCAATAGTTGAAATCAACTTATAGGTAGAGCTAATAGTCAGCAAAATCGACTATAAATCTAACATTATTCACGTCTCCGCTCTTGACGGTTGTCTCCCGAGAAATCTTCCCATCTTCAATCTATCAGCCTCCCCTTTCGAATTCCACGACCCAATTTCTAGAAATTTCACGTTGTTCAATTGTTCGAAATCGGACAAGAATTTTCCGGTTTTTGTTCCTTGTCTTGGTGTTTCTCATTACCATGTCTATGGAGTTTATTCAGATGTGGGTGTTGATTTATATCCTCTGAGGTCTTGCGAAAAGATTCGCGATGTTGGCTTTGTTCCGCAGGGTGTGTTTGGCCAGAAAAACGATGTTCTTTTGAGTTGGTTGAAGCCGGATTGCAGCAGCTGTGAAGCAAAAAGGAAGATGTGTGGTTTGAGGAATCATACTAACAAAGCGTAGACAGTTTGTTTTGGCAAATTGAAGAAATCTAGAGGTATTTTTTTCCAGTTGCATTTTTTCTTGGATTTAATTTATTAAGCACCCCATCCGCTGGGTCATGACCCAAAAATGCAGGTTTCTTTTTGTCAAGGTGTAAAAGGAATCTTATTCGAGGTTGAAGCGGTATTTATTTCAAGTAGTGTTCACGGGCCGAGTCCTATGAGGCTATTGCATCTTTTAGTACAGCATAGCCTGGCCTGGCCTAGAGATCAGACCTTAACTCATGGCCCAAGGCCAGCCCTTAGAAAGGTCCTATTGACCAGGCCCAGCACATAGATTACTTTTTTTTTTTTTAAATGTGATAAATTTTCTTTATTGTAAAATAAGAAAATAAATTATTCGAATTGTATTTGAATAGATTAAGTTTAAATAATTACAAATCTTTGTTTAGATAATAGAAATAAACACAACAACAACAACAAAGCATATGTCCCACCTACGTAGGATCGGCTACATGAATCCTTTTACGACATACAGATCGTTCAAGGGCCATCCCCTAAGGCCCCGTTTGGTAACCATTTCCATTCCAGAAATTCCCATTCCATTCCCAGATTTTTGGAAATTCTGTTTGGGAATAGCGTTTGGTAATTTTTGTTTCCGTTTCCATTTAATTCCCATTTGAAAATTGTGCCCACTTTTTTCTTAAGAAATGAGAAACAAAAAAAAGTTGTTTCTCATTATTCCCATTCCATTCCCAAAACACATGGTCACTGTTCACCTACCGGGACCACCGTTCGCCGCCGCCGGCCACCGTCCGCCGCTAGCGGTCACCATCCGGCCGGAAATTTTCCGGCCACTTCCGCTCGTCGCCGGCGCCACCGCTGTCCGGTCATCGCCGGCGGGGGACCACCGCCGGCGCCGGCAGGCCAAAACAGAAAAAAAAAAAAAAATGATTTTAGGATGAAATCGTTACCAAACACAATTCCCTTCCCAAAAAAAAAAAAAAATTATCGTTACCAAACGCGATTCTACTCCCAAGAAGAAAACAAAATTCTCATCCCATTCCCATTCCACTGCTGGAATGGAAATAGAAACGGTTACCAAACGCCACCTAAGTTAACTTCAAACAAATCAAATCATTCCTAATTGTCTCATCCCACCTTTTTCTAAGCCCTACCTTTCTCCTTTGGTGCACCTTCCATCTGAATTAAATCACATTTTCACAACAGTGCAATCACAAGTTTTCTATACACATGGTCCAAATCATCGTAAACAAATTTCTCTCAACTTATCGTCAATGGATGCTATCCCAACCTCTCTATAATAATTTCATTAGTAACTTTCTCTGTACCCGTCTTACTACTCATCCACCTTAACATCCTCATCTTTGCTACCCTTACTACCTGAACGTCCCTCTTTTGTACCACCCAAGATTCTAAACTATAGAAAATCGAAGGTCATATCACAATTTTGTAGAACTTTACTTTCAATTTCAATGTTATCCTACCATCACAAATAACCCCAACCGCATTTCTTCACTTGAGCCATCCTGTGTGTAATGTTCTCCTTGATTTCTCCATTTCCCTGGAGTACGAAACCAAGTATCTAAAATTATCAACCCAAATGACCTCTTGATTTCCAATTTTTACTATGTATCTCTCGAGTATTTTCAAGATTGCAATAGATGTATTCCGTCTTAATTCTCCTGATCTTTGATCCCCTAAACTCTAATGCTTCCCTTCACTGTTCTACCTTAATGTTAAGACCTCTTCTAGTTTTATCACCTAGTATCATCCACAAACAACAAACTCCAATGTACCCCATCTTGATTATGTTTTATTACTTTCATAACTACACCAAAGAGAATTAAAGTCGATCCTTGATGCAAACCTATATTAATTGGAAAAGCACAAGTATCACCTCTTACGGTTCGAACACTAGTAACTATACCCACATACATGTCCTTAATCACCTTATATGCTCATTGGATAATTGTTTCTTTCCTAATATCCGTCATAAAACTTCTTTGGGTACTCGATCACACACTTATTCCAAGTCTGCAAAAAACATATGTAAATCTTTCTCTCTTTCCCTATATTTCTCCATAAATTGCCCAAGTACATATATGCATTTAGTAGTGACACTAGTGTTGACCAGCTAGATTAAATCCAAATTGAAAATCTTCTACGCTCGTCTCGTGTTTTATTCTTACACATAAACACAATATCATATAAATATATAATATAAATTTACATATATATGTGTGTGTGTGTGTATAAACTATAAACAAGCATTAATCTTTGTATGTGAAACTAATGCTTTTTAATCTTCTTCTTCTTCTTCTTCTTGTTTTCATGTGCTACAGGTGTATTTGTAAAACAATTGGTCGCAGGTAAAGCTGACTATTAGATTTTTCATCATGATTTGGGCTTTAGTGACCTAATGGAAATACTAAGCGTTCTTCAATAACTATCTATGCAGGTCTGGTCATAGGTTTATCTACTCTTGTGCTGGCAATTCTAGTCCTCTATCATGTTTATTCCTCGAATAAAATAGAAAAACAGAATCAAGCAAAGATTGAAAAGTTTTTAGAGGATTACAAGGCTTTCAAACCCGCAAGATACACTTATGCTGACATCAAGAAGATCACAAATCAATTTAGCGAAAAATTGGGGGAAGGAGGCTATGGAACTGTGTCCAAAGGGAAGCTTTCCGATGAAATTTTTGTTGCAGTTAAGGTACTCAGTGATTTTAAAGGAAAAGGGGAAGAATTCATTAATGAGGTTCAAACAATGGGGAGAATCCACCACGTCAATGTCATCCGTTTGGTTGGGTTCTGCGCAGATGGATTTGCTCGAGCCCTTGTCTTTGAGTTTCTCCCAAACGGGTCACTAGAAAAATTCATTTTTTCAGATGCCATTTATTGGGAAAAGATTCAAGACATTGCTTTAGGAATAGCCAAAGGGATAGAATATCTTCACCAGGGGTGTGACCAAAGAATCCTTCATTTCGATATCAAACCCCATAACATCTTATTGGACCACAACTTTAATCCGAAAATCTCTGATTTCGGTCAAGCCAAGTTGTGTTCCAAGGAACAAAGTGCGGTCTATATGACTAATGCCAGAGGGACGATTGGCTATATGGCACCGGAAGTGCTATCCAGGAATTTTGGGAAAGTGTCCTACAAATCGGATGTTTATAGCTTTGGAATGTTGTTGCTTGAAATGGTCACAGGAAGAAAGAAAAGTAATTTCACGGAAGATAATAGAAAACAGTATTTAATGGAATGGATTTATAACTGTCTGGATCAATTGGAAGAGCAGATAATTCATATAGAGGAAGATGCAAATGATAAGATCGCGAAGAAACTTACCGTTGTGGGGCTCTGGTGCATTCAGTGGTACCCAGTGGATCGGCCTTCCATGAAAGAAGTGGTTCAAATGTTGGAGGGTGAAGGAGACAAGTTGACTGTTCCTCCTAATCCTTTTTCTACAACAAGTCCAACAAGAGAAAATTCAGGCATGCTAGAAAGAACAATGCAACAACAGCTGGAAGTAATATCAGAACACGAATAAAAATAACTAAATGTTATAGTTCATTTGAATTTTGTTGATAATAGTAGGTAAAGATATTGAGCCCAGACCCTCTCCTAGAGAGGTCCAGTTTTATACCATCTATAGGACTCACTTTCTAGGTATTGTATCGATATTATTAATAATTTGCAAGGATTTTCTCAATCTTCATATATTGCAAAACTTGGATGTTTGCAAGATTGCAAGATGAATTATAAGCTTTAATTTAGACCCAATTAAAGGATTTTTTAGCAAGATAGCAACACAATCAATCAAACCGACCTGGCTTTACCATCATTACTGAAGAGTACAAGTGGTAAATTCCGAATCAAATAGAAGAACTATCACCAGTAATCACTGCAGGAGCACGCCCCATCTTTGAAATGATGGAATCGGTTAGAATCTCTGATAACTATTTCTCTCCCTGTCGCCATCGATATGTACTTTATCGCAGAATGGCAATCTCCGCATATGCGGAGATTCTTGAAAACCCTAATGGGTTTCAGTTTAGATGTGCTTATAAGACCAAAAGCCACGGCTATTTTCTCACTGTGTTGGATCAAATATTGTTCCTTCTGTTCCTCCCCCACGTCGTGAAGAACAAAATCCGTATCAGGAACATAACCCATTTCTTTTATTTTCAGAACCAACTTATACAATTCTTTGTATATCTCCCTCGATTGTGGATGTTTAGTATCACCTACAAAGAACCTGTGAACCCCATTTCCTGTCTCGATCCAGCTGCATCCCGATTCCTTAACCACATTTCTCTCTTTCATACTCTTTCTGATGTGAACTACGTCTTCCCATTGACCAGTCGAAGCATACAAGTTCGACAATAGAATATATGCTGCTGGATCATCAGGCGCCTGCTCGAGAATCATTTTTGCAGCATGTTCCCCAATTTCCATGTTGCCATGAACCTTACAAGCTCCAAGCAATGTACGCCATACTAAAGGACCAGCCTTAAAAGGCATCGAATTTATGAAATTAACAGCCCTTTCTAGAAAACCCGATCGGCTTAATAAATCAACCATGCAAGCATAATGTTCCATTCGAGGCTTTATCTTGTGATCTCTGTACATGGATTTAAAGTAATTCCACCCATCATCAACCATACCCACATGACTGCAAGCCGATAAAACAGCAATATAGGTTACCTCATTAGGCTTTACACCTGCCTCAAGCATTTGGTGAAACATTTCCAGAGCTCTCTCTGCAAATCCATGTTTTGCAAATCCCATTATCATTGAAGTCCATGATATCACATTCCGATCTTCCATTTCTTTAAAAACCCGAAAAGCAGCCTCTATGTTCCCACACTTGGAATACATAGAGATCAAAGCATTACTGACGCATTGGTTAAACTCCAGCCCGGCTTTTAGCAATTTGGCATGGAGTTGTTCACCTTTGCCCCCTGCACCTATACTTGCAGCTCCGCTCAAGAGACTAGCAAAAGTGAAAGCATCAACAGAAATTTCGGAATCTCCAAATTGGTGGAATAGTTCAAAAGCTTCTTCAGCATTCAAGTTCTTAGAATACCCATCAACCATTGCATTGTAAGAAACCAAATTCCTCTCCAAGAGAATTTCAAAAGCCTTTCGGGCATCTTCCATCCTACTAGCCCGAGTATACATGCTTATCAGAGAATTGCCCACACAATTGACAGATGCATAACCTAATTTCACAGCATGAGCGTAAATTTGTTCACCCATATCTGGACTGGAAAGATTTGCGCATGCTTTGAGAAGGCCAGAAAATGTAAAGTGGTTTGGCGAAACATCACCCTCTACCATCCTGCAGTAGAGTTTAATGGCTTCCTCATCACAGCCTCTACTCTGGACATAGGCTGTGATAATAGCAGTCCAAGACATGACATTGTGACTGGGCATTCGATCGAACACCTTTCTTGCATAATCCGTAGATTCATCCCCTACACATTTAGCATACATGTCCACCAAACTACACCCAACACATACATCCGAAAACAAATTAGATTTTATAACATAGGAATGCAGTTGCTGGCCAAGCATTAAGAGTCCTAATTCTGAACAAGTGGAAAGAACATTACTGAATGTAAACTGGTCGGGTGTAAACCCACTCAAAAGCATATCAACAAACAAGTCAATGGCGAATCTTGGGTCCCCCAGTTGCGCGTATCTAGTTATTATCAAAGTCCAGGAAACCGAATTCTTATCAGGCATTGTATCGAATACTTTCTTTGCTGAAACCAAATCACGGTCACCCTTGGTGAACAAGTCAATCAATGCACAACCAACACACACATCGGACCCAAAGTACCCAGTCTTTATCGCAAATCCAAAAATTCCCTTACCAATCCAAAAAAAATTCTCGTTAGAACATGCTTGAAGTACCGCAGAAAAACAAAATTGATTCGGGTACTCTCCAAACTGGACCATATCAAAGAACGCGGATATAGCCTGTGATTGCATGCCATGATGTGCAAAGCAAGAGATGATCACGCTCCACGAGACCATGTCCCTTTTCTTACCCATGGCCTCAAATATGGTTCTAGCAGTTACCCAATCACCACATTTCGAATACAAGGTTATCAGTGAATTGAGCACAATGGAGTCAAGTTCGATACGTGAATTTGTTAATTTGGAGTGAATTAGCTTTCCAAGGTCAAAGTTTCGCATTCTGATGCAAGATTTTAAGAGCACGGAGTAGGTGGTGAGGTCTGGGGTGAGCCCCTGCTGGGTCATGAGGTCAAGGGTTGAGATTGCTTGGCGGATGTGGCCCACATTTGCTTGATGGATCAGACTGTCCTTGAGGGGTTCGAAGCAAGACTGCTTAGGAGAATGTGCAGTTGAGGAGGACTTTTGGCGGGAAGGGTTTGAGGGTTTGATTGAAGGCTGAACGAATTTAGGAGGAGATGGCAAAGAGAGATTAATCATGATTTCAACAGCTATTTCGTGAATTTTAATGCTCAGATAGTATAGATACTTCTTCAAATATACCAAATATTGCGGTAGTCAAAAATGTTCAGTTGCCGGAATCACTTTCCTATTAGCACAGCACAAACACAAATTTTAAGCATTAGTTTGGTTCACACACACACACACACACACACGAAAAAAAAAAAATCCTAGCTGAATTTGATTTCTTACATGTAGAATCATAGATATGTGCATAACCTCACACATACATGCACAAAACAATAGAATAGTTTCACTGATCTTATAATAAGATCAGGACAACTAGAGAAATAGGGTGTTGAAAAATAAACATCCAAATGAATCCATCAAATAGAAAAGCAAATTTAAGAGAACAATAACAATACTAACAAGCTTGAAGGCTTTGCTGCAATAGTTTACACTTGAATACCTCTACAAATGCTTAACATCACAGGGATGAACGCATTCACCAATTCTACTTGATTCAGCCCTAAGTTTTAAGATTATAAACAACAAATCTGAAATTCTTACACAAAACACGAACAGCTATTGCAGTAGCCAAAGAACTAGGCGAAACAGTTCAAATTATTCGACCATCTAACGATTGCGTTCACCAATTTAAAACCGGTCAAACTAGATGGAATTTAGAAATCGAATATCGAACAGGATAGACAATCAGAGCAAATGTAGGGTTTATGAAAAAAAAACATATTTATCCAACGGATTCACACAACACACAAGCTTCTTCCATACGAGGAAGACGATGAACTTAAAGCAATAATGGCGTAGAAGACTTACAGGAAGCGAGGAATGCCGGCAAAGAAGGATACGACCGACGGAAGCCGGTGACGACGAGGGGAGCTCAGGTACCGATAACTTATCGTTCGGAGAAGAAGATAAGACTCCAAAAGGAAGCGAGTGGTTGCCGCTTCTACAGTTACTCCAGTAGTGTTGGCCCTGTTGGGATTTAGGACCTTATGCGTTTGCTGAAAAACGTGCAATACCTTCCATTATAGACTAATCGGTATTTCGGTATATAATCAGGTAGCGTTTGGTAACCGTTTTTGTTTCTATTCTAGCAGTGAGATGAGACGAGAATTTTATTTTTTTCTTGAAAATAGACTCGCATTTGGTAACGATAATTTTTTTTGGGGAGGGGAAGAGAATCGTGTTTGGTAATGATTTTACCCTAAAATCAATTTATTTATTTTTTAGATTTTTTTTTTTT
Source organism: Eucommia ulmoides (assembly GCA_016647705.1). Lineage (NCBI taxonomy): Eukaryota > Viridiplantae > Streptophyta > Magnoliopsida > Garryales > Eucommiaceae > Eucommia > Eucommia ulmoides. The sequence goes on from CM028331.1 coordinate 44,888,003, forward strand.
TGTTTTGGCCGGCGTCGACGGCGTCGGGAGTTGTCAGGTAGCCGGCGGCGGCGCTGGAAGTTGTCAGGTGGCCGGCGGCGCCGGTGACCGGCCGGTGATGCCGGAGGTGATCGGAGATGGGCGCCAACGATGGTTGCCAGAGATGGCCGGCGGAGGCGGATGGCAGTCGACCGACGGATGAACAGTAAAATTAGTTTTGGGAATGGAATGGGAATTATGACAAACAACTTTTTTTTGTTTCTTATTTTTTAAGGAAAAAATGGACACAATTCTCAAATGGGAATGGAATGGAAACGAAAACAAAAATTACCAAACGCTATTCTCAAACAGAATTCCCAAAAATTTGGAAATGGGATGAAAAATTCTGGAATGGAAACGGTTACCAAACGGGGCCTAAATTTATAGAGTAGTTACACTCAGTTAACGATGAAAACATGTAAAAAAACACCGATTTCTCCTCATCGTCTTCATTAGTCTATAGTTTGTTTATACATGGATGATCTTTGTATCACGCTTTTTAAAATAAAATGTCAATATTTTTTTTTGTAACATTGGATTGAAATCCTTGTTATATTCAACATGGTATGCGTAGTGTCACGGTTTGAGTCTTTCGAGGCTAGAAAGCGGACCGTGCGGCGCTAATTAAGGGATCGCCTAGTAGCGAGTCTGAAGATTTGAGAATATCAAATAACGGAAGCAGTTTTCAATAGCAACGAGTTTCTCTACAACAACACATGCCGGCAATGTAAAAAAGAATACAATTACAATAATAACAATTGTATTAATATCAAAAGTTACAAGGTGTAAAAGGCTTGAATGACTTCAAGAGTATATCCTCTCACATAGTACTTTAAGCAAAAAAATAGAAGTGACAACAATAGACATCATTATGCTCGAGAAGACATAACATGGTCTTTCTACAAGCAATGAAAAAAATAAACTAAATCAAACTAAACTAGTCTAGAAAATAAATGAAAATGGTCACAGACAAGCAGGCGCAAGCACAAGCACTGGATAAGGTAAGACCGTGACACGTAGCAAAAACAAAAAAATATAATATTACATCTGAGTGTTGGTGTTACATATAACATGACTAATTGTTAAACTGAAGTATATCTCTTCCATGGATCATCAAATCATATCCCCTTATTTTTTTGTGTATGTTGAATATAATATTTTTTCTCTATAACAATGCACATATTTAGCTGTTATTTTTGTGTGCATGTTGAATATAATATTTTTTCTCTATAACAATGCACATATTTTTTCTCTACAATCAAAATCTGTCCATTTTGTATTAGTGTTATATTCAACATGGTATGAGTTACAAAGACGAGAAACAATGCATTACGTTATATAACATGACTGTTTGTTAAAAATGTGGTATATATCTTTCGCGAAACACCAAATCATATTCGACAATATTTGAGATAATGACATTTTTTACCCTGACAAATAAAGTTTGTTTCAATTTGGACCCTCGTATTTGAAAATAGATACATTGGTTACTTCACATTTCATTTTGGACCCTCAATTAGGTTTTCTATTAATTAATGTTAAATTACATTTATACCATTTAAAATTTTTAATTGGGATCATTTTATTTCCTATCTAAAACTTAAGGGTCTATTGTGTATTTTTTTCTTTTTCTTTTTATCTTCTTCATGTCAACCCCCACCCCATCTCCGGCAAGCCAACCCCACCCCTGCTCCATCTCCGGCGACCCACCCCCCACCCCTGCTCCATTCCATGGGATTGCTTCTGATCCGACGGTATATGTCAAATAAAATTTTCAAACACTTCCTCTCATTTCAAGTTGACGCCCGCCACCACATGCTTGGCCGTCTAGCGTCGATCGATCCTGGCCAAAGAACTCCTCAATGGACAGAAGTAGTGGTGGTTCGATGCGAGGATATTTGCCTCTCCGGTGGATCTGTCATCAGAGTTTGGATGGAACCACCATGACACCATTAGGGAGAAGCAGCTGATCAGGCTGAGGGTGAAGGCAAGGTTGCTGAGGTGGTGGTGGGTTTTAGAGAGAAAGTAGAGAGAGAGGAGAGAGAAATCGACCACCTCCATCCTCTCCGATTCAATCACCACCGCCGTCGCCTCCACCTCTCCGGCCTCCCTCCTCGCGTCCACCTCCGCCGCTCCCCTCCTCTTCTTCACCAATGCCTCCGTCCTCTCTTACGTCGCCTCCGCTCACCCCAATTCTTCTTCCTCCGCCACTCCCGACGGAACTAAATCCGCTTCTTCAGCCGCCGCCGCCGCCAACAACAACAACACCTCCCAATACTCCGTCGGCGGCGATGGTGAAGACACAGTCGGAAGCCTCCACTCTAACTTTCTCTCTCTTTTTGCCAAGAACAAGTGGGTGTGGGACAGAAATTAATTAAATATATTTTTTACCCTTGAGTTTAGAATAATTTACAAATAGGTCCTATTAAATTAGTTAGATTAAAATGACTAAATTACCCTTATTTTTTAATATAAAAATGACCAAAGTACCCTTATTTTCACGTTGACCTAACAAAGTTCTATTGAAGGTCCAAATTGAAACAAAAATGAAATGTAAAATAACCAATGTGTTTATTTTCAAATACTGAGTTCCAAATTGAAATAAATTTTATTTGTCAGGGCCAAAAAGATCATTATCCCACACTATTTGTAGGATATAGTGCACATGTTTCCGCCTCACAGAACCTCTCATTTTTTTTATTGTGTTGAATATAACATTAATTAAATATGAAAAATTGAAAAGGAAAATAAAAAATTTATCTTTTGTTATTTGTGGAATTTTATTTTTTTTTATTATTATTTTGAGTACAACTGAAAATGAAAAATCTCCTTAGTTGTTATTTGTAGAAGCTATTTTTTTGTAAAGCCGTTTAAGAAGGGAGAGTTTGAATCCCACAAATCTTGCAAGATTATTTTTGTCACGAAAATTTTGAAATTTTTGAATTTGGAATTAAATAATTCAAAAAGTCCATTTTCCGTTTAAGCGTTTCATTTTAAACCCTCTAGGTATCAGCCCGTTTTTATTCGATCATTTTGTCAAAAAATCTATCAAACATATCAGAACAGATGAGCAAATCTGTCTTTTTACATATTTTTAATTTTTTAATGATTTTTTTTTTTTGATCTCCCGCTCAACTCTCTCTCTCTCTCCTGCCCATCTCTCTCTCTCTCTCTTTCTCCTTCCTTCCTTCTTCCTCCATCCATTCCTCCCTCCTTTCCTCCTCCTCTATCTCTCCCTTCCTCTCCCCGCCGGCCAGAACAGGGGGTGGTTTCGGCTGGCGGGGAGAGGGACGGAGGAAGAGGGGGAGAGAGGAAGAGAGAGAGTGTGTTAAGTGAGAAAGAGAGAGGGGTCAAAGAAAAAAAAAATTAAAAAACGATTAAAAAAGAAAAAATATATATAAAATGACGATTTTGTCTTCAAAATTCTATTAGTTTGGACGATTTTTTTGACAAAAAGACCAAATAAAAACGTGTTGATACATAGAAGGTTTAAAATGAAATGCTCAAATAGAAAGAGACTATTTAGAAATTCGTTAATACCTAGAGGATTTAAAATCTATTTTTCCCTTCCATATAAAATAGTTGAAATTGTTCGATAAGTTGACCCGTCTTGTCATTTTCCCATAAATTTACTCCTTATGTGAGTTATGTGGGTAAATTTTAATGACACTATGTTATTTCGCGTGTCATTTGAATTGTTTTGATAAAATTCAAAAATAATTTTTTATTAGTTCTATCGATACTTAAATGAAAAAAAAAAAAAGAATATAACAAATAAAAAAAAAAAATCAAATAAAAAATAATAGATGAAGCATTTATAATTTTTTTGTTATTTATTTAAAATTATCTTTTATTTAAAAATGATAAATATGTCATTGTTTGATTTTTAATTTCGAAACTAAAATCATAAAAAAAAATAAAAAATCTAATCAATTTCAAAACCAAACTATTCAGTTCCTCGGTTCAAATTGAATTGACATCCCTACTAGTTGATTTCCGTCATAAAAATATGACAGAATTACCAATTTAGACTGATTTCACACTATTTGGATATTTCAAAATTTAATATGTTCAAACTACAAGGGTTAAAATGAAATTTCTCAAAAAAAAAAAAGAAAAAAAAAAAGGACCGAGTAGATCTAACTATCACTTAGACAAACTTCGAAGGGGATCAATAAATTTTTCTCAAAAAAAATTGAAACTTATAAAGGCTGAGAAGTGGGAGAATTTCTACAAATTGGACAAGAAGCATTCAATCTCAGCCATTCATCTATACAATCGGCGTGAAAGCAATGTTTGCATTCGGGTATACTCCGTAGAGTCTCTTTAGGCCGATACTCCGACAAGCATATCGGGCATGTTATGTCGTCAGGCTTGGGCAAACGCCGGCTCTCTCCGAGTATTGTCTTTGGGTATGATTCTATTGTTGCCCCATCTAGACCCGTCATGATAACGGGTTGGGGAGTAACTGTGGCCGCGGATTCGGGTACAGGTTGCGGTCTATGGCGGATGGACTTGAGTCGGCTCAAAACAAAGCAGAAAAGCCCAATGACGAATAGAAGGGTTGGGACTCCGGCTCCTACTATTATGGCGTAACGGGCAGCCCTTGAAAGTCCTGTAAACAAGCAAAACTAATCAATCAAAGTATTTGATCCTTTAGTTAATGTTAACTAGATTGAATCCATCTAGTTAACGTTAACTAAATATGAAATTTATATTTGATATGGTGGTTGTTGTTGGTAGTAGTGGTGGTCCGTAGAAATCCGACAACAAAAGTTCACCAGAGCCTGGCAATTGACCACCGAAGGCGGGTGGTCCGACGACTGAGACCATAATCTGGCGACCGATAGTGGAATTTGTCTATGCATTGCTTTTCTTTGCAAGTCCTGACTACCTCCGACGATAAAATTAACCGAAAATCAATCAATAGAAAAAACAAACTTCGAGGGACAATTGCAACAATTAAAACATCAAGGGATAAAGTGACACCGCACCGAAAGTTTAGGGGTGCAAAATGAAATTTTATCCTTGGAAAAAAATGTTTCATCACAAACATAATAATCTGAGAAAATCCAGTCTAATGAGCAACCTAAGCAGCAGATAAAGAGCTGTTTATGAACAGGAAGAACAAATTACAATAAGGCAATGTTTGGTTGTAAGGAATTGGAGCCTCGAAATCAGAATTAGAGATGAATTTTTTTTTTAATTCCCAATTTCAATTCCATTTTTCATGAAACCAAACAGTACCTAAAAGGTGTTGGATTTCAGAATAGTTTAGGGTTTGACAAAAGATCACAAAAACAATATAGCCGTCTAATGAACATCCTAGCAGCAGATAACGACCTGTTTGGTTTGCAATACGAAAACAGTTTCCTTTTTTTTTTTTTTTGAAAAAAAAAATTTCCCAAATCAAGCTTAATATTTGATGAACTTTCATATCGGAAGTCGAAAAAAAAAAAAAAAAAAAAAGGTCTTACGGTTAAACGGGGAAAACATGGAGAACAATTGTTGATTCACCAAAAATTAATGGTTCAATTCAATCTGTATATACTAATCCACAGTTGACAAAATGCCATTAAAATATTCACAGAAAAAGGCCAAAAGTCAGATGTTAATGAACTACCCTTATCTCTCATCCAAACAATCATTTCAATTTCTTCTTTTATATTCATTATCTTCTCTCCTTTTTTTGAGCTCATATGATTTAAAGAAAAGGCCACATATATGTGTGTGTGCGCGTATATATATATATATATATATAGGAAAAAATATGTATTTTTTTCTTTTGAGGCATTATTGCTATCTTATATTTTTAAACAGGCCACCAAATTATATTGGATTAATTACCTAGTCACATTCTCCCATTTTACTTAAAGGAATCTTATTATAAAGTCCCTTATCATATTTTTTTTCAGAATAATTTATTTTTTTTAGTCCTTTTTAACATATTTTTTTACGCGTAGTTGATATTAACTATATGAATTTAACAATTAGTTGATAATAAATATTAATTAATTAACAATTAGTTAATATTAACTATGGGTATGTTTCGTTGGATGGAAAAAATGGTGGATAAGAAGAAAAAAAAGGTGAAAAATGAAAAAACGGGAGAAAACCAGGATGGAAAAAGAAAAAGGGATGAAAATGGAGAAAAAATGGTTAAAGTTTGAGAAAAAATATCAACATTACAATTCTACCCTTATCCTTTTATATCCCATCTACCCATTCATTTATATGATTTTTTTTTTTTTTTTTTTATTTTATTTCTTAGTACTTCACATATATTATATTCAACTTGAATAATGATTACTATAATTATAATCCTATTCTAGTTAAATTTTCTTTTTATTAGTTAGTGAATTGCTCATTTTTACATGATTTGAAATATTACTGGTAGATTTTTTATTTTGTTATGCAATATGTAAGGGTAAAATAGTAAATTAAATGAGTGTATAATTTTTTTCTTTTTATTTTTCTTTCCTTACTAAGCATAAAATATTATATTTTCCTCCTTTCATTTACATCCCTCCAACTAGAAAATGATTTTTCTTCCACAAAGGATAACTTTTTTTTTTATTTCTCTTTTCCCATTTAAAGGAATAAAAACGAAAAAACGACGGTAAAAAAATAATAAGTGACTCATTTTAGGGACAATCTGATAACTTTATCTTCATTTTAAATACAATTAAGAAATCATTTTTAAGTCATGGAAGAACAAAACTATTCATATCACCACCAATACTGCATACTAAGTCAATCTAATGATAAAAGTATAACCTCCATGACCGATCATTCGTTTAAGATGATAAAAGTATATCTTAAAAGTAATTAATTCTTATATCGTCCTCGAAATAATTCACCCTTAATTTTTTATCCCTGTTTTTTCTCTTTCTACATATATTTTCCAGTCTTTCGAATAAGGTTTTAGTACTTCGGTCAATATCAACTAGATTGAATCTGATCTAATTTGTAGTAACTAGATGTTGACTTTGTATGTAATATCTAGTTAAAGTTAACTAAAATGTTAGTAACGAGTAAAAAATAAGTGGGTAAGAATTAAAGAACAAATTTCTCTAAAAGTAGGACAAAAAAATAAAAATCCTAAAAATAATGGACTAAATAATAAGAACCCTAAAAGAACAGTAGTACACGTACCGGGTAACTCTTGTGCACCCAATAGCAAGGCTGTGTTAATACGAACTAGTTATTGAATACATCCTTCAGTTAATATTAACTAATTGTTGAATCTATCCAATTGTTCCTCAATTAATATCAAGTAATTGTTGAATCCATCTAATTGATATCAATTACAACTAAAAAATAAATTGTTCTAGAAACAGGATAAAAAAGTAGAGAACATTAGACAGAGGACTATATACTACGAACCCTAGAAAAACACTAGTACACGTACCACATTGAGGAACTCTTGTGCACCCAATAGCGAGACTATGTTAATATTAACCAACTATTGGATCCATCTAATTGTCCTTCAGTTAATATCAACCAAATGCCGAATGCATCTAGTTAATGTCAATTAAGAATTTAAGACTAAAAAATAAATTGCACTGAAAACATGATTTGAAAAAGGTAGAAAACGGACTATATAATAAGAACAAAAATAAAACCAGGAAAACACGTACCGTGTTGAGGAGCCCTTGTGCACTCAATAGCAAGACTAGAACTGTTTCTGAACCCACAGCGCCCTCGTCCTGACTCACACCTCCCACAACGTGGCGAAAACCACGTAAGTCGTAGATCACCACTGAGGTCCGAGGACAATACCTGCTCAAAAAAGGGCCACTGAACCGGCACAGCAATCGTCGATATAAAGTCGCAAGACGATGATGACAAGAACCTAATTCCTCGCCAAGAAGAGGTGGCAAAAACCGTGTAGGTAGAACCACTGAGACAAGCTATGGGGTTCATCCGATACCTCGTGTAATCCCGCGAGCAGTTAAACAATGTAAACTCTTGATTATATATGCCCAAAAAGGGGGAGCCGGTAAGGTTTAGTGTAAGAAGACGACGGGGGAGACAGTCATCAAGATCATTGATGTACACTTCTTGTGTGATATAATCTATGCCTTGAACTACGAATTTTCCCGAGTTTGGAAGTTGAAGGACTGTCTGCTTTGCGCTATTGCAGGATAAATCAAAACCGGGATAGCCACAAGAACTAGGTTGGGAATTTCTTAATCTAAAAGGAAACCGGATCATGGGTTCCTCCCCGCCACAGGCGGAGTTCGAACAAGTGTTTGTCGATGAAGATATGAATAAAAAACAAGAGAAGAGGAGAAAGAATAAAATGGTTTTGTGGGCAGCCATGATTATGGCGTTTTGAGTTGAGAAATGATTTGTATGTGTTCTAGGAGATTCGGTGGTTCTTTAGACCATGATTAAGATTAAACAAAAAAATTGTTGGAGTTGGGCTCCACCAATGACAGTTTCGGCAACTGATTGGGTTTTTTCTAAGGAAAGCTATGGTAAAATATCCCTTGCAAGTCAATCCACAAGGCCAATCACATCATAAGATGATCATTCAAAGCCTATGAAGAACAATTCTATCTATCTACCCTTTTTTTCTCCCTTAGATTATTTTTTTTTTCCATAAGAAAGAAACTGATCACCTAGCTATTCAAGAGGAAATAAAATAGAAAGAAGGTATGACAAAAGCTCAGGACTTCCACCAAAGCGAAAATTATATTTTTGGTCCCCTAAGTTTGTGGTGGGTGTCTATGTGGACCCTGAGATTTTTCAAATTGCACATTTGGTCTCCCGAGTTTCACATTTTGTTTCAATCCCACAAAATAAAAAAAAGTTGTAAATGATTTTGGACGGAAAATGGGTTGTGCCCAACTCATCGCTTCTAATGAGGATATCTTCATCATTTCATTACTCCACTAAACATAATATGTTTTTCTGTAACCTTGAGGACAGTATATTTGGTTCAGTAAAGTAATGAAATAAAGAAAATATCCCGATTAGAAGAGCCCAACCCATTTTCCGTCCAAAATCATGAGATGGAAACAAATGTGAAACTTCAAGGACCAAATAAAATCTCAGGTGCCAAAAATATAATTTTCCCTTCACCAAAAAATATCTTATTTTGACCAATCCAGTTTTAGTCATGCTTCGAATTTCCTTCCTTGTGCTTTCTTCTAGACAAAGCAAAAAATCACATTTGTTATACTTTTATTTGGAATGGGGTGGTGGAGTGGGACATAAGAGCAGCAATAATAATAGTGGGGAAAATGCAATAACAAAGTGAGAAAATCATAATCATCCATTTGTCAAAAGCAGATGGTAATTTAATCATGATTCATGAACATGAAGTGCTAACAAACAAAAAATCAAATTCAGATCATACTATTGGAAAAATGATTAACAAAAGGGAGACAAATTCCATCACGATTTGTTTGAATATTATTATTATGTTACATTCAAACAAAGTAGCCCTAACCTCATAGCAGCCGTTGACGGAAATCAACTCGATTACATCATCAATCGGAAACTCAAAAATCGGAGCAGCGACCATTGCGCTCCCAATCGCCAAAGCGTGTGGGCTCCGGACCTCTCGGTCCTCCGACCTCGCCGGTCGCTTTATTCACGTAATTACCATATTCATCTCGATCTCCATCGTCATCTTCGCCCCCGTTATTTTCACTCCCAACGTCTTCGTCCTCGACCTTCTCCTTGTTCTCAGATACCGTATTCCCTTCCTTAACAGAGTCCTTCTCCTGTAGGTGCTGATGCTTCTGCGGCGAAGAGCAAATCATCCGCACCGCCACCGCCGCGGCTACGGCGGCGATCGGGCGTTGAGATCCGGCGTAGGATAGACCTAATCGAGGCTTGGATAGCTCCAACGCTGATGAAAATAGTCGACTGAGATTACTCGCCATGATTATTCTCGAATCTCTCCTTCGCCTTCGCCTTCGCCTTCGCAATTCGTCTCGTGCTTTGTTAAACACTCATCCACGTACCTTGATATAAACCAAATTTTTTATTTTTCATTTTTAAAAAATTATTGTCCGACAAAAAATTATACAAACTTTTATATATTATAATAATTTTATACTTTCAAAAAATTAATATAGCACGAATGCGAATTGTAAAGACTAAAATTTTAATTTCGTGAAATATTCATAATTTTTTTTTTCAAATAAAAATATCTATTAATAGTTTTGTGATGGCCAGTGAGAATAATTTTGTAGAAATGAACTAGAATTAATATTTTTTTTGTTTATTCAAAAAATATTCTTAAAATTAAAAAAAAAAAAAACCGTATTTATCATACGCATTTATGTACATTAATACTAAAACATTTTTTTTATTTCTCATATTCTCAAGGAATTCAAGAAATATTTTCAAAATTTTGAGAACAAAAACGTATTTATTAAACGCGCTTATGTACATTAATCTCAAAATTTTTGGAGCAAATATCGAAATCAGAGAATGAAAACAGTAACCAAACGAGCACCTAACAAACAAAATTAAGATAACATTGATTTAAATATTAAATGAGATTAAAAAAATCTCAAAATAATTATATATTGTAACATTTCAATAGATATACTTAAAAATAGTGAAAAATAAACTATACATTATTCCTTTTCAAGCTTTACACAAAAGCCACCACCCCTTAATACAATTCTACCCAAACCAATCCAATCAACCCCCCCTTTCCTCCCCCCCCCCCCCCCCCCTTTCAAGCTTGCTGGGGAAAAAAAAAAAACCTATTTCATGATCGTTTGCTTAAAATTTGCATCTTCCCATCTATCGTGTGTGGTATTATCCAAAGCTTCATTGTCGCCGTTCTTCATGAGGAATTTGTCGACGTTAGCAGCCGCCTGACGGCCTTCGGAGATGGCCCAAACCACTAGAGATTGGCCGCGGCGGCAGTCTCCAGCAGCAAAAACACCTTCAACATTGGTTGAGAAACGGCCATACTCCGCCTTGAAGTTTGATCTGTTGTCTTTCTCCAACCCCAGTTTCTCTGCTAATGTCTACAGAAAGAAAATAGGAACAATCAAAGATTTTTCAATACCACCTCCAAATATATAGTTTTACTACAAAAACATAAAACATAGGTGGATATAGGATTTTTTATATATATATAGAAGTATCGCCATGTCAATTTGCACAAAACTCGATAATGATCACCCTTTCCCAGAAGGCATTATATATATTTCATATCATTTGTGTTACCTGATCTTGAGCTATATATAAAGGTAGTGGTGATTTTGACCGGAGAAGAAGGGAATTTGGGGGGGGGGGGGTGGTTTGTAAAATAAGAGGGGTTGTAAAATGAAAGCTAAATGAAATATCCAAAACGCCCCTAAATAAGTCACGTGCTTGGCAAGTGATAAATTTCCGTCGAGTTGACAATTTGGACCATAATGAGATGATTTTGATTTTTCAGGATTTAATGTGTTCAAATTGAATGAGCTGGGATTAAAGTGGAAATTTGGTGAAACTTTAGGGGTGTAATATTTATTACTTATGCATTAATATTTTTGAAAAATATGGTGATTTCACTTAATGTTGAAAAAGGAAGATTAATAGTGATGTTTATTGAGTGAATGTGTAATTAAGAAAATTTGCAGTGAAATAAAAAAAAAAATATCTAAAAAAATATTAAAATTAATTTTTTAATAAAATAATAAAAGTAGTTGATACGTCAGATTGATTATTGTGAGAATTGATTTTAAAATTGAAAGCAGTTTTCGGAAAGTAAATCAAGGCCATAGTATTTCTGTTCCCCGAAAACTGGGAACGAAAAGAAAAAACTATTCTCGAACTTCTCTTTCCGTTCCAAGTTTTTTTGGGAAGAAAAATAATTTCTCCTAGATTCCTCTTTCCTTCTCCGAACTTTTTTTTTTTGGGGATCAGAAACAGAAATACGAGAACATAAACACTAATGGTTTAATTTTAAGGAAATTGTGTTCTCGAAATCAAAATATCAAATCCCTCCACCCAAACACACCTTAAACAACATGATAAGCGTATACAAAAAAAACATAGTTGAGAATACACTAACCGGCTCAGGACCAAGAAATCCCATGGCTAATAACACAAGATCGGCCTCAATCACCTCTTCCGAGCCGTCGATTTCCTTAAATTGAAACTTTCCGTTCGAATCCTTCTCCCATTTGACGCGCACAACCTCGAGTCCTTTCACAATGCCAGACTCGTCCCCGATAAACCGCTTAGTCAAAACCTCGTAGGATCTTGGGTCTTTACCGAACTTGGTAATTGTTTCTTGATGCCCATAATCTACACGGAATATGCGCGGCCACTACAAGAAGGAAAGAAACAAGGGAAAATCAATGGAAATATAGGAAAATATAGATGAAATGCTATTAGATTTACAGTGGGAAATTAAAAACAAAATGTTTTTTTTTGGGCTTAAAATAAAATTTTCTCAAATAAAAAAATGATTTCAAGTTTTTTTTTTTTTTTTTGAAAAAAAAAATGAAGATCATAGCAACATAAAGATGAAATGCTATTAGATTTTCTTCTTCATATATGCCAGGGCTTTGTAGGATATAGCATATGTTATAGCACCTTATTAATCAAGTCACCATTTGGTAACTCTTTTTTTTAAGTATATTTTCACTTTTTTAAGTAAAAAAGAAAAGGAGAAATTAAAAAGTGTTTGTTCCATGCTTAATATGCGTGATTTTAAGGGGGGTTTTTCCAGGGAATACATGGTTTTTTTTTGTTTTTTTTTTTTTCAATTTTTATATTTCATGATATAGATAGACTTTTAAAAAAAAAAACAATTCGTTGCTACAAAACTCCCGCTATTCACGGGAGAAGGGTCAGATCACTTGGGATAAACAATAAGATATCCACTCTATGCTATCAAGTACAACTACGGTATGCTTTGTACTTTTTAAGTAAAATATTTTTTCGTCAGATCCTAAGCTATGTATAAAGACTAGGACGATCCTCTTATTCCAATATCCTAAGGCGTCTTTTAGAGTGAGTTATACCCATTGGAGATTCAACAATAATACATACGGGTCTAACCTGAGGCCAAGGGTTGCCAGGAGCCCTAGTTTTTGGTGGCTCGGGAAGAAGTTCAAGATTGACAATGCTACTGCTACCATGCCTGATAGATGTTCCTATACAGTCTGTACCTGTATCACCACCACCAATCACCACGACCTTCTTGCCCTTAGCTGAAATGTAATTACCGTCTTCAAGATTGCTGTCAAGCAAGCTTTTCGTGTTTGCGTGAAGAAACTCCATCGCAAAATGGATTCCTGAGAGTTCGCGTCCAGGAACCGGAAGATCCCTATCAAAATATACGAAATAAGCATCATTTAATCCAGTGGCAAACCCAGAAATTTTGCATAGTTGGGGTGAAAATTCAACCACATAATTAACTATGCTATTATACCAAAATATTTAGATATTTACATTTCTCAGCGATGAGTTGCATGTTTTGAAATTGCCATGAGCATCTTATTATCAACAATAACATAGATCATTGTTTTTTTAGGTGAGCCTTGGTACAATGGTAAAGTTGTTCTAGTGTGACATAGACGTTTTCAAATCTTGGAAACAGTCTCTCTGTATATAAGGGTAAGGTTGCGTATATTTGACCCTCCCCAGACTCTGCAATTTTCGGGAGTCTTCGTGCACAGAGTTGTCCTTTATAGATCATTGTTTTGTTGATAAATGATGTTAAAGATTAATTTGTATTGTTCGTTGTCAACACGCACATATACACCAATTATATAGAGAAAAAAACCTTAAGACACAGTCACAAAGTTTGTTAACGTTGTTTTAACTGTTTTTTTTTTCTGCTCAAGTAAAAAAATACTTAATTTCAAAAATAGCGTTTATTTTGTACTTAAAAGTACTTTTTTTGAAAATAAAAAATAATTGTTTTTTATTTCTTCGATTTTAATATTATAAGATATCGATAGAGAAGGGTGAATTATGATATCTTCATTCACTTTTTTCAATCTATGATATGTTTTTGGATTAAAAGAATTGTAGGTATAATACTCCCTACACCATCGAACACAATTTTGATTTTTAGCTTTTGCTTTCAAGTAAAAATAGTTTTTTTGGTCAAATCAACTTTTTTTATTTTAAAATTTACTTCCAAAAAAATTACCAAACAATGCCTTAAATTTTTTTATATTACATTAGATTGACATTAAAATCTTGATATGACAATTGAAAAATGAGATAAATTTTGAATTAAATGAAATAAGTGTTGACGCCTTGTAACCCAATTAGCATAAGATGAGGATTGCCCTAGGCTTTATATATAGCCCAGGATTAGGTAACACAAACGATGTGTGATTCAACATGCCCCCTCACACGCAGGGTGACTTTTGATAAACCACTGCGAATGGATGTCGGGGGACCCAACATTGATGTGGGATTCAACACACTTAACATCAGACAAAAAACTTGACTCTGATATCATGTAAGAACCAATGGACCTAACTCACTCTCAAAAGATGCATCGTATAGGTTTTATATATAGCTTAGGATCATGTAACACAAGCGATATGATATTCAACAAATAAGAATAACAAAAACTTCTAGGGGAGGCAAACTCACCTTGGTTTTGTTGCACCTACAGCCAAAAGAATAGCATCATTCTCCTCCTGAAGCCGATCCAAGGAGTACAAAGGATCTTTTCCAACATTGGCATTAACCACAAAATTAACACCTTCCTTTTCCATAAGGTTAACCCGCCTTTGAACCGTATCGATTTTGTCTGCTTTCATGTTTGGTACTCCATACATCATAAGACCGCCAATTCGATCAGCCCGCTCAAACACCGTTACTGTATGACCCATTCTGTTTAATTGATCGGCTGCAGCCAAGCCAGCAGGTCCACTTCCAACAATGGCTACACTTTTTCTGTACCCATGAGTATAAGAATCAGCATATAGTTTCTGAAAAATTAAACAAAATAGAGTCGGAACTACGATTTAGAAGGGCTTAGGCGCCCACGCAACCCGTTAGTCCCACCCCCAAAAATTTGCAAAGTTCAGAATAATGGTTTAAGCCCGTTAAAATTTAGGGTCAGGTTAAGGTTTTAAGTATTTTATGCCGGGGCAGGACGCCCTGAAGCAATTGTATATATATAAAATATTCATTGTTAAACAAATTCATATGTATATTGCGTTTTTTGCATCATCAAAATGCATAATACTTATTATTATTTATACATATTATATTATTAGTGTTGGAATACTTATTTCAGTGTATTATTTTAGGTCATGTCGACCGACACCATATTTTCTTTTATTCCGTTTATTAGCTTATTTTATGAGGGGTGATTTACTTCCTTGCTTTGCTTCGCCTATTGTTAGGGCTATATAATCGAGGGAGTATAGCATCAATGATAAAATACAAAATTATCCTTTAAACCTATATTCTTTTATTAGTATATAATACTTAAAATTATTTATACATACTATATTATCTTATATTATCTTGGAAACAACCTCTTTGTATATAGGGATAAGGTTGCGTACGTCTGACCCTCCCCAGACCCCGCAATGGCAAAAGCCTTCATGCATTGAGCTGCCCTTTATATTATCTTATTGTTGTTATGTATAATTAGTAAATCTATGCATATATTTTAATTTTTTTTCCTTCACATTTTACATACAAATATATATATATATAAAAAAAAAGGTTCAAATATTTAAAAAAAAAAAAAAAAAGCTTCCAAACCCTTCCAAGCGTTGAAGCATGGGCTATGGGTTAACGCCCGATGAGGTCAGATTGGACTCGAGCCTTACTAAAATTATTTATACATATTATATTATTGATATATCTAGACACAAAGTTTAAATTACTATTTTTTTCTTATTATATATATATATAAAGGACTCACGAATATGTTTTAGGAAAAATAAGTTTCCGAACCTTTTCAAGGGTCGGGCTTGGGCTATGGGTTAAGACCCGATTTCCGGACCCATTATTAAGCTACTAAGGCTCCTAGACAGGCCCATAAATACGCCTAATTTTAATTAAGGACAGGAAATTCACAATACCAAAAAGAGTTAGAAAGTATACCCTGTTCTCTTGGGGGGAGGTCTTGGCACCATCCAACCCTCCTCAAAAGCCTTGTCTATGATAGCGCATTCAATGCTTTTAATAGAAACCGGGTTCTCAATAATTCCAAGAACACAAGAACCTTCACAAGGTGCAGGGCAAACTCGACCGGTAAACTCCGGAAAGTTATTAGTCTCCAGAAGCCGAGCTAACGCTTCACGCCATCTATTTTGGTACACTAATTCATTGAATTCGGGTATTTTATTACCAAGAGGGCATCCGGAGTTCTCCTGCATTTTGTTTCAGAAGAGATGGTCAAAAATAGAATGTAAGAGCCCGCGAAAAAAAACATTGTCACAAATAGTGCATAATTCATCTTTTCTTACCTGATGGCAAAATGGAGTGCCACAGTCCATACAGCGGGCAGACTGTGTCTTAAGAAGTGGGGCGTGTTTTGTTTTTTCCATAACTTCTTCCCAGTCGTTTATCCGAACATTAGCGTCCCTATATGCGATTCCCTCGCGTTCATAAGCAATGAAACCTCGATGTTTAACAGCATCAGAAACTTGGGTGGGTCTCTTCATTAGCTCAGCCTCTTCCATCTGTATATTGCCCAACAAATCTTAAATAATTGTGTACTGTGAGACCAATATATAATGGAAAATAAAATAGAACAAAACCATCCTGAGAAGACCATTTACCTTGCTGCTGGCCTCATGTGAAGAGGCAGCCGCCAACTTCTTTAGCTCTTCCAAAGCATCTTTTTCGACCAACTCTGCCTCGTCTTGCTCTTCAGCATCTTTCACAGCCTTTTCCACATGAGCTTTCGCAATTTCCTCTTTTTTCATGCTTGCAAGAACACGTTTATAATCCCTAGGGATAACCTTGATAAATTTAGGCAAAAGCTTGTCAAAATTGGCCAGCACTTCTTTGGCCAGTTGGCTGTTCGTGTGACGCTGATGCTGCTGTATCATCATCCTTAGAGTCACAACATCATCGTCTTCTTCAACTTTATCAAGGTCTACCAACTCAGAATTACACCTCGATCGAAATTTTGAATCCACATCAAGAACATAGGCAATGCCACCACTCATTCCAGCAGCAAAATTCCTCCCCGTTTTTCCAAGCACAACAACGGTTCCACCAGTCATGTATTCACATCCATGATCACCAACACCTTCCGCAACGGCATTAGCCCCTGAATTACGTACACAAAATCTTTCAGCTGCCATCCCGTTAAAATAAGCTTCCCCACTTGTAGCTCCATAAAGAGCCACATTTCCAATAACAATGTTCTCTTTTGGGTCAAAACCGCTCTGTTTTGGAGGATAAACAACGATTTTGCCTCCCGATAATCCTTTCCCAACATAGTCATTGCTGTCACCTTCAAGCTCTAATCTGATGCCAGGGCATAGAAATGCTCCAAGGCTCTGCCCTGCACTTCCAGAGAGTTTTACATGGATCGAATCAGTGGGAAGACCTGCCATCTTGTATCGCTTTGTCACTTCATGGCTAAGCATTGTTCCAACTGCACGATTAACATTGCAAATTTGCGATTCGATGAATACAGGGAGTTTTTTGTCTAAAGCTGGTTTGGACGACGCTATTAGTTTGTTGTCCAAAGCCATGTTCAAGCCATGGTCCTGCTTTTGTACACAATGCTGGGCGGCTTCAGGACGAATGTCAGCAGCTGGTCTAAGTAAAAGGGAGAGATCGATGTTTTTGAGCTTCTCATTGTCCTTGATCAAATCTTTATCAACTGCAAGCATATCGGAACGACCAACCATTTCGAGAACTGATCGGAACCCCAGCTGAGACATGATCTCCCTTACCTCCTCCGCCAGCATAAAGAAGAAATTTATGACGTGTTCTGGTTCTCCAGCGAACTTTTGCCGGAGAACTGGATCTTGGGTGGCAATCCCCACGGGACAAGTGTTTTTGTGGCATTTTCGCATCATGATGCAGCCTAGTGTTATGAGGGGGGCGGTGCTGAAACCGAATTCCTCTGCACCCAGAAGTGCAGCAATGGCTACATCTCGTCCTGTTTTGAATTGGCCGTCGGTTTGAAGAACTGTTCTTCCTCGGAGGTCATTGGCAACTAGGGTTTGATGGGTCTCCGCAAGGCCGAGTTCCCATGGGAGTCCAGCGTTCTTGATGCCAGTCCATCGAGAAGCACCTGTACCACCATCATGGCCTGAGATCAAGACATGATCAGCATGACCCTTCACGACACCACTAGCGATAACTCCCACGCCAGCTTCGGAAACCAATTTCACACTTATTCGAGCTTGTGGATTTGCATTCTGACAAATATAAAAACCGAAACCAAAAAATGAGACCCAAAAAAAATGAGAACGACCAAACTGCACAATATAATTATAAGTAATAGAATGTTTAGGATATCTCCAAAGATGATCTAATGAATAAAAATATCTTGTCAATAAAATGATCGAGATCTCGTTCACATCTTTACATATAGATTCAATAGTTAAAATTACATTGCTTAACTCAAACAACTACCTTAAGTTATAATCATTTAAAATTTAAAATTACATATTTAATTTTTATTATAATATTAAAATGTCAATTTAAGCACAAGCACTAGCTAGTGGATTTATATTGCCTTGTAAAATTCAACATGCACGCCTTACAAGTTGAATACAAAACTACCTTGAGATCGTGTATCAATTGTGCAAGATCTTCAATCGAATATATATCATGATGAGGCGGGGGACTAATTAGTCCAACTCCGGCAGTAGAACTGCGGGTAACAGCAATATCGCCAATGACCTTGTGGCCAGGAAGTTCACCGCCTTCACCAGGCTTAGCTCCCTGCATTAAGGCAGTCAAAGTCACTAAAAATCAAAATTAAATAAAAATATAGCATTTTCAATTTTATTTTGACCTCACCAAATGCCAAGTGAAGGTGTCATATAAAGATGCAAAGACACCCATAGGTGCTTGGCAGACACAGCAGCATCTGTCCATGAACATAAATTCATAAACAAAGGAAACCCTTTGCTCCGAGAGGAAAACGGAGCTATCGGGAATAAAGGAGCATGAATTGCAAAAGCAGACCGGAAATTCTTTGAAAATTTGAATGAAAAACATTGGATATATACCTGAGCCATTTTTATCTGCAGCTCATCAGCATTTGTAAGGTAATAGCTAGAAACTCCAAATCTCCCACTTGCAACCTGCTTAATTGCACTCCTTTTCGGATTCATTGAACCATCTGGAAGGGGCTCCATACGAGATGGTTGTTCTCCTCCCTCACCTGCCCCACGGAATCAAAAACTAAGCAAACTGATATTCTGAAGAAAATAAAGCTATAAAAAGATACAGTAAGAAACTAAATCAAGAGGTTTAACACAAAGATCAATCTTAATTGGAGCACAGGGGGATAAAACGAAAAAAGCAAACAGGAGTTCTGCCTCTGATACCATGTAGAAACCCAACGAGCGTAACTCACTCTCAAAAGACGCCTTGAAAGGGAAAGGATTACCCCTAGACTTATATATAGCTCAGGGTCAGGCAACACAAGCGATATGGGATTCAACACGCCCCCTCAAATATCGAGGGAAAGTCCCAACATCAATATGGGATTCAACAAAACAGGTTTGGAAGTAATCAAATCAGAAATAAGAATTTTTTTAAAAATGCAACCATGTTTTGTCCTGAAAAATTAGATGCCAGTGACAAACCTGTGTTTGACTTCCCTCCAATTTTGTTCATCGCAATAGCAAGAGTAGTGTGTGCCTCTAAAGATATTGACCCATAGCTCATTGCTCCAGTACAAAACCGTTTCACGATTTCGCTGGCTGGTTCCACTTCCTCCAGAGGAATCTTCACCTCCGCCTCTTTGAATTTCAAAAGCCCCCTCAAGTTGCAGTTTTTATTTAGTTCCTGTATGCGTTTAGAATACTCCTTGTAGGTAGCCACGCTGTTAGATCGGGCAGCCTCCTGCAGCTTTGCCATAGCAAGGGGATCATTCAGGTGAACCTCACCGCCTTTCCTCCAGTGATAATCTCCAGGATTAGGCAGTGCCACAGCCTCGGCACTTCCAGGAGGAAACCCCCGCACTGGAAATGCTAGCTCATGCAACTGAAGTGCATCATGTGCAAGGGCTTCAAATGTTGCTCCCTCAACTCGGCTTGGCGTTCCAGTGAAGCACCTCTCCATCACTTCCGATGAAAGGCCTACAGCCTCAAAAATTTGGGCACCCTTGTAGGAGGCCAAAGTCGATATCCCCATTTTGGCAAGAACCTTCATTATTCCATAGTTGCTTGCTTTGAAGTACTTTTTAACCAGCTCATTCTTTGAGTGCAACTCACCGCTAGCTTTAGGTGGGATTTTTCCATCCAACTGCAGTCTCCATACAGCTTCTATGGCCAAATAAGGACAGATGGCGTCCGCACCAAATCCAACCAACGTACAGAAATGGTGCACTTCACGGGGCTCAGCAGATTCAACGATCAACGCAACTCGAGTTCGTTCGAGCTTTTTAACCAGGTGATGATGTACAGCACCAACAGCCAATAGGGAGCTTACAGCAACATGCTTAGGCGAGAAGGCTACACAGTAGTGAAAATAACAAATACATTAATCTACACAGCAAAGTATTAACAATGGCATCAATTCAACCACACTAAGTGAAATGGGGTACCTCTGTCAGAAAGCACCAATGTTGTATAACCATTCTTGATTGCATCATGCGCTTCAGAACAGATCCTATCCAGCGTCTCTTCTAGACCCTTCCTGCCACGGTCTTTAGAATACGTTATATTGAGAACTTTGCTGCGCCAGCCTCTGTAGTTCATCTTCTTGATAGCTTCCATTTCTTCAATGGACAGAAGAGGCCCTTTCAGTGAGAGACGATGACACTGTTCTTCTGTGGTCTCAGTGAGGTCACCTTCTGGTCCAACCATGCATTCCGTAGAGGTGACTATCTTCTCTCGGATAGGATCAATTGGAGGGTTTGTAACTTGAGCAAACATTTGCTTGAAGTACTCAAATGTGAGCTTTTCTCTGTTGGACATCACAGCTAAAGGAGCATCGTTACCCATTGAACCGAGCGCCTCAACACCATCTTTTGCCATTGGTAGTAAGAGCATCTCTAGGGCTTCAACAGTATAACTGCACAAGAAGGCAATAATTTTTTTACCAAATTCACAAATCAAAGAGAAGAAATTCACAGCAAAATCCGAGGAAAAGAGAAAGCGTACCCAAAAGCCTTCAATGGAGCCAATAGTCCATGAATGCCGATATTTTCCATACTGTCATCTTCGTTAGACGCCTAAAAATCACCAAAGATATTGTCCAAAATAAGAAACCCACCAAGAAAAGTGAAAGACGTACTGCTGAAGAAAAAGATGGTGTGTGTTTGTGTGTGTGCATTATATACTTACGAGGATAACTCCTGCTATGGGTGGAGGGACCCTGTCGGATTCATGAACAGATTCAACAATGTCCTTCAGCTCTATTTTCTGCCTGCTAAGCCAGTCCCCATACGGTCTTGCTAGCGAATACTGCTGCTTCAAGGCATCATCATCTACAACAACATGCTTCTCGAAATCAACCAGAAGCATCATGCCAGGATTAAGCCTTCCTTTCCTACATATATCTTCAGGTGGTATGTCTACCACTCCAACTTCACTTGCCATTATCACTCGCCCACTGTGTGTAACATAGAAACGACCTGGACGCAATCCATTTCGGTCTAATGTAGCTCCAAGATAGCGACCATCAGTAACTGCAAATTATTTTTTGTGTAAGCACAAATGAAATCTTGTATTGAAATAGCCCAATAAGAAATCAGAATCGTTTTAGAATTGTTACATGATATTAGAGCTGGTCCATCCCATGGTTCCATTAGCGCTGAAAAATATTCATATAAGGCCTTCCGATGATGATCCATATTCTTGTCATTTTGCCACGCTTCAGGGATCATCATCATTATAGCTTCAGGGAGACTTCGGCCAGCTCGAACTAAGAGCTCAAGGACACCATCAAAAGCTCCTAAAACAAGTAGAGAAGAATATCAGATACATGACAGTTGAATCTAAAAAATCAGGTAAGCACGTGTTGTTTTAAATAACTGTTTGCTCACAATACATGTGCATCTATGTTTGAAGCTGAATAGTGTGGGGAGACATGCAAGTGAGAATTGTTCAAGGTTACTAGTTGATATTTGTAATTTTGTAGGAGGTTTGTAGATGAGAGGAAGGGACGTGATTCTGCCCTGATCATATTGACAATAATTTTTTAATTTAATTTTGACCTGAATCTGATGAGCTTGCATCCACAATAGGTAGAAGCTTCTTCATTTCATTCTTTGACAGGCGAAGATCCTTGCACTTCAAAAGACCTTCACGTGCCCTCATCCTGCATAAAAGACGGTTTTAAGTATGTCAATCAATTGCTCTAGTTGCTGGGGGAAATTAAATTAAAAAGAAAAAAAATGAACTAATACATGCAATACAAAATAAAGTGTCAGAAAAATATCAACATCATCCATTTTAGCTAAATGAGCTTTTTACACAAAACAGATGATGTAACAAGTGTCAAAAAGCAAACATTTGCACAATAATCCTAACCCGCCTAGAGGGCTTATCATTCACACTTGACGCACACACTTGAATCCGTTCCTGAACCCAATTTGGGTGTTAACAACATAAATCTTAACAAGAATCAGAAACTTCAAGTTTTGAAGTTTCTTTGTGAGATAAATGAACTGTGCAAATGAAGTGGTGGGTTTTAAATTGGAGAGTGAACTGTGCTTCTCTCTGCAATTATATACTGCAGAAATCCAATAGGCCTAACTCACTCTCAAAAGACGCCTTGTAAGATGAGGATTGTCCTAGGCTTTATATATAGTTCAGGATCAGTTAACACAAGCGATGTGGGATTCAACACGCCCTCTCACGTGCAGGGTGGACTTTGATAAACCACTGCGAACGGATATGGGGGAAGGGCCCAACATCGATGTGGGATTCAACACACCCCCTCACGCACAGGGTGGATCTTTTGACAAACCACTGTGAACGGATATCGAGGAACCCAACATCGATATGGGATTCAACACGCCCCCTCACGCAGGGCGGACTTTTTCACAAACCACTGGTACGGATATCGAGGGACCCAACATCGATGTGGGATTCAACACACCCAACATCGGACAAGAATCCTGATTTTGATACCTCGTAGGAGCCCAAGATGATTCTTATTATCCAAGACAATGAAACATTCTAACAATTATTCACAATGAAGCACAACAAGGAATCACATCACCCTAAAAGGAAATAGCATACACCATGTGTGGATTTCAATTTTTAACATTAGATCCTCCTAAAAGTCCTAGTAGAATAAGTTATGATGATCATCCACAAAATCATCAATAGACTGATTACTACAGAACTTACCAGTTTACATTGCCCCGAAGTGTGTTAATTTCCCCATTATGACCCAAGACGCGCATAGGTTGAGCACGGTCCCAGCTAGGAAAAGTGTTAGTTGAGAATCTAGAGTGTATCTGCGCCAAAAACCATAAAAAACGGTACTTATATTGCCATCCATATTGTCGACAATAAGTGGATACACGTAGTTTATGCAAAAAATAAATTCGATTCAGGAGCACTTCCAATAATCAATATATTGCAGTGTCACTATAAAATATCGCGATTATTCTAAACTACCTCAACCACTCACAATTTTCTTGTGACCATAAATAGAGAACTCATCCTTAGTAACTGAACAACGAGAGCATCGCACCAGGTTCCTTACCAACTCACCAAAATGAATCCAATCCGGCAATCCAAGTTCACAAAGTAATCAAGGGAGTGGAAGAACTTAAGAGATCATTCATACTTCAATGCCTCAGAAGTCATTCCTCAACCTTGCATCTCGTCGGTTAATCGGTTGATCCCATGCTGTTAGTTGGGAAGTATCGAGTCAGTGGAAAAAGAAGAAAGTGGATGAAAAATTTATTTACCAGGGCCATGTAGCTTGTAAACCTTTCGTTGCCTAGATCTCCATAGTAATATGGCTCCAACTGGTCAGGCTTCAACTGGCCTTTGTAGACCACAGTCCTGCATGAACAAGGTCAAGGCTTCAAAAAAACTTTAAAGAGAATATGCAGCAAATGGTACAAGACTATTCATCGTTAGGAGGTTCCAACTTAAAAGCATATGGTGTTAAGTGGAGTGACTTCTTTCATATATAGACTAATTCGGGAAGCCTCACAAATTTGATGTGGGATTCTGACACGACACCCACCCTCATGTGCAACCCCACCTTCACGTGATGCAATCAAACAACATAAAAGACAAGATAAACATTCAAACAATCAAGAACAAACAAACGAAAATTCTCAAACCTAACTCTAGTATCATGTTAGGAGGTTCCAACTTAAAACCATATAGTGTCAAGTGGAGTAACTCCTTTCATATATAGACTACTTTGGGAAGCCTCATAAATTTGATGTGGGATTCTAACATTGATTTCTCCAAAAAGACAAACCTCGAAGAAAGAGAGCATATATAGAAGTCCTTCACTCCACCATGTTGGAGGTTTAATGCAGCTCGGATAGCCACCATAGAAACCCTCCTAAGAATGTACATCTAGTGGAAAAAGCAGAAAGGGAAAAAAATGAAGTTGACAATTTATCAAACTAAGCAGACTAAATTAACACTTACCAGAAGGATAACAAAAAGAGCGTGAGGCTTCCAATAAAATAGTGTTTGGTTGTGAGGAATTGGAACCTCAGAATTGAAACTAAAAAGAACGCATGGAAATTTTCAAGTTTTTGTATGCGTTCGTTTCAAATTCCAATTCTCATACTCCAATTCCATAAAACCAAACAATACTTCAAGAGAATATCAGTCTCCACATAAAACGACATGATTGTTTCAACAAAGTACATCATAGGATGGCAGAATCAAATAACTACCTGTTGCTCAAAATCTGCTTTCGACCTGGACGATGGGGTAAGAAACACTTGCTCAATGACGGGTTCCGTTTGCAAAGCAGACTTCCCCAACCCTGAGTTATCGGTTGGCACAGGACGCCACCCAAGAACCGAATGTCCAAGCGATTCAGCAACCTGCAAATAAAATCCAAAATATCTGAGAAAGATTGTCAAAGTATGCCATAAACAGAGCATGAGAGAGCAGCAGCAGCATATATCAACCCTGAAATTCACCTTTGCAAATACAATTTTGCTTTGTTCCCTTCGACTTTCTGAAGTAGGCAAGAAGAACATGCCAACAGCATATTCACCTGGCGGTGGGAGCTCAAAACCAACATCTTTGGCAACCTGATACAAGATTATCCAACAACAATCACCCTCGGTTGCATAGAAAATGAAAGTCTTGTAAATACATTTTACCCGGATTTTTGTCAATTTTCAACTTCTTTCCTATCAGGTATTTATTCAGAATGATGAAAAAATAAAAAAATAACTAGAAATGATGAAAAAATACATCAAAAAGAGCTAAAACCCAACTGAATAACTAAAAACGGCAACTTACATAAATAATTATCCTAATGAGATCTATCATAATTAAACAGAAATCCCCCAATGAAGATTTGAAGTATGTATTTCCGGAGAGAGAGAGAGAGAGATGTCAATATACCTCCTTGTAGAAGTCATGAGGAAGAGCTACAAGAATGCCAGCTCCATCACCAGTATTTGTCTCACAACCACAAGCACCTCTATGTGACATTCGCACCAACATCTCAATCGCATCAGTCACCTATAATCAAAACCAGTAAATAAAACCCAAAAAAAAAATCTACTCAAAAATCAAACATGGACGCGTTTGCGCCTCTTTAATTGATCATACCGTTTTCCGGCTACTCTCGCCGGAGAGTTCAGCCACGAATCCAACTCCACATGAGTCCTTGTCGAAGGACGGATCATAGAGACCGAGCGGCTTCTCCGGCACCTGAGACAATGCGGATCGCACCACCATTCTAACCTTCGGATCCCTCCGTGGACCGTCCGGTTGCCATAGATGGACCCTCTCCACCGAACCAGAGCTCCGCAGTCTCGTCCCATAGAACCTATTCTCCAAAACATCACACGATCTCCTTCCCACAGACCCGCGACAGGCCCTCGCTCTGGCAACAGCTCCGACTCGATTCAGAGGCGCAAGGTTCAGCTGGTGATTGACGAAAGGTTTAGCCACGGAAGGAAGAACAGCCGCGTTGTTCGGCGTTCGAAGCACCGAACCAGAAGGAAGCGACATTCTCGATACCCGTAAACAACAGCAAATCTCTCTCAAATTCGAATCCTATTATATATATATAGAACTAGAAGCGGATTTCTCGAATGGTGAAGAAAACTATGCAAGTTTAAGATCATTCAACAGACAAAATGAAGCTTTGTTACGTTAAAATCGACGAAGAAATCTGGATCCTGCTAATCAATTCTTGTGTAAACGGATTCCAGCTTTCCAGTTACAAAACACTCTCTCAACAAAAAACAGATAACATCTGAGATTAAACAATCAAAATAGGAAACTTCAAACTACATAAACAGCAGCAATACATACAGAGAGAGAGCGAGAGAGTCAACTGCGGCGGCCGACAGGTTATGCGCTCTCTCCCCTGCTTCCAGTTCTCGCCATGGAATGAAGGAGGGTTTTCGATTTTATAGAAGAAAAATGAAGCAAAAAGAAGCAGAGTAATTACACTTTGTACCCCTTATCTTTATCGTTAATTTCATTTTTGTATTGCAACTTCTTTATAATTTTATATTTATTTATTTTTTAAAAAATATGGGTACCTTCTATTTTACTATGAAAATATTACACTAATAAAATATTTTATCTCGGATAATCGAAGTAGAGATTGGTCTATTATTAGTACTAGATAGAGTTGAGACGTGGTTTGTTTTCAGAGACTGTGTTTGAAGCGGTTGTCTACCACATAAAGTTTGAACTTTTGTGATTTTATAATGGAGTTGCCATCTCTCTCTCTCTCTCTTTATAAAATAGTATGTGTTTTTGTTGTCCAGATGTGATATTTGGTATGTTTGTTGCGCTATTTTACTATAACGTGAGTTTTATATAAAATCAGAAAATTTATGTTATTTGTAAGTCTAGTATGTGTGTGTATATATATTTCTATAGGTTTCACGTACTAGGTTATGATGTCAAGTTAAGCTCACCCATCGCCTCTAGTATGCGGTCCAGTGTAGGATGTGACAATTTTTTATATCAGAACCTAAATTATAGATTTTGTAGATTTGTTAATTTATCTAGTCAATTTTGGATTGTTCACAAAGCTTCTCAATCACTTCAATTCTCATGTAAAAATTTGGAAATCACGGCGAACAGTTCACAAACTTAATTTTTTTGTCCATGCAGTCCATACGCAAAAATATTTTTTTAGAAGTCTAAAATTATTATAATATATAAAAGTCACTATAATTTTTTCATGTAAAAATTACAGTAATATTTATGGCGTGACACTTTCGACTTTTGACAGAATTATTGGATTTTTCAACCACCAAGTATGTTGGATAAATAATGAATTTGAGAATCAAAATCGTAGAAAATTTGAAACATTTTAGGCGTGCCGATAATACTCAATAGGACTTCCGCCAAAAATTAAGGTGCAAAATATAAATAAATATAAACTATTAGGGACAAAAGTGCAATTTAAGTTAAGTGAAATATACTAAGAATTTGAGTGGAGCCCACTTTAATTTTCTGTATAAATCTGCCAACCACAAAAAAACAATAAAAAAAATAAAATGCCACGCGTAATTTTTTAAGAGTATGCGGCACGCGACAACCGCTAATGGCTGTGGGACCCACTTTCATTGTTTTTTTCTAGTACATATTTTGATGATTAAAAAATTATTTGAATAAATTGCATTGAAAGCCCCTATATATTTCCTTTATTTTAATATATATTTCCTTCATTTTAATATTTAATCCATCAGAGCGTCGCTCTGGGTGGATAGGTACGGATGCACAGGGGATCAAATCATGGCAAAGAATTCCCATCCCCACTCCCCCTGAAAGCGACCGAGTACAGCGAAGGTGCGTGCATTCACCTGTAATAGCTGCTAATTCAAAGGTGTCAATTTATAATTTATAAATGGTGTCAATTAAGTCCTTTTATATTAACTTTTATCCTTTAATTAATGGTCAAATGAAAAGGAAAAGGTTTAATTAAACTAATTAGCCAAATACAAGGACTTACAATGCAATTTGGTTAAATTATTTTCAAATTTTAATCAATTAAAATCTATATGAAAAAAAAAAAAAAAAAAAAAAAAAAGAAAAAAGAAAAAAGTTGCCTATTCATCTTTTTAGCTTTATTAGCATTAATTATGATAACAAATAAATGTAACACTAGTTAATAATTTAATATTAGCTCGATAGATTTAACGTATTTAATGTTATCTATAGAACTAAAAAATAAATAAATTAAATATGATTGATTTCAAGTACAATCTAATAGTTTTTTTTTTAAAAAAAAAAAAAAAAAGATTTCCTTACCAATTCTACTACTAATTCTTATGCAAAAAGATTGTAATTTCAATAATTACAAAGGATAAATTATGAAGGATTATTGGGATAATATAATTAAATTACAAACAAACATTTAGTTCTGTCAAAATTGAAAGTTAAAAGTACCAGATAATCCTAGAGACGTACTATCAAAAAAATTTCCTCGACCCATTTTAAATAATAATAATAACAATCCATTATAATATCTATATTTTCAAATAAATTAATAAATAAAAGGAAAATTTAATAGATACCCTATAAATAAAAAAATATAAAACAAAACTAGTGTATTTTTCTTTTTCTTTTTAAAATGATTTTTTTGAAGAATTGAGAAATCATGAAGGAAAGGGATTCCTGGTGAACAATTCACAAACATTAAAAAAAATAAAAAAATAAAATTGTCATACAATACACGTGCTACAATAATTATTTCAGAAGTAAAAAATTACCGCACTACATAAAAACAACTATAATTTTTTCATGTAAAAATCACGATAATTTTTATGTCATACAGTGATTTTGGACTTTTGATAAGTATTACTGAATTTCTCAAAATATTATTGTATTTAGTGGGCGGGGATGAATAGTGAGTTACAAAATTTAGGGCCTACGGCAAAAAAAAAAAAAAAAAAAAAACTAAAAGAAAAGGGTAAGGATGAAAATACAATTTAGTATATTTTGAAGGGAGAAAGTGTAAAATAATTAAACTTTTGAATAATTGAAAACAACAGCGACATCTACAACTACAACGCCGGGTTAGGTGGGTAGTTGACTACGTGATAGTGACGACATCAGTGACGTAATATTTTATTTTTAACCGGGGTCGCCGCCAATGGTCTAAAGAGATCCGGCAGTTTTATGCGGCCAATAGTATGTATTGTATTTTACCCCTATTTTTTTTTTTTAAAAAAAAATACTAAACTATATATATATATATATATATATATATATATATATATATATATATATATATATATTCCTCCCTAGCTCCCCTCCTTCTCCTTCTACGAGGCAATTTTGACAACGATTTTGGATCCACGTCGATTTTAAAAATGCGACGAAAGAGAAGAAAAAGAAGGGAGTGATGGCCAAAATTTTTGATACTCAAAGACACGACGTCATCGTCGCGTTAACCATGTTCATCCCTTAGGTTGGTGTATGTCCATCGGCAGACACAAAGCAACCCATAAGCAGACACAGGGTACTTATCCCGGAACCTTTACCTCTCTCTAGAATTTCTATCCCTCTATCAATAAAACCTCGGTGCCATTTTCAGATCAAGATTGACTCTGACACTATTTGTAACACCTCATATGGTCTACTGGTCTAGTACGTTTAGGATTGATCATATAATTATAATTAGCCCACGTGGTGGTGAAGTTAGGTGAGATATCTACTCACCCAACACACCCCCACCTAAATTTTTAGCAAATAATTAATATCGAGGATAAATCACATTTTATACCCTCAAAGATTATATTTTATTGCATTTTGAACCTTAAATTTTCAATTACAACACATTTCATTCCCAAATTAATAAATTTTGTCAAAAATAAAAAAATAAAAAATACAACACTATTGTAATTTCACGAAACATACATTGAAAAATAAAATTTCCCGATAATTATTGCGCAATTTCGACATAATTTATAATTTTCCAGTAGATTTTTTGTTGTTGTTGAAATTGATCGATTAGATCTCCTAAAAAAATATTACATACTTTGAAGTGCAATTAATATACTTCAATTAAAAGTTTAATGTGTATATTGTGACTGAGTGTAAATATTTGGGGCATAAAGTGTAATTTAGCTTTTTTTTTAGGGGGGGGGGGGGGGGGGGGGGGGCGGTGTGCTTGGAAAATGGGAAAAAAAGAAAAAAAACACAAAGATACCCAAACCTAGTATACGCTTATCCGAACCTAAGCTTCGGTCATGACTTATAAAGAAAACAATTTGATAACCCATCTACTAGCGTCGACCAACCAAGAAAGTATAGTTTAAATGTCATAATACACTTGAAATAAAGCAGTTGAGAAGCATCTGCAAGATTATAGATTCGAATCTGCAAAATTACATTTATTGGGAGAGACAGCCACGCACTCCGAACGATTTAGTCTTTCATCCTGTGTGGGTAGAAAAACACTCGTGGATATACCAAAAATAAATAAAAAAATCTACCAGCGACCATATTTATTAATTTCATCATATTAAAAAATATATATATATAATTGTGAATTACATAATAGTATTATATCAAATTTATTTATAAATTATGATGAATCAATAAAGATCATACAAATAAAGTAGGAGAATCCAATTTAAATTATTGATTATTACCCTATATGTGTCAGCGCCATAAAATCTCTCTTTTAGAAGTTGTATCTCCAGATCAGTGTGTTCTGTCTCTTCCTCCGAGATTCTAAGTTTAGTATCCAATTACTCTAATACCACATGGGTGTCTCAAAATCTAAATTTAGCATAGTTTGGTTGCCATATTTTCATAAAAACATAAATAAAATGTCAAAAATAGAAAATGACATATGTTTGATCCTAATGAGAGCCTAAACTAACCATGAGTTTCCTCATATATATATATATAACCATTTCATAGCCTCCCAATATTGGGGCCATTTTTTTGGTATTGATTTGTGTTCAATATTTTCTCTCTCCTCTCTCTCTCTCTCTCTCTCTCTCTCTAAAACAGGCAAGTCACTTCTGGTTATTGCTTCCAAAGGAATCAAAGTACTTCCATGGCTGCAAAGAGAGGTGGGTTTCTATTGCTAAGGCTTTGTTTGGTTGCATAAAATTTTCAAGGTTTTTTTTTTTACCCCAAAATTAATAATTCATAATTCATCAAACCCAATCAAACCCACTCAGTACAATAATTTTTGGAGAAGTCAAAAATTCACATTTTTATATGGAAAAATTATAGTGACTTACGTTGTACAATAATTTTGAATTTTTCAAAAAATGACTGTAGCGCGTGAACTGCAAGAACAAAATTTTAGTAAGTTTTTAAAAAACCCAGTAATTCTGCCAAAAACAGTATATGAAAATTGATGTAATATTCTAAATGAAAAATAGTACAATGACTTTAGACATCTAACAGAATTACTGAATTTATCATAAAATAATAAAATAAAATAAAAAATTATAACTAGTCAGTTGGTTGAATAGTAAGTTATACATAAAAATCACTGTAATATTCTAAAATGAAAATTACTACAATGATTTTCATGTAATATAGTATTTTCAAACTTCTAACAAAAAATATTGTAGTAAATGGATTGGGTGAATAATGTGCCGCGAAAATCAAGACTGATGACAAAAACGCCCTTCGATTTCAATTTTTGCGACTTTAGTTTCAGGAGAAAGTGAGAGAAAACATAGAAGCAACAACAGAAGCACCGCCATGGCCACCATCACTGCCACGACAACCACCGCCATTTTTGCCTCAATTTTGTCCATCACACTGCTCCACCTCCTCCCCACCTCCGACGCATCCCTCTTTAGCCAGTCCCCCAAGGTGGTCATCGTGACGAACAACCACTCCAACTACCTCAGCATCAGGTGTTACTCTTTCGACTCCAGTCTCAAGATCAAACACATGAAACCCAGTGAAAGTTTCTCTTTCAAGGTCACGCCAAAGGCTTTCTTCCCTTCCGCGACCATGTACAATTGCTCCACCAATATGGGCGTCTTCATCGCGTATAAATTTGACTACAAGTGCGCGGCGGACACGTGGAATAGGTGCCTGTGGAGGTTCGATCTCAACCAAACCTACCATTATCATCCCAAGGAGAAGAAATGGTTCTCTTTTGATTATAACCCAAACTACGAGTCTCTATATAGAGGGGGAGTTGTGCCAGGGAGGTATATCAACTAGAAGATATGGGATGGATATTTGTCAAAGATTTTATGTTTTCCTTTTTCTTTCTTTCTTTCTTAGTTGGTTACGATAGTTAATTTAATTTTGTCCTCTTGTTTAATTTTGTGTTCAATCTTGTTGAATTTCACATCGGCTTTGTCAATCGCATCTAATGTTAATCGCAATAAATGCAAACACCGTGTTGAATTCAACACTGCTGCATTTGTGAGACTTCTCAAACTAGTCTCCACCGCATGGCCGAGGAGACTCAAGTCACCCCCAACTTTTAAAATTTTACACTTTAATCCACATATTTATCAAAAGGGAAAATGATTTTTTTGAATTCAATATATCAGTCTTAAAAATAATGAAATGCTATTTTATAGAGAGTTTGTTATTTAGTTTCTCAACAAAATCTAAATCAACGGTTAAAAATATTTTCATTCATGTAATGGTATAAAATGTCTCAACTGTAAAATCTATCATGATTTATCATATAAACCCGTGTATGCTGTCATGCTTGAAAACATCAATTTGTTAAGACTTTGTAATTTAGTTTCTCAGTAACATTTAAATTAACGAACTGAAAATTTTCCCAACCATCTAACGGTTAAAAATATCCTATCTTGATTTATTAAGTCAATTTTATAAAATACCCAAGAGGTGTTAGTTCGATTGACAAATTGAGGTGCCTTTTTATTGTCAACCAGAATTCGACCCTTTTGCAGAACACTCTAAAAATTATATCTTGAATTTAATTCTCAACGCACTACATCGATCTGGGAAGGTGCACCTTTAAGATCGTTAAGAGAAGTGGTTAATCAAGATTTACGTAAATTGACTCTCACCCAGACGTAGACACACTTTATCGGAAAAAAAATTTGGATCCTATAATATGTGGTATAACACAAATTAAATTAAAAAATTGAAGTAGCCAGGTGTCTTACATGGGGCAATATAAACCATTGACTCACAATTTGTTTTGTTGTTGTGAGATCCCAACCACGCCCAAGTAATAAATAAAAAATTGTTTAATTTAATGCAATAAATAAATACTATAGGATATAAAAATTATTACATTTTTTTGACATGATTTTTTTTTTATAATAACT
The DNA here is from genome assembly GCA_016647705.1 of Eucommia ulmoides. NCBI lineage: Eukaryota > Viridiplantae > Streptophyta > Magnoliopsida > Garryales > Eucommiaceae > Eucommia > Eucommia ulmoides. The sequence goes on from CM028331.1 coordinate 44,921,562, forward strand.
CTTTTTATATATTACAGTAGATTTAAATTTTAAAAAAAATTACTGCAACGCGTGAACTGTATGTGTTAAAATTTTAATTTCACGTTGTTTACCAAAAATCTTAAAAATTATTCTTTTAACTTTAAAAATAATTCAATTATTATTTTTATATTTTGTGAATAATTTTTTAATATTTCAATTAAAATTGAATCCATATATTTGATATAAATTATATTTACCAAGAGGTGTTAATCCGATTGACAAAGGAGGTGTCCCTTTTCTCGTCAACTACGGTTCTACTCTTCTGGATAACATTTCAGGAATTAAATCTTGAATTTAATTCTGAATGCCGTTTAGTTGTTTTTCAATTCTCAAATTGTACTATTTTTAAATTAATCAATTTATAAATTATCATATTATAGCACTTGGTTGTAAGAATTAAAAAATGGCCGGACAAAAAGATGAGTTATTATAAATAAATAAGATAACATTAATATATTTTATGTTTAATTTGTCATTTAGCACTCATTTTATGATAGAGGATCATATTTGGATTTTTAATTTTTTATTATTAATATTTTTTAGAATTAGAGACATGGAGGAAGCTAATTTGTGAATAAAAATATCTTTAAAGAAAAGATATTTTATAAAAAGATAAAGTAAATTATATAAGGGGTTGTTTGCCTGTTGGATTGAGTGAGGAGCGCACACACCCCAAGTCTTGACTCTTTTTGTGTTGATTCTAAAGGGTCAGAAAGGCCGACTTGAAACAAAAAAATAAAAAACCTACAGGCCATCCACCGAATGACCGAATGAGTTAGTCTTTCATCTTTTGTGAGTAGGAAGACAATCGTAGATATACCCAAAAAAGATTAATAGAATTTTTCTGATTAAAATATATATATATCACTTACTTTTTCGTGTTCTGAAATCACAAATTTTTCGAATTTGAGACATAATTTAAAAAAAAAAATACATGAATCCTTCTTTCTTTTAAAAAGAATATACTTTTTAATTTTTTAAAAAAATCACTCACACACTCATTTTAAAAATAAAAATAAAAAATTCTCCTAATTTTTTAAATAATATTTATTCCCCACCACACCCTCCCACCCCGACCTTTATTTATCTTCCTTCTTCTTCCTCTCTCTCCCCTCGAATCTGTGCTCGAGAGGAAGGAAGAAGAAAGATAAGAGTTGAAAAAAAATATTTTTTTCCCTTAAAATATAGATTTTAGTGTAAAAAAATAAATGAGATAAATGTAATAAAAAAACTTAAAATAATATTTACGTAGTTTAGTTTTTAATTAATTAATTTTTTAAAATTGTTAAGGACAAAAATTATCTTTAAAATAATTTTTTTTATTAATTTTTAACAAACTAAATGGTATTTGATAAAAATGATAAAGATGACTCGTATTTTTCATGTGACACGAGAGCTGTCTAATTTTAGACAAAATATCAAAAAGGTGACGGGTAAATACCCAAAGAAAAAAGGGGTCGCTTTTGTTTCCTACTTTATCAAGTAACAAAATAAAACAATTGCCAAATGCCACATAAGAATTAGATCTTTTTTTTTTTTTTTTTTTTTGAAAAAGTTCAGTCTATCTTCCATATTAGTAAAGTTTTAGTTTTTAAAGAGGGGTTATTTAATATTTTTTATACTCTGTGTTAGGGATGTGCATTGGGTCGCGTCAACCCATCAAATCCACTCAAACCCGCAACATTCGCATCGAAACACAAATTGCCTATAGTAACTCGTGTATTATTTGACAGTCCACGATTCAAACTAGCTCAACTCGCATAATATTAGTTTGATTCGCAATTTTGGCTCAAACCGCCTTAATCTAAGTTTGTAGATTTAGACTTTATTATTTACGTTTGTATTTTTTTATTTTTTTAATGATGGTTTATAAATTATATTGTAGTTTTTTTTTGTTTGTTTTTTGTGTTATTGTAATTTTGTGACAATTTTTCTGCAAGTTTTAGTAATGTAACATTTTTTTAGTAATATTCATTATATTTCAAGGTTCAACCCAAAAATACTCTAATGCCACAGTTCTCATTAGCCGAATCTGAAAATAGGCTCAACTCGCATACTATTGGGCAACCCACAATTTAAATTAGTCAACCCGTAGACTCCAACTCACATATTAGGTGGTCCATAGTTCAAACTAGCCCAACCCACATAGTATCGGTTTGGTCAATAATGTTAGCCTAACTCGCCACTGCCCGCCCCTACTTTTTGTATTTTTTTTATTTTTTTAATCTTTATTATTTTTTCTTAATCCTTATCTATATTTTAGTTAAGTTTAACTATTTTGTTAAATACAAATTCGACATTAGTTAATACCATATCCACATATTCAATTTAGTTAATCTTGACTTAAAAACTAAAAAAATCAAGAACACAAAATTTTAAATAACTTATTTCAAGGATAATGTAATAAATTTTCTAACCATATATATTAATTTTTTTTAAAAAAAATAAATTAAATATTTGAAATATCAAAATTAATTGATTATATATATATATATATATATATATGTATGTATTAATTTCTTGGGGCTTTGACACTTTGTACCCTTGAAGTTTGACCATTATTTCACTTACGGCATGTTTGGTTGGACGGAATGGAATGAGGATGGAATGGAATGGAAGAAATAATAGAATGAGAGAAGGAATAGAATGGAATTGTGAATGAAATCACTATTCCATTCTCTTGTTTGGTTGGTATAGAATGAAAGAAAGAATGGAATAGTGAAATATAGTAAAATTTTCATTTTACTCTTATAAAATTATTATTCCATTCTCTTCTTGGTTATAATAAAATTTTATTATATTTCACTATTCTATTACTTTCTTTATTTTATTATATTTCACTATTCAACTCAATTTTAAGTTTTTGTTCTCTAATTTCTATTTTTATTCTCAATTTTCAGTTTTTATTCTTTAATTTCTGTTTTTGTTCTCAATTTTCAGTTTTCTTTTTCAATTTTTTCTATTTTTTGTTCTCAATTTTCAGTTTATGTTCTCAATTTTTTTTTTGTTCTCAATTTTCTGTTTTTATTCTCAATTTTTGGTTTCCATTCTCAATTTTCTATTATCTAATTTTATGTTTTTGTTCTCAATTTTCTGTTTTTGTTCTCAATTTTTCATTCTCTAATTTTATATTTTTGTTCTCAATTTTCAATTTTTGTTCTCAATTTTCTGTTTCTATTCTTAATTTTTTGTTATCTAATTTTATATTTTTGTTCTCAATTTTTAGTTTATGTTCTCAATTTTCTGTTCTCTAATTTTCTGTTTTTGTTCTCAATTTTCGATTTATGTTCTCAATTTTCTGTTTCTATTCTTAATTTTCAGTTTTTGTTCTCAATTTTTTGTTCTCAATTTTCTATTTTTATTCTCAACTTTCTGTTCTCTAATTTCAATTTATGTTCTCTAATTTCTGTTTTTGTTCTCAATTTTCAAAGGCTTAATTACAAAGACTATCATATAATTTAAGATATTGATTCCATTGGGTTGGAATCTCATTCCACCCCATCTCAAATGGAATCACATTCCATCCAATTTCATTCCAATGGAATCACAAAAGTGATTCCATTGGAGAACCAAACAACGGAATAGGAATCGAGGGCGGAATGCGATTCCATTCCGCCCTCGATTCCATCCAACCAAACATGCCGTTAGGTTCTCATAGTTGCAATATGAAGACATAAGACCCTAAAGTTTCATAATCATCCCACTTCAATTCAAATCAATAGCTCCATTATAATTTTGGACAACAAACAGTTAATTGTCGTGCACTCAACTATTTACAGGGAATATTATATATATTTCTGAGTATTTGGGTGAAAATAAAAATGGGATAGAAAGAAGATACTAGAATTGTTCGTAAAACCTCTTAAAAGCAGTCATTTGCATGATAATAACTTGGAGTGTAGTGGGACGATCAAGAAACTTGGTGTTATACGTTCAAGTTCAAATTAAAACTATGAGGACCAAAGTCAGATCGTGTTCAAACTCGAAGAGTAAAAAGTGGCAAGCCCCTAATTTTTAAATGCACTTTCTTGCTTTTGTTTTTTGTGTTCAAACTAATTTGGGCCTAATTTTTATAGTGGCAAACTGGCAATATGATCTGTCATTATTTAGGGTTTAAAGATTATTATTATTTTTTTATCTAAATTTTGGATTAACGTTCTCGAGTCTAATGAGTTATCAGGTTTATTCTACAATCTATATATATTATTTAAATAATATATATATATCTTCTTATTAATTTTTAATAGTAACTAATTGTAAGATTTGAATATCGCGAGATTACGTTCAATTTCATATTATTGATCGATTTCGTTTTTTAAACTGAATTAATTTTTTTATGATGCTTTTTTTTTGTGTGTGAGTTATGGAGGATGAGAATGTGATATGACCCGTGCTTAGGAATTGAACCTTCGCACACCTTGGGTAGTTTGGGTAGTTCTTTCCGATCAAAGAACTTCTCCACGCTACTTAGCCAATCAAGAAAATCCTTGGGATGTAATCGACCGTGAAAATAGAAAACGTGCACTTTGATCCCACAATCCCCTTGATCTTCATGCATTGGATGTGGAAAGTGGCCTATCAAGTAGCTTAATGTTGGAATTTTTTTATTTTTTTTTGTAAATTTAATAAAAATATAAGAATATTTTTATCCAAAATAAATTTTGGTGGGTTAGGTGTAAAAGACCTCAAAATTTTGGATGTATCAGGCTAAAGTTTTAAAACGCTGGACTGTTGACCGAAAATCCTGGAGGTGTTTGGTTTAATTTTAGAATGTTTTTGAAAATTACGAGAAATTATTTTGTTTAATTTTGGAAAAAGAAAATATGAAAAAGTAATATTTATTAATAACATTTTCTTTCTACCTTTTCCATTTCTATTCCGTTTTGAAAAAATTGATTGAAAAAAAAAAACCCAAACAACAACTAAAGTGTCTCATGATGTTTAAACCACCATTTAAATGCCACACACATCACTTTAATTTATTTTAACTATGTCTTTTATCTTAAAAGAATTGAATTGTATATCTATCCATTTCATACACAATTTTATTAAAATTAAATATTTTTTGGGTTAATTTAGTTAATTTTTTCAGCTATATTACTGGCTTGGATTACACTAGAAAAAGAGTATTAAGCTAGTTGTCTAATTGGCAAATTGAAAAATAACCAAAATTGTCATCCACCATTTTGGCACTTTTGAAGAAAAAATAGGCTCCAACAGATATTGGATTAGAGCAACTCCAAGAGTTGTGCCATTTTTTGTGTGTCGTTTGTTTAATATAGCACACCACTAGTAATACGACACACCATTGTTTGGATCAGTATACCAACAGTTGTGGCAAATTGGTGTGTCATTTTTTTTTATTTTTTTACTGAAATTACAATTAATCAAATGAAATTAATCCAATTCGACCCAAATAAAACTAATCTAACCCAACCCAAATAAACTAAAATTAATAAACTGAACTCCACCAAACATAATTAAACTCAAATAAACAAAAACTATTTAAACTCAATTAAATTTAATTAAACCAAAATTAATATAAATTTAACCAAGCAAATCTTACCTAACTCTAATTAAACAACCTCAACATTAACCCAATCATATTTAAATCCAAATCAGTTAATTAACCCACTCACCCACTAACCAACATTTTGGATCTTACTCTATATGTGTCACATTTAGCACATGCAAACCATCTGTGCCAAAATGGCATAAGTGATAGCACAACTATTGGAGTGCGTTTTGCCTTCAAAATAGCTAAAAAAAAAATGGAATGACACGAGATAGCACAACCCTTGAAATTGCTCAGTGCCAAAATAGCACAGATGCTCTGCCTTAGCCATATTTGGCACATGCAACGCATCTATCCCAAAATGACACAAACGATAACGCACCCATCAGAGTGCATTTTGGCTTCAAAAATAGTAAAAAAAAATAAAATGAGATAACACACGAGATAGCACAACCATTGGAGTTGCTCAGTGTTAAAATGGCACAGATGCTTTGTCTTAGTCATATTTGGCACAGGCTGCGCCCGTAACCAAAAAATGGCAGGACTAGTTTATTAATTTTTTGTGGGATTTAATTTATTAATTTTATTTTATTTGGGATGAATTAGATTAATTGGTTATTTTTCAATTAAAGTATTCGATAAAATGAATTAAATATATTCAAACTACATGAAAAAAATAAAATACATAATATTAATTGAAATTCAAAGTAAATAGAAAATAATAATATTAAAAAATTAAAAATTAAAACAAATAGATTTAAAAATTAAAATTTTTAAAATTTTAAGAAATAAAAATTAAAAATTAATTTTAATACAAAAATACATTTAAAAAAATGACACAATTTTTTCCACAACTGTTGGAATATCCATCCAAATCAAGGTGTGTCATACTATCATTGGAATGCTCAATGGAAATAAAGTTAAATAAAAATAAATAAATAAATTACCTCATTCAAGATGATATGAATTAGATTTCGGTGTCGAAAAGTCGAATAGTTACTTGAGAAACCATCCGACGAGCAAAAGGAATGTAACTTAAACTGTACCTGGAAAAAAAACAGTAAATAAACTACTCAGCCTTTCAACAATAATAAATATTTGATGATAATTAAAAAAGAAAAACATGCATAGTTAGTTAATAGCATAAAATTATGAATAAAATGGACAGTTTGGGTGAGGTGTTTGATTTCGAGAACGGATTTGTAAAATTTTCTTTGGAAATTTTGTAAAGAAAAACCTACAAATTCGTTTTCAAAATCAAATACTTTACCCAAACGCACCCTTAAACAAACTCACCATATAAGGGCACAAATCTCACATATAATTGCGATTACCGTCAAAATCATACTATGTATCTGCAAAACAAAAAAAGTTCCAAGGTTGGCAATTGATTGCACTCAAAGAAGAAGAATGTGGAAATTGCTTTCAATAAGATGAAGAATCAAAGGAATTTTAACCAAAAAGAGATATTTCTTCTTTTGGTGCTTGCTTGGTGTTTTTGTTTTTGTTCCCAAAAAATCAGGATATCAAATGATCCGGGAAAACAGAAAGAATTTTTGGCTTTCAAAATGGAAACACTTTTTTTCTTTTCTTTTTCTTATCTGTGTTCTCAAAATAATCTCGAGCTTAGAGAGTTACCCATAGTGCACATATTAGGGCTATAAGAACACATCCAACATAAATAGCAGTTGCGTAAAGACGAGCAGGATCGAGCATCATTCTTATTTGTTGCAAAGGCCCAATAAGAAATGCTGTGCTGCCAAAAAAAAAAAAAAAAATTGAGAATATGGCGATTTTTTTTGAAAGATTCAATCAAATTAAACGATACATGTATCCGAAAAGTTGATAAAGCTTGGATTTCGGGCATATTCACATTTTTCTTGTGAAAAAAAAAAAAAAACAGATTCAAATATTTTCAATCAATCACGTAAATAACCACTCTTGTCATTTTTTCAAAATTTTCAATCAATCACATCATTTCTCTTCGAATCAGCTGCGGTTCCAAAAAATTGATTGAGAGAGAGCTAAAAATTCTTTTTAGATATTTTCTAAATCTTAAAATAAATCAAGAGCGGCTTTATGTAAAATTTTCAGGGTTTTAACTGATTTTTTTTTTCTTCTAAAAATAGAGGGATAGAAGTGATTTTTTTTTTAAAAGTTGAGGGGGGCCTTGAGTCCTCCTAGGCCCTATTTGGCTCCGCCACTAAAAAAAAAAGGGCAACCCGGTGCTATATAACTCTTGCTATGCACGGGATTCGGAGAAGGGTTGGACCACTTGAACCACTTAGATTAATAAAGATTAACTTTTCAAAAATTTCAAAAACCAAACAGGACAATTTTATTTTTTTTAAAAATTGAATATTATTTAGAACATGTTTGCAAAATTTTCGGGAGTTATTTTCAAGTTGTAAACCAAACAGGCCCTTGTGCTTGATATCGTAAGCGTGTTTAGGCAACTAAGACTTGCAACTAACAGTATGCCGATTCTGGCTTCTCATGTATCACATGATTGGAAAATTCACACTAAAAATCTTGGAATAAATTTCAAGGATCGCATATTAGATGAGTTAACAACACCTAGCTCAATAATTAACTTGTAACCAACCTTCCGACGGCCAAAATGTTGCCAAAGGTAAACAATACTGCAAACTTGATGGGTTTGGCAAATATAATCAGTGACTGCAAAGGAAACATTAGGTCAAAGACTCATCATAAGCAAATTACAAAATGCATACGTCCCAAGAACGCATCGTGAGTTGTAGAATTCCACATCGCTTGTGTTACCTGATCCTGAGCTATATATAAAGTCTAGAGCAATCTTTATTTTACAAGGCGTGTCTCTTGAGAGTGAGTTAGGTTTAATGGGTTTCTACAAGAGCAAATATCAAGATGCACAATAACAAACTAACAAATCGATAACAAATTCAGTAAACGTTTATACTCCAAACTATGACTTTCATTGTTGGGAAAAGCATTAAGGGTGCGTTTGGTTGAGGTATTTGATTTGGAATTAGGGATTCGTAAAATTTTGTTAAAGATTTTTCTTAAGAAAATTTTACAAATCCCTTTCTCCAAATCAAATTTTTTCTTCAAATACTTCCCCCAAACGCACTCTACCTATACTCATGCACACCAGAAAGTTTCCCATTTCATTTATGTAAAAGATAAGGGCCGGTTCGGTTGACCAAATTATCTTTTTGTGGATGACATAATTTGAATATTACCCCATTTAACTATGATTTGATAGAACTCCATATAGTTTGATAAGAGTGCAATTTGTGAATTGAAGGACAACCCAACCTGACCTAAGCAAATTTGTTACTTATCCATAGGGCATAATCCGGAGACAGGGTTGGATCCCGCTTATTCATTGGAAGTAAGCAAGCAGAGCAAGAAGCTGAAGGGAACTACTGACTTTAACTAGACGAAGCAAGGAACGTTACCTTAACTGAGACAAGCGCGAAACTACACTGACGCATAACCCGAAACTATACCCAAGAACTAGGTGACTTGCTTCGTCTAGTTAAGACCAGTGTAGTTTCGCTATTAGAGTCCCGTATTATGCATTGACGCATAACCTGCGGCGACTTGCTTCGTTCAAAAATTATTCAACAAATGGAAGAGTTTTCATACAATTTACAAGAAAAAACATTCCATGTTTGAACTGTTGTAGTATAAAACAACATTCATTTTGATCTCCCAATTTATCATCACCAGCAAACCGGTTTCGAAATGATTACAATTAGGACCATGCCATAACTACGAATTCATCGAAGAATTCATGCCTGTCTATACCAGATCAACCAAAGCAACTAGAATTTTGCCTTAAAATCCTCATTATGAGAAGGCAGCAAGAGCTGAATTGCTAGGTTAAAAATCGCTGTGATCATCGATTCATTTTTCAAATTTCAAATTTCCAAGCATATCAATAGTTATGAGTAAATCATTCACATATCCCAATTGAATCAAGTGTTTTTAACTATCTAATTTGGTCAGATTCATTGTGAATCACTCAAAATAGGCAAAAGAATAATCAGGCATTTTGCCCTTGCAACTAGTTTTCTCTAAACCTTGGCTCTCTAAGCAAATGGAACTCAGTGAAATCCAAGGTTTAAAATACCTAAAATGAATCCATACATGGACTATGAACAATAATTCATTTCTAGAAATTGATCTTACCAGGAACATACAAACGACGCCAGCTAACAAACAGGCAGCGAATCCATACACTCTCTGTTCATAATCAAAATCCAAAAGAAGAAGCGTAAAAAGAAATGTATACCGAAAATTAATCGAAAATTATGCTGCGAAGTTCAAACGTGATCGATAGTACCTGCAATGGAGAGAGAGAGCAAAGACCTTCCGTATCATCCAACAGATCGTCCTGTTGCTCTTCATCTTCTCCACTGAAGAGAGACTGGTTGAGCTTCCACATTTTCCCGATCTCTACTTGGCTATTTGTTCATCAATGGCGCCCGATCAATCTGATCTTGCTGTTGCCGGAGCAGTTTACAGAAATTGAAACGAGCGTAGAGAAAGAGAAAGAGAGAGAGAGGTCCTTGTATTTTCAGAAGTTTCCAAAGGTTGCCCAAACTTTATGCTATTTGCAAAGACATCCCTCTGTTTTGCTTTGTTTCAATTGGGTATCCTATTAATTTGAAAAGGTTAAAAACATTTTTTGCATAGACTATCATCATTAAGAGCAACTCCAACGCGTTAAACATTCATCTGACTAAATTCATCAACTTCCAATTTGTCTAAGCAAATCCGAAAAAATCAACTCCAACGCGAGTCATTTTAAGAGACAACTTACTTATACGCCAAAAGTAGAGACAAATTTGGAGAGTGTTGATACTCTAAGGGAAAAAATGAACCCGAGATTCTTGATAGTTAAAGAACCTCCAACCCAAATTACCCGATAGGTATTTACACTAAGTAAAATACTATTTTGCTTCATAAATGGTGATTTGACTAATAGATATTTAGAATTGTACTCCAACCATGTCAGTTAAATAAATTAACTATTAGTATTTCAATTTTAATTTTGACTAAGCAATAATTTACCTAGTGAGTTGGAGTAAATAACATTGATGTTGAGTAGGTAAATTCTTAGTTAAATATTCTCACCAATTTTGAGTTAACCCCTCCACCTTAGGTAAAAATGACTCTTGTGATAGCTATTAGGTAAAATAGATAGAATGAAGGCTCTTGGATTAAAACTTAAATTGTTAAGTTTGGGTGTAAAATGATAGTTACACTATTTGACTCATGAGATAGCTAGTGAGTTGGGAAGAAAATACAGCTCCAACACACTCGCTACATTGTTGAACTCCTCTTTCTCGAGCTATATTTACCTAGTCTCTACAAGCTCGCCACATTTTTTGGTGTTCAAATTTCACGAAAGTTGATCTTCATCTTTGCCTTTTATGGTGTGAATTTTGAAATTTGATATTCTTTCGTATTTTATTTTCCTCTTTTTTTTTTCATCAAAATACTATTTTGGTTGAAATAAATACCTGATTTTTTTATTAGGCAAATGATTATTCAAGAGCCATTTCTAAATTTTGGCTCCTTATGACGCACCGTTGGAGTTGCCCTCAAAGGTAAATAGGCAAAATACTTTTCATATAAACATTTGATCAATTTGCCTAATTTAAATAGCTATTGAAGTTAGAGTTGCTCTTAGAGATTTGTTGAGGTTAAATATTAAAATATCATATTTTTTAATCACAAAAATCTACTACTTATTTGACTTCCCAATTTTTTTTTTTTATTTTTTTTTTTCAAAGAAATAAAGATTCGTTAATAAGTACATTAGTCCCCACAATTACTAAAACATTAAATAAAAAAATAAAAACAAAAATATAAATTTTCTATTTAAAAAAAATTAAAACCCAAATTAACAAAAACTCATAAAGAGAAGAAATTAATTTTAAAATCACACACATTAGAGATTTTTATTTTTTTACCCTATATTAGGTACTATAGGAAATTAACCAGACAAACAACTTTGTAAGTAAAAAAATTCTTTATGAACAATGGGTAGAAATTAGTCCTAGACAGTTAACGAAATGTATAGAACTGACATTACTATTCTCGAGTAAATCACGTACAACTTAAATGGAAAGTACAATCAATCTGTCTAGTTTGCGCCATCCATCTCTCACTCTCCCCCCTCAACGACTAGGGTTTCAAAAATCAAACAAACAATATAATACAGCATGGGCACATGGTAGCATCCCCTAAAATTTGGACTATTTCGAACTAAGCCTTCAAATATTCAACACAAGCTCCAAAACGACACCGTTCCTTGATGCTTTTGATACCTCCCTCCCTCCCTCTTCCAGTTCAAAATGAGGTGCATAAGCTACAATAGCAAAATCCAGATATATTAAAAATATATATATTGAAGAAATAAAAAAAAAATAAGTAGGGTGCTGTAAGGTCCTGTTTGTTTGGTGTTTCTGTTCCTAAAAAGCAGGGAACAGATATTAAAAATGTGGGAACAAAAAGACGTATTTTCCTGTTCTTTTCCCATATTTTCAGAACTTTTTTTTTTGGCAAAATAGCAAATGTTATTCCCATATATTTGTTCTAAAAAAACCTGGGTGACAAATATAAACAGATTTTCTTGTCCACATTTATTTTTCTGTTCCAAAAAACTGAGAACAAATAGAGAAATTTGAAAAATAGAACATAAACAAATGCACGCCACCTTAGCTTTTCTATTTTTATTTTATATTTTTTATGTTTTTGTTCCCAGAAAACAAGGAAAGAGAATATGTTTCCAATCCATTCCAATTTTTTAGAACAAATCTCAGGGAATAGGACAGAATCATTCAGAACTTCTATTTCTAAACCAATTTATTTATTTTTTTATTGATTGCCGTTCCAGGAAAAATGGGAACAGAAACAAAAATAGGAGAACCAAAAAACCCCTGTTTCTAAGCTGTTCCAATTTTTTTTAAACAAAATTCAGGGAATAGAACAGAATCATTCCCAAATTTCTATTTTTATTCCAATTAATATTTTTTATTTATTTTTATTTTACCTTGCTCCTGGAAAACTGGGAGCATAAACAGAAATAAGAGAATAAAAAAAATGTTTCTATTCTGGTCCCAAATTTAAAGATCAAAGTTCAGGGAACAGAACAGAATCATTCCCAGATTTCCATTTTCATTCCAAGTATTTCCTTTTTGGAGAAAAAAAACAGTAAACCCGATCCCTATTTTTGTTCCAACAAATGTGTTCCAGGTAATAAAATTTACCTCAAGAGATCAATAAATCAGATAAGACCCTGGCGCTGAAGATCGGTGAATGTCTTCTTGTTGTAAATATTACCCTCTTTATCTTCATACTCTTCTTCAAGATCCGGACGCCACTTGTTCACCCCTTGCCTTGATTGTATTCTCTCCCATAGTTGCTTTGCTTCCTGTGTAATCAAATTACTTTGCACTTAAAAGAAAAACTTTTAAAAATCAAAACGGGATGTTTCTGTTTTTCTCCTTTGCCTTGGTTAGTGTTTCTGTTGCTACTTCCAATAAACTGGGATGAGATGAAATGGGATGAGAATTTTGTTTCTGTTTTCAAGTATTCCAAAAATAGAACATGGTCATAACAACCAGTGTCTTGAAATTGTAACATTTAATTTATGAGAACATAAAACAAGTTTGGTTGCAATATTTGTTCCTTTTTTTCTTGAACTGTATGTTGGCTGGCGTGGTGGTGGTGGCCGGGGGTGGTTGTGGCGGGGCGGAAGACAGTGGGAATAGTTTTATAAGAGTAAATAGGAATAAACATTTTTTTTTTCTCAGATTTTTAAGGAATTCATGAAATAGTCTCAAATTGCCCCTAAAAATTTGGGAACAGAAATGTGTTTACCAAAACGCTTTTCTGTCCACTAATCCCAAAATTTTGGGAGCGAGAAAAGGAATCAAGGAACATAAATAGTAACCAAATAGGGCCTAAGGGTCCTTTTGGTTTTCTAGATTATACTTTTTATGATTATCTTACTTTTGATAAATTCATTTGTACATTTCGTCATTTACTTGTGATTTAAGCAGATTAGAAAATTGAAGGGGTGGGTTGAAAATTATTTTGAGCTTTACTATATATTTTAAGTAAATCAGGAGGCTTATATTAAATTTTTTGGGAGGGACAAAAGTGTTTTTTTTTTGGTTGGGGGGGGAGGAGGAGGGGAGGGGGAGTCTTAGGTGGTGATTGGTTAGCGTTTCTATTTTACTATTTCCACTTCCAATAAATTGGAATGGCATCGGATGTGAAATTCTGTTTCCATTCTAGAGTATTCCAGAAATAGAAACATGTTTGGTAACAACCATAGTTGTCAAAGGCGCGACTAGGCTCTCGCCTAGGCGCAAGGCGACTCAGGGCGCAACACACGCGCCTCGCTCAGGTCTAGGCTCTGAACCTACAAGAAGCGAACGCCTTTGACGCCTGGGCGAGAGTCGCCTGCGTCGCCGGAGGCGCGCCTGCGGTGGCCAAGGCGATTTTTTTCCAGCCTGGCCTTATGGGCTCCCGAATTAGCTAGCCCAAGCCCTAAATATATTCCCAGATCGGCAGATCCCATACCTGAGCTTGCGAAACCCTATTGAATCGGCGTGAACAGAATCTCGAACAGAATCGCTTCGCTTTCGGTTGATTTCTCCTTCGATTTCGTTCGATTTCTCCTCGATTTCGTTCGTTTTCTGCTTCGGTTTCCATTGATTTCGTCGCTCGCTGCTGCTGCTGGTCGATTGCTGCTCGTTCGACTGCTGGTGGTCCGATTTCTGCTCCCTTCGTCGATTTCTCCTTCGCTGCATGTATTGTTTGCTCTCCTCCGACTGCTGCTGCTCCGATTGCTGAAAACGAGCGGTTCGATTTCTCCTTCGCTATTTGATTCCTCCTCCGACTGCTGCTGCTGCTTCGATCGCCGTTGGTTCGCGGTTCATCGTCCTCCAGTTGCTCAGGTGAGGGCCGTGAGGCTGTAAGGTAATGGTTATTTATTTTACTTAATTAATTATTTACGTTCTATTAATTTTTTTATATAATTACTTAATTAGTTATTTTATTTATGATTTGCCTATTTGTTTCATGATTCATGTGTAAAATGTGTTCTAATTTTGTGTAAAATGTGTACTAATTTTCTGTTTCCGTTTCTGATTTTGATGATATTATTTGTTTATGTTCATGTTAAAACTTAATTGTTTAATTATTTATTTAGTTTATTTTTGTTATTATTTGTTTGTTTAATTGTTTGTTAGAAGTTAGGACAAATTAAATGGCTAGTGAAGGATCAAGAGACCCCGCGTGGAGCCATGCGTATTTGGCGAATCCACAAGACAAAAATTCGGTCACATGCAATTTTTGTAAAAAAGTGACGAAAGGAGGTATATATCGGGCTAAACAACACATTGTTGGCGGATATAGAAATGTCACCGCTTGCAAAAAATGTCCATCTCACGTGAGAGATGAAATCCGAGACTACATGTCCAAGAAGAAGAAGGAAAAAGATCAAATTAATTTGCTTCCGAATTTTGATGACTACGAGGCCGGAAGTGAGGATGAGGATGAGGATGATGTTCGAGATGTGACATCCCTGAAAAGACAAACACCTTCTTCAGGTAGAAATTCAAGTACATTTGTTCCAAAAAGGCCAAAGCAAAAAGGACCTTTGGATTTGTATTACACTCCCGATCCAGAAACGGTTGTGAAAAACCGAAAGGGGAAAGAGAAACAAACTAAGTTGGATGATAATGATCATGCGAAGAAAGAGTTAAGATCCAGAGCATGTACACTCATTGCTAGATGGATGTATGATGCGGGAATTTCATTTAATGCAGTCAAATATGATAGTTTTCAAGCGATGATTGAGGGTATCGGACAATATGGTTCCGGTATGAAAGCGCCATCATACCATGAGGTTAGAGTTCCTCTATTAAAAAAGGAGGTGCAGAAGACAAATGAAATGCTTGAAAAGCACAAGGAGGAACGTGAAACCCATGGATGCTCAATTATGGCGGATGGTTGGAAAGACAAACGAGAGAGGACTCTCATTAATTTCTTGGTTAATAGTCCTCGAGGAAGTGTTTTTATTGAATCCGTTGATGCTTCCGCTTATGCAAAGACTGGAGAGAAGATGTTTGAGCTACTTAGTACTTTTGTGGATAAGATTGGAGAATCTAATGTGGTGCAAGTGGTTACAGATAGTGCCTCTTCTAATGTCATGGCCGGTAAGTTTAAATATTAATTTCTAATAATTATATTTTAATTAGAATATACATTTTTCAAATTTATTAGCAATTAAGTATTATTTTTTATTCTTCACAGGGAGGTTGTTGGAGGCGAAATACCAACATTTATATTGGACACCATGTGCGGCCCACTGTTTGGATTTGATGTTGGAAGACATCTTTAAGTTGCCAAACATGAATCGAACCTTTGTGAAAGCGGTATTTCTAAATGGTTACATTTATAACCGCCCTGGTGTAGTTAACATGATGAGACGATTCACTCATCAGATGGAATTGGTAAGGCCGGCAAAAACCCGATTTGCTACCGCTTTCATCACATTGTGTAGACTTCATCAAGAAAGGAATAACTTGAGGAAGATGTTCATTTCGGATGAATGGACCACTAGTAAGTGGGCGAAGGAGCAACAAGGTAAAAGGGCAAAAGACATTGTACTAATGCCGACCTTTTGGCAAAATGTCGTTTTTGGTCTTAAGGTATCAGGCCCTCTTGTTCGAGTGCTTCGTTTGGTTGATGGGGAGAGAAAACCCGCAATGGGGTATATTTATGAGGCTATGGATAGAGCCAAAGAAGCCATTGCCAAAGCATTCAAAGAGGACGAGGAGAAGTATAGTGAGATTTTTAAAATTATCGATCGTCGATGGAATATCCAACTTCATCGTCCTTTGCATGCAGCTGGCCACTTTCTGAATCCGGAATACTATCATGGAAATAAAGACATTCATCAAGATGAGGAAGTGATGAAAGGCTTCTATGAATGTGTTATGAGGTTGGTTCCAACTCTTGCGGCACAAGATAAAATTTCGGGGGAATTGGACAAGTACAAGAAATCCGAAGGCCTCTTTGGGATGCCTATGGCCGTCAGACATAGGAGCACAAAGTCAGCTGGTAAATTTTTTGTTTTAATTTTTGTCGTCTTATTGCTTTAATTTAATGATTCTAAATTAGTAATTATATTTTACAGTTGACTGGTGGACCTCATACGGTGGGTCGACACCTAACTTGCAAGCGTTTGCAATAAAAATCCTTAGTCTCACATGTAGTGCATCCGGTTGCGAAAGGAATTGGAGTGTTTTTGAACATGTAAGTTTTTTTTTTAATATTTAATTTGAATTTATTTAAAAGTTATCAAATATAATCCCCTTAAATAATGATCTTTTAATCTATTGCGCATAAATTATTGAAGATTCACAGCAAGAAGAGAAATAGGCTAGCGCAAAAGCGATTAAATGATTTGGTGTATGTGAAATATAATAGAGCATTGATTCGTCGATATCAAGCACGCGACGTCATTGATCCTATCTCATTGACTGATATTGATGATAGCAATGAATGGTTAATTGGTCGAGTTGATGGAGATTCTGATAGGGAGCTCGATGATGAGTATGTGCATGATGAAGAAGATGGATTGACATGGACAAATGTAGCTACTGCCGCTGGAGTAGAAGAGAGTCGATATAATTCTAGATCGAAATCGACTCCAAGGGTGAATGCTAGAAATAAGCAAGTGGCAAGTTCTTCTACTCCAACAATCCATTTAGATGAGGAAGAAGCAAATTCGGAAGAGACTGAAGAAGAAGAGTGTGAGTGGGATGATCACGTGTCCAATGGTGAAGATGTAGACGACTTCGCTTTGGTGGATGACGATGATGATATTTGATTATTTGGATTTTGGTTGATTGTATTTTTGTTTGCTCTTTGTTTTTGTATGTTTAAAAACTTGCATTTGGAGTTCTAGGCTACTTGTGAGTGTATTTTATATTTTCTAATTGAAATTTAGTCATAATTTTACTTCTTGATTTTAGATTTGCAATATAAAGTACTATTTATTAATTTATTTATTTTTTTAAATGTTGTGTGCCTGGTGTCGCTCAGGCTAGCGCCTCGCCGTGCGCCTAGCGCCTAGGCTCCGGGACACCTTGTGCGCCTCGGTGCGCCTAGAGTCTTTGACAACTATGGTAACAACAATTGTCTTGAAACTGTCTCTTTCAACAAAAACAAAGAAACAGGTTTGATTGCCACGTTTTTTTTTTTTTTTCTTTAATTGTATGGTGGCTGGTGTGGTGGTGGCGGCCGACGGAATGATGGTAGAATAGTTTTATGAGAGTGAATAGGAATCAACATTTTTTCTTAAGGAATTAAAGAAATTATCCCAAATTACTCCCAAAAATTTTGGAAACAGAAATGCATTTACCAAACATCATATCAACATATTTATTAGGATTTTTCACTTTCAACTTCTAACCAAAAGCATTTCTTTTTTTTTTTTTTGGGAAATTATTAGAAGTACTTGAAAAAGAGAATTACCAAACGGTGCCTAAGTCATAGCTACTAGTTTATTAAAGAAGAAAGTCTTACCTCAATTGATGTGATTTCATTGAAGTTTTTGGTATTTGGAATACCAAGACAACGCATTCCGTGCTGATGTCTCCATTCCTTGAAATGCCGCTCATATGCCCTACGACCCCAGTAACTGTGGTTTCCACAAATCTCACACTTGAATTCCTGATGAATTCATATAAAAAGTCTGTGACCTTCCATAATAATAATAATAATAATTACACTAAGACATCGCTTGGTTTCATGGAAATGGAATTAGAAATGACCGCATCTAAAAATATATAGTGTTCGTTCATTTTTCAATTCCAATTCCAAACCGTCCACATTCAGACAGATGGAGCACAGATGGGGAAATATGGGTAACTTAAAGAGTAATAAGAAGAGGTATCTAAGGCCCCATGTTTGATTAGTGTTCTTGGACTTCTGTTACTGTTCAAAATTTTCCAGGAACAGAAGCAGATATAGGGAAACTTGGTGGCATTTGGATAGTGTTTTTGTTTTTTCTGTTTCTACTCCCAACAAACTGAGATGGAATGGGAATTTTGTTTCTGTTCTGGAGTATTCCAGAAGTAGAAACATGTTTGGTAACCACCATCAATCCTGAAATTGTTTTTGTTAATTTATGAGAATAAAAACAAGAAACTTGTTTGATTGCAACATTTGTTCTTTTTTTTTTTTTTTTTTGTCTTTAAATGTATGGTGGCCGGCGGGATGGTGGTGGTAATAGTTTTGTGTGAGTAAATAGGAATCAACATTTTTTTGTTTCTCAAATTCTTAAGCATTTCAAGAAATAGTCCCAAATTACTCCCAAATTTTTGGGAACAGAAACATGTTTACCAAACGCGTTTCTGTACATTAATCCCAAAATTTTAGGAGCAGGAACAGGAATCAGGGAACAGCAACAGTAACCAAACAGGGCCTAAATATCTTTGTTTTTTTACTGCTCCCATATTTTTATAACGACTTTTTGAGAAAAGAATTGAATTATTATCAGATTTCAGTTTATGTTCCAAGTTATCTGGGAACAAAAACACCAAATAAGCGTCATCTAAATTAACAGGGCGAAATCTACAGCATTCGATATGAGAAAACATTGTCCGTGTGGAACCTTCAGAATAAAAGCTAACCTGACCAAGACCATGAAGCTTATACAACCAGTAAGGAATAGGCTTCCCATCCCACCCCATTGGCAACTTCAGGGGATTATAAATCTGTTGATCTTCATCATCGCTCTCGCTCTCAGCTTGTACATCGTCCTGGTAAAATTTTCAATATCCAAACAAGAGAGATTGCATTTTAAGAAGCACATGAAAAACAAAAGGAACAATTATTCTGAAAAATAAAAAGAAACTTAATTCAAAATGGCCATCACCCTGTGCATATTATGTCCAGAGTAATTGCTAACCCTACATGTCAGTGTTGTGGTGTCGTTGTCTTTTATCGACTTAAGTTTAAAAAAAATGTTGAAGAGCTAGCAGCGGCATCAACCATATGGTGAAAGCATAAATACACTAGCTGAGTTTATGATTTTGAAAAAGTGACCAGTTCAGTAATATTTTACAAAGAAGAACCCTTGGTAGAGGATGTAGTTAAAATTAACATTAAAATTGTAGTTTGCTACCTTATGCAGTAGGGGTGGTCCTGGGACTGGAGGCCTGCGCAACCCCTTAGCTATTTTTTAGGGGTTGGGCTTGATGTTTAAGCCCATGGGTAGGACTAGGGCCTCAAGATTTAGGCCCGCTCGTTTTTAGGGCCGGGCTTGGGCATGGCCATTTTTGTTTATGGCTGGCCCAACCCAACCCGAACATATATATATATATATATATATAAGAAATTAACCCTAATTTTCACTTCCATTCCATTCCATTCTCAACAAGACCAATATTTCGAAGAACCTAATCTTAAAATGAATGTATTTTATAATTTTTATTTTCTATTTTAGTGATTATTTTTAAAATTATAAAAAAAAAATTATAGGGTCAGGCTAGAGTTTGAGACATTTTACAGTGGCTGGGCGGGTTTGGCAAGATCATAGGGCCGAGGCCGGGCTCGGGCCTAACAAATTTTTGTAATACCCTAGGTCGTGCCCAGCTCATGGCCACCCCTATTATGCGGCAGTTTGACAAGTTCTTTTTTCCCCCTTTAGTAGAATCGCCAAAATTTGAAGAATTTATTACGTTTGTCTATCTTTCAAGCGTAAGTTTTGGCTAGCTTTTTATGTACAAAAGATTCAAGTAATAAAATCATATTATTCTCAAATTCGAGGAGCAAAACACAATCTTCAGACTACTTTAACTTTTGAAGAGTTTGTTGGAGCACAAAATTGTCTGACATGGGTATACAAATTGATAGTTTTTTCACTTTTGCTATCACTAGCAGTGCACTTGAAGTGACATGGGGGAACAGTAAAGTTGTTAGAAAGTAGAAACAAGCAAACACTACTTACCTCCTCGCGTTCCGCTTCCATCTCTTCATACGTCAAAGCCTGTTTCTTCACGATATTTTCTCTTGTTCGAAGAATTGTCTGCACAAGGCCCACAAAAAAGAAATGCATATTAAATTGCAACGATAGATGGGTCTTCCAACATCTTTCATGCGTTTGAAAGAATGATTTGTATGGATGCACACAACAAACTCTATGTAAACTTAGCAGATCTTAGTGCTGATCAAGAACAGGATTGTCTTAGCAAAGCTTTTGACAATGAATAGAAGTAAAGAGAATAAAAAGTGAGAATTTGGGTTGAGCCTACATCATGTAGCAAATCACAGATCTTTTTCATCTTGACTTCCATCAGGGCAATCTCTTTCCCATCTTCAGTTTGCTGGGGAGCTGCAACATTACCATTTTGTTTCGATCCACGTGAACCTTTAGCAAAATGTTTTCTGTCCAACTTTTCAAGAGGGATGTGCTGCAAAATGGATTAAATTTCTTGACGTGAGTATACGTCTTGTTTCAATTTATAGAAGTGGTTGCTAATAAATTATCAAAAAATAAAAAAAAATAAAGAGATGATGACTGCCTCAAAACTTGAAGCAGAACAAAGTAGGTAATGAAAATTGGAAAACTAGTCACATCTTGTGCACAACCCAACCCCCAACCCCAGAGTGTACACTCCTAACCCCATTTTATCTTTTCGCCAAGACAAGTTCTTTTGGCTAGTTTGCTTACCCTATCATAGAACCTATCACTAAAATACGCCTAGAATAAGGCTAACCGTAGCGGAAATCGAACTGTTGGCTAGGTAAGTGTCATGTAGTAAGAGGAGTAGTTATGAACCCTGTAGACCATCCCCATGGAGATGGTGAAGGGTGGGCCCCAATCGGTAGAAAAAAACCTACAACCCCATGAGATTATCTTGCACTTAGAAAAAGAAGTAGAAAAAGGAATAAATATAGTGATATATAGAGATAAATGCCAATGTGTACTTGCCAAATGTCTGCGTATGCAGATTTCTATGATATAAATCAAAAACATGCAGCCGGGGATATGGTTGCAAAAGGGCATTAGTGGAGAAACTCATATGAGGCTTCAAGCATGACACAATGATTTCATTTCACAACACTTGGAACACATTTATAAGTAATTGCATACTTCTCTACAGTGCATGGAGCAATTTATGATTTTGACCAAAAAAGAAAAGCAAGTTCCTCCCCCCGGCCCTCAACCCAACAGACGCACACAACCGAAATTAATAAATAAATAAAGCCACAAGTTGCGTCAAGGCAAAATCTCACTCATGCTAAATACTTCAATTGATGGAGGAAAGTAGAATTGTGCCTTCACATAGAAAAGACAGAGGTTTGGCTTCAAGCAAACATACTTTCACAAGAATATAGGTCTTGAATCGCTAGAGAAACTGAAAAACAATCACCTTGGTAAGGAAAAGCCTCTCTGCACGCTGCTGAAGAGTGCCACCCGTCTTCAATCCTAGAGCAGCCAATGCCTACCAGAAAAAGTACAGAGCAAATAACAAATGAGACCTATACCTTGGTGAAATATAGGGTTCTTTGGAAAATTTAAGATAACATATTAAAATATTGATCATAGTCATCAAAGAGTGTCAGGAGCCTGCCACATACCTCCTTTAACTTCTCAGGTCCAAATTCCATCAGCTCTTCCACACTACTATAATAATCAAGATCAATAGCAGTAGGCTCAGATGGAACATGTCCATTTTCATGACTCTCATTCTCCCATCCTTCTACCTGCCCATTAGCCCATTGCTCTTCGAATTCATTTGTTACCTGCAAAAAACAGTATTTTCTTCGCTTCATACAATATAGTAAAGTCACACAACACGCAGGAAGTTTCATACTAAGAAACAGTGGAAGCAAACCATCTCCCAAAAAATCAATAGTTCCTCCAAAAACAATGTAAATCAAGTGAAATCCTGTCCAAACTCACATCAGCCATGAATATCCACACAAAACAGATGCAAAAACTAGATATAATATATAAAAACTAAAATCAAGGGATCGTGACATTTTTATTATTTGGACCGTAAACTAACATAGAGCTGGATGGTATAAACCTTGTTTATTGCCTCTTTCCTCATGGGAACAGCTGAATCAATTTAGAATCAGATGACCCTCAGCCTTGCACTGAAAGATTTTGTTCTTAGGCTTTCCCAGACTAAATAGCCCCTGAGACTAAAATTAGGATGCATGCCTTAAAGAACACACCGACTTCCAAGGAATGGTAAAAATGAAATCAACAGTAACCAGGTTCTACTATAGGCAAATGCATAAATATGGGGAATAAATCGTCTGAAAATGAACCTTTGAGAATATTCTGTCGAGATCTTGTAATGGGTCTGTTCGTTCAAAAAAATATATTAGATACTCCAGCAATTTACCCAAATAATCCCTATATTTCCTGCAGAAGACAAGGTGCAAAGCATGAGTTTACATAAGTGGCAGTAATTAAAAATGCAGAAGAAAGGACATGGAACAGAAATTTGATTTACTTGAAGAAGAAAAAAAGTGCAGAACCTGAGACCAAGAACACGGGGAGAAATGAGAAATCAAGTATCCACCTCCATCATAAAAATATATACAGAGCGAGAACAGAAAAGAGGAGAATAAGTCATCTACTCTTTGAATGTGTAATTGGGATTCAAGGGGTAGCCTAGTAGTAGGTTTACCCAATCCCAAACAAGTGGTGTGGGGTTCAAATCCCACCGGGCACGCAAATGGGTGCATGATGTGCGACTGAGAAGAGGCTTGGTTTAGGGGTTTAAAAAGGAAAAAACAATTATTCTGGATCTCCTAAAAAGAAAAGTTGGACAATTATTTACGAATGGATGGAGTATTTGAAAGGAATTTATAAAAAGACAATGCAAGAAAAAGAAACTATTTAAAAAAAAAACTTTACCTTGTCAACCTATGTTTGCGAGGAATTTTATGTGGCTGCGAAAAACAATCAAGGTAAGCAGAGTACTCAATAGGCTCTGCAAACTTAGAATTGATGTAGTCATTGTACAGCTCATGCATATCTAGGTACCTTCCAGAAGCTTCCTGAAAATCAATACAGCCTCGGGTTTAGTAAAAAAGGCAGAGTAGAAAGCAGCACATAATTTTACCACTCTTTTATTAAAAATTCAATAGCGCACACAGACATAACAGATGTACCGACCTCCCCGCTGAACTCAATTTGTGGTTCCTCTTTAAGTAGCTGCTCATAATCATCACTGGCATCAACAACACCTCGTGCAGAAGGATTACGTCTGTGATACTCACGAATCTACAAATACCATATAAAGAGCATGATGAATAAAGCCAACATTACCATTAATATAATGTTCAACATACATGAGAATTTATCCAAAGTCCACTGTCAACACACAGAATTTATCATCTACACACAAGCATGTATGTCTTTCTAACTATTTAATTGAACATCATAATGATATTCCAGAGGAGAGCAATAATAGAATTTTAATGAGAGTGCACAGTGCATCTCTTTTTCTCGGTGCAATTAGCTTTCCGTGTTATCTATTGTGCGCATTTATGTGCATAACTGATCGTTTTGAATTCCAGAGAGCTCTTATTGTGTCCTGAGGAACTATGGATAAGCTAAGGAGATTGAATAAACCCAGGTGACCTTCGAAGATGTTTTGCACAATATTTGTTGGGGGTCGGTGGAATTTAACAAAGCAATTTCTCTGCCCAATTGTCTGAAATTAAATTTTTCTAGGAACAAGAAATTAATAACTAATGCAATGCAAGTAATCAGCTGCCTGATTTTGCTATGATTAATGAATTGATGGAGTGAAAACAGGGAGTGCTGTTATTGATAAGCGACCGGCTAATTCCTGGAAACAGGTGCAGGGTCCAGTTCATGGAGCAAAATTGTTCAAATCCAATCTAATGGAAGGTCATCTTCTATGAACTAGCAAATCACCCCCCCAATAAGAGATGAAATATCCCATTTGATCGCTTTTCAAAGTAGTGAATGACACGGCTCCATTTCGATAGTTATCAAAAACCCTAGTAGCTGAGTTTTACCTCTTTTAATCTGTCGTAAAATGCGCTAAAAACGTTGGTTCCTGTAGCAGTCTGACCACCAAGAACGGCAATCTCGTCCTTCCTCGAGTTATCTTTGTCTTCATAAATCTCAATCTGAAACCCAAAAAACAAAATTCACATCCACAATTCGAACACTACATTTCCAAATTCAAAACCGGAGATAATGACAGATCAATAGGGGGAGTAGTAGAGTACGAGTTTGTAGCTGGTGGATGTAATTTGATCAATCATGCCGCGGACGCGGTGGCTCTGGTAGAGACGGTCCTTGCTCGACGGAGGTTCAGTCTGGAGATCCTTCACGATGAGTCGCTCCAGCCGCTCCACCTCCTCGTGAGCTGAGCGGGTCATCTCCAGTAGAGTCGCCGACATCTCTCCCTCCCTCTCTCTCTCTCTCTACACACACTGAGCTTCAGATTATTGCTTGCTCAAACCTAGGGTTTTCCACTCTCTGCTAATCGCCTGTGTTTCTGCTAACGAAGAAGCAAACAGATGCAGTCGGTTTGGTTAATAAGAAACAATTACACTTTTTACCCCTAAAGTTTGAAGTAGGTGTTTAAGTCACCCCTAAAAATTATTGAAATCATATATTTGACCTTGATTTTGATATAATTTCATATTTAGGGTTCGACTCTTTTGAATAGCATCGATGTGGGGAATTGTGCCATTAAAATCGCCATGTGAGGTGATTCGTTGATGTGCGCGTAAATTAGTCCGAACACACTTTAACGTCAAATCAATATATATATATATATATATATATATATATATATATATACACACACACACACACACACAATTTCATATTGATACCAATCATACAATGAACGGGTAAATTACAGTAATTTATATTAGTAAACTCTCAATATTTACACATGAAACGCTTAGGTGTTGTTTGGTTACTTTGGCAGTAATAACATGGATTTGAAGATAAATTTGGAATTGTAAATTAATATATGCATTTTTTTAATTATTTTTTCATATGTTGTTTTTTAATTTGTGTTCTCTATTTCATTGACAAATTGTGGTAATTGGGAAATTTAAAAAGCTTCCAAACCAATTATATTCTTTAGTGAATGTATAGATTCATTAATCTAGGAAATTGCTCTTTTCAAGTATGTTTATAAGTTTATTGAATATATATACACTATATTAGTAAAATTAATGAGAGCTCGAGTAAACTCCTCTAAGTTTTGAGAGTCCTCCAAAAACTTAATCTTCAGCTATTAATATTGGATATAGATATAGACTACTTTTACTCCGCACTGTGCGGGTTTAAAAAAAAGGATATAGAGGTTTTTACACTTGCACTCCTGAGTTTTGGAAAAGTTCAATCTTAGATAATGTTCTTTCAATTTGAACACATTAAACCTTGAATTATCCAAAACATGTAAATAAATCCAAGTTGTTAACCATGTTATTGTTTATGACAAAAATCACCCACGTGTCAAGCACATAAATCATCCACGCGGGTGATTTCAGTAAGAAAATGACAGGGTTAAGAATTTGGATTCAATTGACACAATTTGAATACTTAATGTTTTTAAGTGTTAAAAATGAAAGTACATAGATTGAAGTGAAATTTTTTCGAAACTTAGAAGTGCAAAGTGCAAAAATCTCAACTTTATATTAATAAATTATCAATATTTACATGTGAAATTGTTGAATATTCTTTCTATATCTATATCTATTTTATATTTATACTAGCGTATAACCCAAACCTTCAGGCATGAGTGTAAAAAAATATTGAATCTAAAATAATTTGGCGTAATTTTTTTCGTTTATACAATATTCTATGCATGTTATATTAAAACATCAATAAAAGATTAATTTCCACCAAAAAAATAAATAAAAGATTAATATTTAAATACAATCATCAACTAAAGTATATTACAAATACAACACAATTAATATCAAATAACGCAGATAGTCCGCTATTAAAAAAATACCAAAATTGAGCATGTCAAACCGAAACAAATCAAAGCGAAAATTACAATTACCTATCTAAATTTTATTGCTTCAATGTCACATTTTACAAATACAACTAAATAATTAATAATTTAAAAATCAAAAAACATAGTTACATGGGAAAAAATTAAAATTAAAAAAATCAAATAAACAGAGATAGAAAAAGAACTTTGCAATTTCAAATGTGAAAGAAATTTGCATTATTTTCTCAAGAACTCCAATTTTGTTATTCTCCAACAAAAGTCAACTTTAATTTCTTTAATTTAAACCTGTGAAAACAAAACATATAAAAACTTATTGGGTATATGGTTAAATAAAAATAAAATTTACGTAGAAAATAAGCAATCAGAAAAAGAAAATTATAAAACAAAAAACTAATTAAATGTACAGCAAGCAACCCAAAAAAAAGAATCATAAAATAGAAATTTGGGAACAAAAATACAAAAATAAGGGAAGTCACACACAGAAATAAAGTAACAGAAGCTTGGGAACAAACAGAGAACAAAAATAGAATTTTGGATTAGAACAAAAACACTGAATAAACACCACCTATAGAACTTTATTATTGTTTTTTTTTTAAATTCTTCTTGACAGTAAGAACAGCGAATGATTAAACTATAGGATGTATCGAAATGAATAATGAACGATTTAAGAATAAAGATGATGTATAGTTCCTTTGAATAATGAGGACGCTCATTGTTCCAGCCACTCCATAGTAAGAATAATGGAGGATTGAAACATCCTCTACCACACCACCCACTGTTAGTGAAATAATACAAAAACAAACTAAAAGAAAAAAATAAAAATAATATGTTTCCACTTTCAAAAAAAATTGTTATCGATGCAGACAATTTTTTTTTTAAAAAAATAGGGTTGAATTAATTCCTTGAATTTCTGTTTCTATTCCTGGAACATAAATATTTTTTTTAGAACATTCAGGAAAGCAACAACGGAAATATAGATTGAGAACAAAACAATATTTTCTGTTCTCTAAACATAATTTTTTTATTCTTCAAAATTATTTTGATTATTGGAATAAAAAGAATTTCACATAATGTTGTATCCATTCTCAGAACAGAAACAAAAATCTGAAATTGTCAAAAGTTATTGGGATTGGCCCATTTAAAAAGGATGTAGAATAAATGTTTCCTATGTATATGGACAATTGAGAATAGAAATTTAAACCCAACTAAAAGATAATATAAGCATTATGCCAATTGGACTGACCCCTTAATTAAGGGTTCCTTGTATAACCCCTTAATTAAGGCACAAGTCTATATAAGACTGACACTGGAGTTTAAGGCACACTCCTCAGTCCTCCCTAAAAGGAATATACCATGAAGGCATTGCTATATTTATACCATGAAAGGAAAAATGTATAAGTTGTTCCTTATGTACATCCTACCTTTCAAATTCAAAGAAAATTTCTATAATAATAAAATGAGATTTTCTTATAAATCATATTTATGTCCATGTCCTTATAAATCATAATTACAATAACTGAATCCTGCAAGCAAAAGTAAAACTAAAATCTAAGCAAAGGCTATTTGAACCACATCCCACAATTTTTTTAAATAGCACGTTTTCCTTTTAATTTTTAAGAAAACATCAATTAGGACGCAAAATCATAAAAATAAAATAAATAAATAAAAAATAAAAAAATAAAAATAAATCTATCTCCTCCACTGCAATTTAATAGAAATTTCACTTAAAGCACGCCAAAAAAAAAGAAGAAAAAAAATGAAACATAGTACCCAATACCAAACCAGTATGAACTCAAGCTCATATTTACTCAATGCTAGATGTTTTGTTCTGGAAATAGAAAACAGAAAAACAACTCAAGTTTCCAATTTTTTGTTCTATTCTTAATATTTGTTCGTTTACCTTTTAGAACAAATAGGAACAGAAACACCAAACAAAAAGCTAAATGGGAACAAAAACAAAGAGTAGAGGGTTGATAATGGCGATTGCACAGACATTGACCTAACCCTAGACTAACACACATGGAGAGCAATTAAGCATGTATGCTTACAAAAAAATCAAATCAATCAACACATAACCTTCGAAAGAACGACGAATTAGGAGCACAAACATACAATCGGTAGAAGCAAACAACAAAAAAAAAGTCAATGAACAGAGGATGGAGGGCTATGTGCGACGGCGACTTACCTTTGTGCGACGGTGGAGGATGATGTACTTGACTGCTGACGTGCGACAGCAGATGTGTTGCTGTGTGAGTAGTGTGCTTGTTGTGAGGACTACATATAGACAGATCGAGAAAAAACTGAGATAATTAGGTAAAGAGATCAAGCGACTGAGTCGCCGAGATCAATGGAGGAGATTAGGTCTCAGATTGAGGCTATGAAGAACAGAGTGAATTAAGAAAAAACTTGATTATATACTCGGATTAAGGAATTACGAATCCGAGAGAGGGCAAAATGTTTGACTCGGAGAGAGAACTAAGAAAGAGGGTAAAATGTTCTTGTAATCCAAAATTTCTCTCCCTCTCTCTCTCTCTCTCTCTATATATATATATAAACCGTTTCATCCGAGAGATAATTGGGGAATAGGAAAGTTCACTCGGATTGGTCACTCCGATTGGAAGAGAGAATGTAAAGGAGAGAAAAATAAGGAAAAAACTTAAAGGGAAAACAAATAAAAAAGTAAATAATTATTGTAAAATAGAAAAAAATTGGTAATTAAGAGCAATTAAGGTGAATTTTTGTCCGAAATAAAATTAAATGTTTAGGGAATGTTTAAAAATTATTTTTTTAAAGCCAAAATGTCCAAATATATTTAACCTTATTTTTTTTTCGGCAATCCCAATTTTCTTTCATAATCCTTAACTAATGTCGTCAAAATGTCTTAATCAACATTTGTTTTTCTTAGTCAGCAAATTCGTTTGTCCTAATCATATTTTTATTTGTCCTAATCATAAGTTTATCTTAATTAGTAAAAACCGTCATATTTTATATAATATACTACAATATAATAAATTAAAAAATGACTAAATTTTTTAATTAATTTTGGTGTCTCTATTTAAGGTCATGAGAGAGAGAATTAAGAGATAGTGAGAGAAAATTAAGTAATTAAGAAATTATATATCTTTTTATCATTATATATATTTTTATATGCCAAAAATAATATTAATATAACTTTATTTCCTTTTAGACAAATTTAATTTCCTTATATATTCCTTAACTTAAGACCCCAAAATGTCCTACTCAATAAATTTGTTTATCCTAGTTAGCAATTTTGTTTGTCCTAGTCATATTTTTTTATTCTAGTCATAAGTTTGTTATAGTCAGCCAAAAAATCGTCATGTTTTATATAATAGATATACATACATCTATATATACATACATACATACATATTATGTAAAGCAAGGTTTTCTTTACTATTCATTTGCCTAGGTAAAATTACATATTTGTCCTCAAAATTTGTGAAAACTAAAAGTCAACATTTTAACCTATTTTATATATACCATATATGTGGCTATTTTATATATATTAAAAAGTTCATTTTTTGTTTTTAAAAAAAGACATTTAATATTTTTATATTTTTATTTATTTATTGGGTAGAGAAGAAAACAAAACAAACAAAATAGGAAAACAAACAAAATTACAACTCAGGGCAATTCTCTAAGGCTCTTTTATCCATCTCTTAAAAAATTATATCTTCAAAATCAATTGTCGGGGTACCCAGAATCTTAAGGGTGTAATCTTCATTCACTCCTCTTTTCGCCAAAATATCAGCACACCGATTAGTTTCTCGAGAGGCGAATTAGAGAGTATAATCATTCAATATAAGAATACTTTTACATTCTTCAATAATCTCCTTAAAGCAGTGATTTTCCGGGCATGAGTTTTGAATTAAGGCCACCGCCTCAGCAGAGTCGGTTTCAACTTGCACTTTCGGGTAGTTTCTATCAGCAGTAATCTTGATTCCCATGACTAAATTTTTAAGCTCAGCCTCCA
Source organism: Eucommia ulmoides (assembly GCA_016647705.1). Classification (NCBI taxonomy): domain Eukaryota; kingdom Viridiplantae; phylum Streptophyta; class Magnoliopsida; order Garryales; family Eucommiaceae; genus Eucommia; species Eucommia ulmoides. The sequence continues at coordinate 44,952,157 of CM028331.1, forward strand.
ACACAGTACAACTATCAATGCTACCAAAGTATCCTATCTTCCACGCACCCAAATTATCTCTAAGTAAACCTCCAAAGCCTCCCTTACCAGGATCTCCTTTGGCACTTCCGTCCGCATTTAATTTTAGAAAATATGTTATAGGACGAAACCAATTAGTATGGGGTCTTTTGAAATTATTTAGGAAATTTGGTTCCAAGAAGGATTTAAATAGGTCACGAGCATATTAGCAATTTTCACAAGGGTAGAGCTTGGAGAATTGCAAACCCCTTCAATGACCTCTTTATTCTTATATTTCCAAACTTTCCAAATGGTAGCAATGAAAAGAAAATAGAAGGGATTAAGGAAACTCTCTTTAAGATTATTTTTTATCCACACCCATATATCTGAGGAGGACTGGTTGTACCTGAAACTCGAGCAACTAAATTGATCCCAAATATGGTTAGCTTTAGGACAAGTACAAATAACATGTTTAATATCTTCATTAGTCCTATTAATTCTTTGGCAAATACTCAAAGTTACTCCACCTCTAGAGGCTCCACAAAGAGTTAGTAGCTAGCCTTCTATGAAATATAGTCCAAAAAAAGAATTTCAAATTCTAGGGAATTTTAAGTTTCCATATCTAGTTCCAATTCTTATTATTCCCGTTGATCTCAATTTCATTGGAGCCCAACTGATAAGCCATTTTGATAGAGAAGATCCAGGAATTTTCAGGCATCCAAAGAGGTTTATCTATGAGATTAAAAAAGGGAGGTCTCATAGCCCAAATATTAGACTCAATCTCATAATCAATTAGATGTAAAATAAGATTAGGAAACCAATTACCATTATTGTCAACAATATCCGCAACTTTGAGATCAAAGGTATCTTGGAGATCTTGACACCCTAAAGGTTTATCCTCACACTACCAATCCGTTCAAAGATTAGTAGAAGACCCATTTCCTATTTTCCATTTAACACCTCTCTTAAGGATGTTTTTAGCAAAAAGAATACCTCTCCAGATATGAGAGCTACCATTATTTTTCCTCCAAGTGTTCGGATTATTTTCAATCGAGTAAACTACGAATCACCCTAGTCCATAGGCTTTGATCATTATTAGCAATTTTCCAACCAAGTTTAGCCAAGAAAGCTTTGTTATTAACTCTAGCCTTTCTAATGCCTAAGCCCCCAAGGTCTTTGCTAAGACAAATTTTATCTCATTTAATAAGATAGTATTTTTTCTGATTATCCCTCTACCCCCATAAGAAATTTCGATTAATTTTATCAATATTATCACAAATTCTCAACGGAATAGGGATAATCTGCATGGAGTAATTTGGGATAGTGGCAGTCACATATTTAATGAGAGTAGTTCTACCAGCCATAGAGAACATATTGATTTTCCATTTAAAAAGTCTAGTCTGAATTTTTTGGAGAATGTGGTGAACATAAAGATTGTTAAGCCAGCCATGAACTAGAGGAAACCCTAGATAAATACCCAGGTCCTCAGTCAATCCAATACTCATTTTATAACTAATGTCTCTTGCTTTCCAACAGGAAGGGAAGGAGCAACATAAAGTTTCAACTTAGAGAAATTAATCTTTTGGCCCGAAGCTTTTGCAAAATTATTCGACAAAGCTAAAATATTGTTAACTTGAGTGTCGCTAGCTTTAGCAAAAAAAAAAACCAAATCATCAACAAAAAATAAATGGGAAATGATAGGACCACTCCTACCCGCTCGAAGACCCTTCCAAACACCTCTATTAGTGCTGTCAATGATCATATGGGAGAGTCTCTCCATACACAAGGTAAAGAGATAGGGGAATAGAGAATCTTCTTGTCTAAAGCCCCTAGAAGGTTTAAACTCCTCCAGGTGTTCCCCATTCCAAAGAATAGCAAGAGACGCATTAGTCACACAAGACATTATTAAATTCACTCAAAGGCTAGGGAAATTTAAAGAAACAAGAGTATCCCTAAGGAAATCCCAATTAATTATGTCATAAGCCTTTTCAAGATCAATTTTTAAAATAATACCACCATCCTTACTTTTAGACTTTTTGAGAGAATGGATAATTTCTTGGGTAATAATAACATTGTCCGTAGTCATACGACCCGGCACAAAACTGCTTTGAAACGGACCCACAAGACTCTAAAATCGGTCTAAGTCTAGCAAAAAGCAATTTAGTAACAATTTTATAAGTAGTATTGCAAAGACTAATCAGACGAAATTGACTAATTCTTTCAGGAATATCAACTTTAGGGATAAGAGCAATGAGAGTTTTATTAGACAACAAAGGCATTTCTGAATTAATGAAGCAATTTTTAACAAAAGTACATACATCAGAACCTACAATATTCCAATTTCTTTTAAAGAAAATTGGTTAAAAACCATCCAACCCCGGAGCTTTTAAGTCTTTCGTACTATTAAGGGCATCCTAAATCTCCGAGTCCAAAGGTAAAGCACAAATATCATGATGAGAGGAGTTATCTATTTTAGGGCAAGGTAAAATATGAATATTATTAGATCTAGAAAAACAATCCTCCGAGAACAAATTAAGGTAAAAATATCTAACGTGGGTTTTTAAATCCTCAGTATTATTAATCCAAGAATTTTCATTCTTAAGCATAATAATTTTGTTTCTTCTTCTCCTATTAAGCGTCATAGAATGGAAGAACTTATTATTTTTATTACCCAACTGTAACCATTAAATTCTAGATTTTTTGTGCCAATGAATTTCTTCTCTCATAAGGATATTTCTATATTCCCATTGAAGATCTTGCTCCAGAATAGTTAAATTGTGAGTTAAAAATATGTCTTGGGTTCTTTGAACCTCTTTTAACCTAGCTAAAAGATGACGTTTAACTTTAAAAATATTCCCAAAGGTATTCAAATTCCACTCCTTAAGGATAAAAGTGAATTTTTTTAGTTTCAGATCCAAATTAGAACCATCATCAACCCATTTATCCATAATTAAATATTTAAAGTTATCATGGGTTAACCACATAGTTTCAAAGCGAAAGAGTCTAGTTTGAGGGGGAGGGGAGAAGCCACAATAGTAAATAAGAAAGGGAGAGTAATCAGAGTGGGTTTCCACTCCTGAATTCGGATGGACCATATTCCATTTATCGTTAGCGAGAGCCCTGTCAAGTCTTTTTCTAATTCTGATACCGCTCCTAACCGTTCAAGTCCAAGTCATCTTGGGCTCGTTAGATCCCAGATCCATCAATCCACAGTCGTCCAGGTTGCGGTTAAAACAATTTATGCGAGCAATGTCAGACGGCGTACAAGAGCTCGTTTTTTCACTTTGGGATGCAATATCATTGAGGTCTCCAGTCACCAACCATGGATACGAGTTCTAAAGAGAGACCTTTTCATGTCTTTCCAAAGTTCATGTCTTAATCTAGGGTTAGGGTTAGTATAAACTACAGACAAAAGCTAATTATCATAATTAACTCTACTACGCAACGAGTGAATAGCTTGATTTTTTGCTGAGGTAATGGTAAGAGTCACCTTATCAGGCATCCAAAACATCCAGATACCACCAGCTCTACCATTAGGATCAACATGACTCGAAGCAGTAAGACCCAAATTATTAAAAAAATTACCCATAGACACCATATCAACTTTGGTTTCTAGCAGAATGAAAATATCAGGTCTATACATCATAAACATATCTTTAAAAGTAACTTTAAAAATAGGATTACCTACACCCTTACAGTTCCACGAGATGATCTTCATATAACTAATGACAATTAGGGTGGTTAGGAAGTTCATCTTTTGGACTCTCAGAAGAAGTTTGCATCTCCAAGGATTCCACTCCCACCATTTGATTATCTCTACTAACACCTCCAGAGATGGTGGTTGCAACAATACCATCTCGAACATTCTGACCGCCATCCTAACATCCTTTACCACCCAGAAAATTTCGAGAAGATGGGATGTCACCTCTTCCTGTATTACGAACAAATAGAAGAGAGTTCTCAAAGTCAAATTTACCCGGGTCACCATTATGAGAAAGGTAAATTTTTTCTGGGTGAGAAGTGCGAACAGGATGGGAGTTGGATGAAGAAGGGTAATGGTTCAAATCCGATGAAGAGGCATTTTGTGGCATACCATGCTTAGCAGACGAGAGAGTATCGTGCTCGGCAACTGAGGTATTAAGCATGCACTGGTCAAAAGATAGGGACACAGTGCAATCCTTTTGAATCATGACACGCGACTCATTTTCTAGCTTAGAAGATTGACCCACTTTCACGTGATGTTGCACAGGAACAAGATGCTCTGCCAGTTGTGTAACGACCCGGTTTCCCAGGGCCGAGACTACGATTTCTCCTATAGAGAATTTCTAAACCTAAAACCGACTCGTCAACTTCGCAATCTACAATATGCGTTAAGTTTTACAAAAATGCGCAATATTCTTGTTACCGATTTTACAACGGTAATTATTAAATATAAAAATCACCATTTAAATTATCACTAAATAAAAACAATCATCTATTTTATATTAACCACTCATTTTTCTACAACACGTTGACCAATTTACAAGTCTCGAGTTTATAATTTAAATCCCAATTTTCAACATGTTTATCAAACCAATTATATTCAAACAGGTGTATTACCCGAAATATTCAATACATTAAAATCAAGAGAAATATTTTACAACAACTATGATAATTATATTTACCGTTTTTCTCCGATTACAACAATAATAATAATTACAATTACTACATCCCGAAATTTCAAATAAATTTATTTATTCTCTCAATTCCTCCCAGTCGACCCTGCAACCAAACACTGTGGGGTTGTAAGTTAACGCTCAATAGAACTCCAACCCCTCTAATACGTGTATTTAATTTATATAACCCAAACCACGTAAGCATGTTCATCACATAAATTTCGCATCGTCCAAATTTAACACATAAACCACGTAAACATACTCGTCACGTAAATTCCACATCGTCCAACATATTTCATATAATTTCGACAGGTAAAATTTCCAAAATATGACAATTAAATGCATATATGAAAAGAGTTAGGAATTCTACATTTCCCAAATTTTTCACCGGCCGCGAGATGGATTTATTGGATTTTATTGGGGTGGTTTGTGTTTTTTTTTTTTTTTTCTTTTCTTCTTCCTTCTTCTTTTTCTGTTTTCTTTTCCTGTTCCGGTTTGTGTTTTCCATTTGCACCCAGCCACCGACGACCGACGACACCGTTGATCATGCCACTGACCGTCGGCCAACCCGCATTGTTCTGTACACACACACACCGCAGCAATAACATACACACACGTGCGCACGCTGCTCTCTCTCTCTAACTTACCGCCGGCGAACTCCGGCAACACCCACACAACCAAACCACCCTCATATCCAATTTTTTCTCTCTCTATTTCTCACTTACCGTCGGCTCAATTAATTGACGATGACACACACACACGTTCCGACGACGACAGTGACGATCAAAACACGCACCATCGCCACCTCCGTCGGATCAAATCACTGACCGACTCACCACACACATACATACACAATAACACACACACAATCCATTCACACACACGACAACACCAAACGAAAACAGGAAACACACACACACAAAGTCGACGCACCACACTACCGCCACCCCCGTCGGACAAACCCACACCGAACCCACTACCCACATACATGCACACGCATATACCACCAAACAAACGGAGAAATACACCCACATACACACCATCACAGCACACACAACACACAACAGACAGACACACAACACACGGCTGGACGACACCCACACATCGGCCGACGATGAAACAGCGCACACGCACACAAACAATCAAAATAGAACACACACACACACACACACTCACCAGCCCGCCAAACTGAACAAACCACCACGGAAACACACCCTTCCGAAGCGAACAACCCCACCGCCGGTGAACCACGACAACGAACCCACGCCGACTGCCTTCTCTCTCTCTCGGTTTCTCTCGATTCTTCTTCATTCTTCCCGAGGTGTGTGGATATGTATGAATATATATATGTATACATATGTATATATATGTATATGTGTGTGTCAAACAGGGGCCGGCCAAGTGGCCATTTTTCCTTCCTTCCACTTTTGTTAGGATATTAATTAAATTCAATTCTAATTTTAAATGTTGTGAAAATTACAATTTAATCCCTAAACTTTTAAATCACATATTAATAGCGCTTTCCACCCCGTTATTTTCGAATGTGCTCAAATGCGACTCAAATTGTACGTATAAGAAGAATCAGGGTCTTACAAGTTGATGGTCATTGTCTCCTACTTTATCAAGTTTAATGGAGTTGGCCATTTGTTGGCCATTATCTCCCACTTTATCAACTCTAGTGGAGTTAGCCCGGGAAGTCACTAAATGAACTTTTTGGTTAGCATTTTTAACATATCTAAGAGGTTTTTGGGCCTGATTGTTTTTTGGACCTAACAATATGATTATCCTCTACAATATTTGAAATATGAGTAGGACTAGTTTCATTTGTAGGAGTTTTTTTCCCCTATTATTACCATGTTGAACATCTCTATACTCATGAACAAATTTATTATTAGTTTTTTTAGGCCCATTGGGTTTATTTTTGTTGGACCCAATTTTTCTCAATTGTTTCACTAAGAGCCAAGGCCCAAATTCAGATTCATCCAAGGAGGCCGGTGGTCCATTAGTCATACTAACTCCATTAGCACTATCATTATCATTAACGAGGTTTGACGTACTAACAGGGACATTACCGTTGCCCCCATTACTAGGCGGATTTCTTGGGACATTACTGTTGCCCCCCATTGCTAGGCGGATTTCTCGCAAGACCTCTAGCCGCCTGCGACGGAAGTTCACTGGTATTAGTTTTGAAAGGGCAGAATTCCGCCATGTGAGTAACACATCCACAGGAGTAACAGACAACATAAATGCTCTCATACTCAAGTTTAAATGATTCACCATCTAAAACAACCCTAGGGGTAAGGGGTTTATTTAGGTCAATTCCCACACAAACCCAAGCAAACTTATCTCTCACTGAGGTAGTAGTATTTCCATCCATTTTGATAGGACGTCCTAGGTAATTGGCAATAGAGTAGAGAATAGAAGTTTCAAATAAATCAACAGGGATATCCGTAAATCTTACCCCAAACGGCCGTTTTAGAATCCGTAGCCTTTTCAGGTCTAAATTTTGGTTCCCATTTCCTCATCGTTAGATAATGGTAAAAAAATGACCTAAAGGCCTTCCGTTAGAACCCGATGAGCATTAGAGATTCAATTGAATCTTACTAGAAAAAAAAACCATAATTTAAATCAATTAAATCGAAATCACCTTGGGTTTTCCAGAGAGATTTTACCTTAGGAAGAAGCATTTTGTAACCGATTTGTCTGCCAAAGAGTTTGATTATGAGGGTGTCTTGCCATTTAGCCTTTATCTTTTTATGCATCTGGGGAAGGATATTAAACAATGGAATCTTTATACCTCTATTACTCAACAAGGAGTCCTCAGTTATCTCCACGACCTCCATCAAAAGGTCCTCATTCGAATCAAAATAGACATCCTCCAATTTGTTGTTTTTTTCAGATTCGCTTCCTTTTAGGGCATCTTTGAAAGATTTGGGAATGGAATCTTCATTTAGGGTCGTCTTCGGCCTCGAGGGCTGATCATCCAAAACACTAGCGGTGTTTTGAGAAAAAGAAGTTTTCGAATTAGTAGGCCTTGAAGCCATTACCTAATCGCTTTCCAGGGGATGGGAATCTGACAAGTCAGCGCGCAAAGAGTTTCCAGAGTTGACCGTAGGGTATCCCTCAACCTCCATGGCCATCGAGGAAGAGGGAGGAGGGTCTTACTTCAATTTCTTGTTACTTCTGGCAAGAACATCTTCTTCTTCTTTGGAGAGGCTCGTCGGGCCAGACATTAGGTCGGAGCAGTAGAAGAAATCACCCAAAAATTAAAAAAACTAGCCGAAAAATGGCTTGATTTAGAGATGGGCACGATTTCCAAGAGAGAGCTTCTCTCTCTAGAAACTATCCAATTTTGACATATTTTATATATTATTATAATATATATGTCAACATAGATATATTTTTTGTACAACAATTCTATACACAAAGTAGATTTACAAATTGCACTTACAAATTTATAAAAATTAGTCTACCTATTTTTGTATTGCATATTTAAAAGTAATACAATTTGGTATAAAGAAAAACTCAAACTATTTAATCCAAATATAAAAATAATTTAAAAAATATATATTTAACTACAAACATAAATTTGGATATCTAATTTAAGAAATTTTTAAGTAGTTTTAAAATATATGTTGAAAATAATAGATGACATTTTTCACTCTATTTAGAACAAAAAATATATTAATTTGATATTTTTTATAGTTATAGATTTTATTTTTCTACCTTCATAATACTTATAAATGTTATTTATTGCACTTTCATACATTTTGTAGGATTAATATTATCAATCATTTATTTTTTTAATTATAACATATAAAATAAATCAACGGTGTTACCTAACAACGATTGAAATTCACGTAACTCTATTACTATTATATTGTTTATTTGATCATATTAAGTATGACATTTTCAAATGTATCGTTTACTGAATCTTACTATCTCAACACTTTGTTGCTAAATTTATTTCATCATTTATCTTATTTTTTATCATAACACATACGAAAAAATAATATATGCAAGAGCATGCATCGTAAATAGTTTCAAAATTGTAATTCTTTTCTATGGAAGCAACCTTCATTTTTTGATCATATCATGTTCTGCTTATTATTAATAGTAGGGGTGTAAATCAGTCGGTCGGATCGGGGTTGAAGGATTTCAGTCAGTTGACCTGAAGAAAAATTCCGGCAACTCCCCTGACCAAAGACGACCGTGTGGCCTCGTTACCCCTATCTAATTCAGGGTTAATCGGGTTGGTCAGTTGTCAGATAACAAGAACAAAAAGTCAAAGATGAAATACTAAAAATTTGTAGATCTAAAAAAACTTGTAGATTTGAGACAGAGATGGAAACAATCAAGAAACATAATAAATAATTAAAAAAAACTTACAGATCGTTAGATTAGAGCAAGAGATAGAGAAGGAATGTGATACATCGATGGCGACGAACAACAGCATTGCAGGAATCATCGACAACGAGATTGTTAGACAACGTAGAAATCATCATCACAAGAATCATCTATTAGAGTTTGATAGACGACGACAACTCTAGGATTGAGAAAGAGATAGGAGAGGAGAGCAGCACTAGAGTTGAAATTTGGAAATGGAATGATCTTAATCTAATTAGGATTATATTTATATATTGGGTCGTTTCATAATATGCCATATTTTAGGGGGTATTTGGTAAATACATATTATCAGGGTTTAGGCGGGTTTAGGTGCATTGGGAATGGGTAGTTTCGTACCCGAGCCAAAGTATTTCTAGGTTTAGAAGGGTTGGGTTTGGGTGGAAGGAAAAAAAAAATTACTCATAAACAATTGACCTGCCATTGGGTAGGGCAGGTCGGGTCGGATTTTTGGGTAACAATTACACCCCTAATTAGTGAACATGATAAATTTCACTCGCACTATATTTATGTATTTTTTTTAATCATCATTTAATCTAGAGCCTAATGTTTGTATTCAATTAATTTTAATTTTTTTAGTTAACTATAATTTTGTCATTTCTTTACGTGAAGTGATTTTCATTAATGGTTTTAAACAAGTTTCGATATTTAACATTATAAGAAATAAGAAATTTATATACACCATATGTCTTCATTGATTTAAAAAAAAAAATAGAAATTTTCAATGTGATATTTGATGAATAAATAATATAAAAAGTTATAATATACCATATTTCTTCATTGATTTCTTTAAAGAAAAAATAATATACAAATTTTCAGTGTGATATTTGATGAACAAATAATATGAAAGATTATAAATTTGTCAGATAAAATAAATAACAGGCACGTGTCTCGCACGTACTCTCTACCTAGTCTATTATATAAAGCAATGTTGATCCTAAGATTTTGATGGATAATTAAATATTGATATTTTTTGTGGAACTAATGAGTTTATTAAGTATTTCAGTATAAAAGTTTCATTGATGATATTATCATGAAGAAATGGTTAAGGATGCAAAGAGACTGATAAAGAGACAAGTATTAAGAGACCGAAGATTTTGAAAAATTTATGTGAAAACAATTCAGGTTAATTTTTACTCTTAATGTATTCCAATTAGAATCACACACGACACAAAATGAATTTATATTTATGTGTGTTTTTATTAGAATTCTAATTGGTTAACATATTTGTTTCAATGTGAAATTGAAGAAGAAATATTGACTTAAGAAAGATTAGTGATTAAAATTGATTTAAAGTATCAATTAAGTTAACAGAGAAAAAAAATCTATTAAAGGGGCAAAAACGTCGAAGATTAGAGTTAAATTTAACTAAGGAAAAAGTAATTCCAGCACTGATTGGTCGACTGACTTGGAAGGATCGGTCAATTGATGGGTAAAGGCTGGAAAATGGTGAAGTCTCTAGATTGATCAGTCAACCGACCAAGAGGGATCGGTCAACCTGTGGAACTTTCTGAATCGATCGGTCGACAGATCATGGATAATCGGTCAATAGACCATAACTGAGAAATGGTCTGGGGAGAAATTTTGGCTTAGGCTACTACCTGAATCGATCGGTTGACTGGTGATGTTTGGTCGGTCAACCGATGGTGCTGTTTCAGGATTGGAGGATTTAATAAAAAAGTAACTGTTATTAGCCATTTTTTGGTTGATATCTTGGAGAGATTACAGGATTTGAATATTTTAGAGATATATCATTCTTATTTAAATATCCCTATAGATATAATACAAGAAGTTAAGAGTATTTCTTAAATTGGTACATATAATTCTTTCTATCTATTTAATTTGAGATTGAGAAATAATTTGGGGACTAAATTGAATGTTTTGAAAGCTATATTTAAGAAAATTGTACTAGGAATAAAATATAATGATATATGAGATTATAGGTGCCTTTTAGATGCTTATCATTTGAAAACTAGCCGTTTGAGGGCTTTATATAATTCCTTATATATACCTGCGGATTTCACATATTACACACATAATATTACGAACTATTCAGTTTTTGAGTTTTCTAAGAGTTATCATTCTGATATTATACTGAGATATTATCGTAAGATCATTCTGGTGTTGGAGTTCTTGAGTTAAAGCGCTAATTGATTTGGCATCACCGATCTGAGTTGTCTAACAATCTGATTCGCATTCTTTCGGTGTTTTTCTGGTGACATCGTTCCAAGCTTATTCTTTATTGAGATTATTATTATTATTATTATTGCTTTCTTGGTTATTCGATCTTGTGAAATCGTTTTTAAACTTTAAAAGTATAAAAATCTTTTAAAACGATTTTGGTGTTAATCTGATTATGTGCTCAATTTTGTGCTATCCGTATTATTTTTATAATTAGATTTTATACTCCTCACTTAATTTTATCACTACTAATTACCGGGACATTAATTAAGTTTAAATTAATTTGAGGTAGCAGAAATTCCGAGTGGGAAAATTTATCAATTTGTGAAATTGGTGAGTTGTATGCGGATTAGGTACTATTGAGAGTATCTAATCAGGGGTAGCTGGATTTCAATCTCTTCCGGTAAAGAGATTGAGATTTGATCTTTACCTAGTGCATAAATGTCACACCCCATCCCGGACACCCGTCATCCCGGGACCGGCGTGACGACAACATGACATCACCAACAACCTATCAACTAATGAACGACAATATACATACATTTAAATAAACAATCCTCTAATATGGGGACACACCCGTCCCAAAACAATTTCCTTATTTTCTTACTTACATAATGTATTTATCCATGGACATTTTATAGGCTCACCTCTGACAGCTCATCTCAAAACCCTCATATAACTCCATCACATAACTCTACCTAGTGCCAGTAGGGGACCGACTCCTAACCGTTTCACCTGCGAGTGTACTGCCTTCTTAGTAAAAATATTTTTTAAGATAATAATACATTCTAAATAATACCACATTTAAATGGATCAAGCTTAATGCATATAAACAAACACATTTTGAACAGTAGTATAAAAAAATTATATACCACAAAAAAACTCTTTCTTCCTACCATTCAGAATTTTATCATCCATAAACATATATCAAATATATGAAAACCGTCCAAACCATCAGCATAAAATAATATGATAAATCACCAACGATGATATAATAAAATACTACATCAACACGTATAACGAAACATCACATACGACCAAATACCACATATAACATTACATCTCACCACACCACACCACATCACACCACACTACACCACATCACACCATCCCCACACCTGGGCTAGCCATATGATCGTTTTAACCTCGTGATCGGGAGTTGCAACGGTACCGTATTCCGTAGGATATGCCTTCCTAGCGGAATATAACAACGCTCCGCTGGACTATGCCAGACGGGTAAAACAACGCTCCGCTGGACTATGCCAGACGGGTAAAACAACGCTCCGCTGGACTAAGTCAAACGGGTGAATATCCACCACCAATCTCCACCTCACCTCACCTCAACAACAACAACTCATCTCTACCTCGACCACAACAACTCCGCCCACTATCAACTGACACCTCAACAACAAACAATGATATCCACAATATCAGAAATGCCCAAAATAATGTTTGATCCATGTAAGTTAGAAAATTCATCCATTTTCAAGTAAACACATTTTTCCATCATATATGTATATATATATATATGAAAATAGATTTTTGGAAGAAGACAGTACACTCACCTGATTATCCGTTTTCGAAGACTTTGACCGCCTATTCTTTACTGGTTCTTCGGTGCCTGCGAACCTAATAGTGACAGGACTTAAATTAATACTTTATGCAAACAATAACCTAATCCCGCAATGCAAACTCAAATTTCCGTAACTTCCTATTCCCCACCTTTTTATTTATAAAAATTATTATTCAGTTAATTTCACTCCGTTACTAATTGTTGTATAAAATTTATTTATGTGAACGGTCCCGAATTTATTATCCTGGTTACAAAATTTTAATGCTAGAATTAAATTTAATAAACTATACTAAACTTAACGAAAAACGTTATTAAAATTAATCGTGGCGAGACTGTTACGATTACAGGAATTGTAACGCTAAATAAAATTTAATTTAACGAGAATTAATAATCGATTTGAAATTTCACCTGTTTCCGAATCGTTCGGTGGCCACGAGATGGGTTTTGAATTTTCCTAGGATGGTTTCTGCAATTTCTCTCTCTTTTTTCTTTTCTTTTTTTTTCCTTTCTTTTCCTTCTTTTCCTTTATCTGTTTTGGCCTTTGCTTCCTATTTCGGTTCACAGTCCCGGCCGACCACCCTCCGTTCACGCCACCGCCTGCCGGCCATCCACAACCAACCACAACCACTTACAATTGCACACACACACACACATACAACGCAGACCAAGCAGCGGAGCACACACCCCGACAGTTTCACACACCCACTTCTCTCTCTCTCTCTACACTCCACTCCGGCATCAACTCCGGCCACACCCTCACACACCACATCCGGACCACCGTCGAACCAAACCCACACGCAAAGCACACACATACACACATGATTAACGATGAGCACCCTCGCACCGAAACACACCCACACACACATTTGATCGCTCCGCCGACAAACTGGACGGACCGACCGAACACCCTTTCTCTCTCTTCGTTTTTGTTTTGGATTCCACCGACGACAACTCCAGCAACCTCACCCACGACGACAACACTCATATACCCACTTCTTTCTCTCTCTATCTTTCACTTACTGTCGGCCCGATTAACCGACGGCGACACACACACGCACATGATCCGATCACATACACACAACGGAACACACACAAAACACACACTCCGACGACGTTGAACGACCGCCACCCACCTACCGAATGGACTCTCTTCTCTCTCCGTTTTCTCCTTCTTCTTCTTTTCTGCTGTGTGTGTGTGTCAATATGTACGTATGTATGTATGTTTATATATGTGTTGAAAAAAAAAGCCAAAACCTCACCGATCTACTGTTCCTCCCTCTCCGTTCTCGATTCTTCTTCTCCCTTTTTTTTTTTTTTTTTTTTTTTTTTTTCGTTTTCGTTTGATCGCAAGGCACACACACATATACATATATAATATATTTAAATTACACTAACCTCCCCTCTATTTTTATTAGGATATTAATTAGACTCAATTCTAATTTTAATATTTTAAAAATTACCATTTGACCCCTAAACTTTTAAATCACACAATTAATATCGCGATCCACCCCGATATTTCCGAAACATTTTAAAACGCGATTTTAAATTATACGTATATTAAAGATCGGGGTCTTACAATAAAAATATTAGGTTACTATTTTTCCATGAAAAGAGATAGGCGTAATTCTTTTTTACTATAATTAATTTTGTGTGAATTGTAACGGTTCAATCCTTACTGATGAAAATGATACTTGGAGTGATTGTGAGGTTTGATTCTTAGCCTAAGATATAAAAGAATTAGTTTTGATCCTTATCCTGTGAAATGATTAGGTTAGTCTTGAGTTTGGGAAAAAGATAAGTTATTCTTGAGCCTGTGAAAAGAGATTGTAAAGGTTGATTTTGGGCCTGCGAAAAGAATTATTTGTAAGGATTTGGTTCCTACCTGAGAAAGGAATCTTAAATTTAGTGGGTGCGAACCTTCGTGGGGCTCGGAAGATCGGATTAACCAATAGTAGCTTAGTGAATCAAGATATATCATGGTGTACTGTATTATTATTTCATATTGTTTGGGTGTGCACTTAGATTTGAATACTTATCCGCTGTATTATAATAATCGATTTAGGATAAATTGATTAATTGATTAAAATTAATTGTTTGAAAATTCAAGTGTTATAAAGATAAATAATTAATTTATGGTTAAATTAATTATTTGACTATTTAAGTTGATAATTTGATTTAATTTTTATAACTATCCAATTCACCCCCCTCTTGAGTAGATCATTGGGTCAACAAGCAAGCTTTGAGTATACTATTCATTTGGATACGTGAAATTACACAATTGTCCTTTAAATTTTTAAAAACTAAAATACACTTTTCATCTACTTCTTTTTCTTTTTTATATATATCTATTCTATGCCAACTAAGGTTTAATACATTACAAATATTATTTATATCTATCTATAACTATTATAAAAATCAATATTTTCTTCACTATTTATTTGTACTAAATTGTCCATAAAAAAAAATAATAAATAAAATAAATAAATAAAAAAGAGACTCATATTTTTAATTGTTATTCATGTGAAATACATTTAATATATATATTATAGAATCACAAATTACAATAAACTAATTTAAAAACAAAATAGCATGAATATTTTTGTATTATTCAATTAAAAATAATATTTTATTTTTGTATAAAAAATACTCTAACTATTTAATAGAAACCTAAAAACGTGCACTTAAGAATAATTTTTAAAGTAATTTTTTGTGGGATTTTCTCATCTAAAATTGCTTTAATTTTTTTTAAAAAAAAAAATTGTAGGCATTCTTTTATTTATATATTTTAATAAAAAATATTTTAAAGTATTATTTGATTGTCAGTGTATGGCATATTAATTTTGTGAACGATTTTTATAATTTCATTTATGAGTCATAATTTTACATCTTTAAGACATTAAATATTATTTTGTACTATATTACACTAAAATTATAATTAATTTGACAATTTTGTAACCTCATGCATGCATTTGTATATATGTATTTGTTTTATTATATTAAGTGTTGTGATTATCATCAATTATTTAAAATTAAAAAAATATATATAAGAGAGAAGAAAAATTGAAAATTCAATAAATTTAGGTTACCCCGTTAAACTTTATACAATTCTATGACTTTATTTCTTCAATATAAAATTCTAGAGAATTTATAGAGAGACTTTACAGCTTTCAATACAATTGTCACCTCATTTATCGATTTATAGTTCATCATCACTATTAAGTTTCTATCAATATTCATTTGTTTAGATAGAATAAAAAAATTAAAAATTAAAATTTATTTTTTAACTTTTTTTTTAGTAAAAGTATTTAATTGATGACAAATATATTAAATCCCACTAATTTTTTGACTTAATTTGAAATTCTTTTGTTAATTATAACTAACCTAAAATTACTAATGAATATTTATTTTACTTATAAATTTTTTAGTAACGAAGGTGGTGATGCAGACGACAACATCAATTACAAGTGATGGACACAAAAAATCAATAGCATTTTTTTAAATGGACCATAAACCTTACTTGGAAGCAATTTTTTATATATATATATATATATATATTTTAATAAAATATATGACATTATAGTTTTATTGTAATTTTTTTATTAATGACGGGCACGGACTTGTCCGTGTTCTCTTCCTATTGATTACTAAAACAGCGTGATTTTAAGATAAAATATAAATTAGAAATAAAATACATACATACATGTTTTTTTTTAAATTTCATTGATTGTTTTCCAATTTTTGCTAATATATTTGGATGGACAAATTGGTATTCTTAGAAAAAAATAAAAAAATTTCAAACCCTTTTATGGTACACGGAATCAAAATTTTAATTCATGTAATTCACACCTTACAATAATTTTTTTAGAAATTCAAAATTATTGTCAAAAGTCCAAAATTATTGTAAACTATAAAAATTTCTACAATTTTTTACATGAAAACATTGAAATACCTTTGGACTTCCCAAAAAAACGCAGACTGTATGAACTAAATTTTTAATTTTGTAAATTATTCCAAAATTTCCTTAAAAAAATAATTATTTTATAATAAGGATATTAGAAACATGTAATATGACACCATAAACACCACCAACCCACACCATTAAACATTACAAACTTTTAGCTTATTATATTGAACAAACAAACACTATATACAATAAGAACTACACTCTGCTATTTGCTACTTCTACATAGGAGAGAGATTATATAAGTTATAACGGCGTGTTTGGTTAGAGATAATAAAAATAAATTATAACAGAATGGATTCAAAATTTGAATGTAACCACCATTCAAAGATTAAATTCTGTTCTATCTGAATTTGATTTCATTATCTCTAACCAAACATGACCTAATAGATAAACCTCCCAAGGGACCTTAGCTTTATTAAACAACACTTAAATACATCTTGATCTTTTTAATTAATATCCCCATTTTTATTGTTTTTTCTCTTCCTCAAAACGATTTTTGATTAATCCGTCTTTGCAAACCTTCCTCGGATCCTCGGTTGACTATCAGCAAGAGCTTTCCTACATGCATACTGAAAAAAATAAAATTGGTGAGAAATCGCCTTAACTGTTCGCCAAGCAGGTACTAAATATCCCGTGTTTATGTTTATGTTTATGTTTATGTTCTTTTTATCACCCCCAAAAAAAAAATAAAAAAATCAGAACATAAACACAAGAACAAAAACAAATCAAATGTGTTTATATTATGTTTTCCCGTATTTTCAGAACAATTTTCTGGGAATTGAGCAAAAACAATTTTTTTGGTTTCGTAATTCTATCTTAGTTCTAGGGCCCCGTTTGGTTAGTGTTTCTATTCCCAAATTAAAAAATCTGGGGAACAAAAAAGAATTGTTTTCACAAACCCAATTTTGTTCCATGTTTTATGAAAGGTAAACACAAAACAAACACTACCCCGAAAACAGTTGAGGATTTACCTTGATTTTCCTGCCAAAATTCCTCTTCGTCTTCTTGTTCCTGTATCGGTTGAGTTTTTGCCTGCGATCTTCAGTATTATCGTTGCCCAAAATTTGCGGCTGCCCGAGAGGAGAATGCAAGAGGCTCACATTAGCATTACCAAGAGCCTGTCATATGAGAGACAGAGAGAGAGAGATCAGTAATCTCATACAAATCCATTATTGATAATCAAAAACAATTTGTAAATTGACTGATTGAAAAATATTTGCGAATTGGAGGACAACCAAACAGGCCCTTAGGTTTTATTTCTGTTTATGATTTTTTTTTCTGTTCCCAAAAAAGAAGGAACAGAAACAGAAAATATGTCTATGTAATGATCCCAAAAGTTCACTATAAAAAAAATGTGGGAAGAGAACAAAAACATATAAAAAATATTGTTTTTTTTTTGTTTTTTTTTTGTTTTTTTTTTTCTGGTCTAAGTTTTCTGGGAACAAAAACAATCCCATTTACCTTAGTGTTTATATTCCCCAATTTTATTTTATTTTTTTTGTTCCCAGAAAACTGGGAACAGAAACATATATATGAGAATAAAAAAATATTTACATCTTGTTCCCAGATTTTCAAAATAAATTCTGGGAACATAACTGAATTTGTTCCCAATTTTCTACTCCTGTTCCAAGTTTTCATGAACAAATAACAAAAATCTGAGAACAAAAACACGAAAGAAATGCATTGAAAGCCAGTACAAAAGTAAATTATACCTTCATATCTCCTTCGCTGAATGCCCTCCTCAAACCATAAACCTCCCCAAAATCCATCCCCGGAAAATCAAGAAAATTCGGCCTCAACGAAGCCCCGTTCAAACACCCCGAGCTAACACTCCTCTGAAATGTTCCAATCTGTTCTTGGAATGTTTTCGGAACAGGAATCTTTATATCAAGAACATCTGAAATGGATGTTTCCATGGCCTCTTTAGCCAATAGATCCTTCTCGCACTCGTAGAGCACTTGGTTCATTATAAGCTGCCCATTCTCGAAATCAGCAACTCTTAGTGCTTGTGAAGACATTACGTCTTCACCACACGATATCATCGATAGGGCGGCGATCATGGGATCAATGCCCACCGGTGTTTGCGGTTGTTCTATGATTGGTTCTGGTGCTTTGAAGAGGTCTCCTTCCCCCCCGAGGTCATAGTCTGATACGGTGGAGGTTTGAACAAGGGATCCCTGATAATCGGAAAAACAGAAACAAGTTTAATTAGGCATGAATGGGAAATAGCGTAAATATGTTGTTATTTTTGTTCCCAAATTTTTGAATCTGTTCCAAAAGAAACAGAAATCTGAGAACAATTATGTTTTGTTCTTAAAAATCTGGAAGCAAAACAGAAACCCCTTTTTTCTTTTTTCATATTTTTGTTCTATTTTCTATTTTATGGAAACGGTAACCAGCGGCAAATCCAGAAAATTGATCGAATGTAGGGTTGGTTTTCTTTTTTTAGATGTTTAATTGATATTTATATAAATAAGGCTCATGTAAACTTTTTAAGAATTTTTATTTATTTCTTTTTATAAATATATAGGGAAAAAGTAAAAAAATTGAAAAGCTGAGAGGAGGTTCGTCCCCACATAGCTCTGCCACACACAGAAACACTAGTGCCCCTTTTTTCAGATACTCTCAAGTTCTTAGAACAGATTTCTGGGAACAGAATAGAATTGTCCCCAGATTTCTGTTTGAGAAGAGAAGTACTAAACAAACGGAGCCTTTTTCTTGTTTTTCTTTTTGTGGGTGGCTCTGCTCCCAGTTTTTTAGAACAATTTTCTATGAAACAAAATTGTTCTCGTATTTCTGTTTCGGTTCCAAGTTTTTGAGAACAGAAGCTGTTGCTGTAGTAATTAAAATAAGGAACGAAGTTAGAAGCACTAGACAAACTCCACCTAAGTTTCTATATTGTTCACCATCTTCTTCACCGATGAAGGGTATGAAGATGATAATCAACCAATCGACTTCGAGTGAATTTTTTTTTTCTCTTTCTTGATTTTGTCTACAGAATTTTTTTAAATGTGAATATTGATTTGAACTTTGAAAATTTATGATTATTGGCTTAATGGTTTTTGTTGAATGAATTTGCTTATGACACTTGTCTTTTGTTAATTAGGCTAACATATATAAAAATATATATTCATTTATTGATGTATCTCTGCCGTGTCCGTGTCGAGATTTTTGAGAAATTAGAGGCGTCTACGTGTCCGTGCGTACTTCAATCTCACCGGTAGAGCCTTCATCAATATGATATTGATACTTTCAATTGTTCTTGTCATTAGAAATAGATCCATTTGAGTTTCCTTTACTAACAGAATATCAAAATCACCCACTTTTCAACAAGAAATTTAAGATATTTTGCCTAATTTTTTTCCAATGCTAATCTGCTTTTGAAGTGCTTCCACCAATGAAGAACTATATAGAATAAACACTATCTGAAGTTAGTTTATTCTAAGCTTTTGCTTTTACTGCAACTTTATTTAGGTGAAGTTCTCTGTTAGTGGAGTCAAAAGTAGAAGAACACTTAAGAACAAAGAAGAGACAAAGAAGAAATTAGAAAACTAATAAGCAGCCAATTTTGTCTTTTCTTCATGGAGAGTAAAAGGAATATAGAACACGGAACTCCATGATTGTGATATCATTTTCCATTATAGGTCTGTGTTTTTGTTAACAGATCCAGCACATAAATGGATCTCAATCACTTTCCATAATCGTCCTCACGATCATTGATCTTTAATCATGCCGGAAAAATCGGAAAAAAAAAAATGGACTCGAAATTTGAATTTCGTACAGTAATTTGAAATTTATGAAGGAGAAATTAAGTTCGCATCACGAAATCGGTCAATCGCCGCCGACGAATCGAACCGAAAATCTTTCCGATTCGATTCACACCTCTCAACATCAACTAATCGGAACGAAGAACGAAGAAATCCTAATTTTCAGCAAAACTGAAAATCGCAAACTCCAAACCAAACCTCCAAAATTTCACAATCGGAGCTCAAATTCAAAATCCAAACCGATCAACTAAATGCCAGCGACCAAAACACACAACTACACATAGCAAGAGAGTGAAAGAGGAGAGAGAGAGAGATACCATGGAAGCATTCGGTTTCTGAGAGCAGTAGTAATCCTCGAACTGTTGAACTTCCGGACAGAAATTCTGGAAGTAGGGATACATTAGCCCGGACTCCGCATACATTTTGTAGGTTCCTCGATTCAACCTCCAGTTTCTCGCTCTAGAAAATACAAAGTTCAATGTAGATAGCTAAGAAGCAGAATCGCTTCAATGGAGGAAAAGGGGCATTTATAGTAGTCAGCGTAGAGCCAAAAACAGAGCAGCAGCACAGACGACAGCCGTCATGAGAGAGAGAGGGGAAAGGGGTGAAAAAGAATCTATGCGGTTCCTGTACAAGGATAGGTCGGTTAATATTAAAACAGTAGTGACCACCTGTAACTTGTATTTTAATTTCACATATTAAATAAAAAATAAAAAATTCAATACAAACGTAATCTTGTAATTATATATATTTAACTTATTTATAATGTATTTGTTAGATGTGATTATATATAATTTATAATGTTTAACTAATATTATATCGGCGTGAACACGTACGAGATTTATACCCAGGTAAAAATCAATTTAAAGCACTAAATCAAAATATATGTCTTAAATGGGACTAATATCAGATTACATCCGTTATTTGGGACTAATTAACGATTATCT
Organism: Eucommia ulmoides; assembly: GCA_016647705.1. NCBI lineage: Eukaryota > Viridiplantae > Streptophyta > Magnoliopsida > Garryales > Eucommiaceae > Eucommia > Eucommia ulmoides. The sequence continues at coordinate 44,973,645 of CM028331.1, forward strand.
TTATTTTTATTTATTGTGAAAGATTTTTTTTAACGTTGTGCTTGGTTAAAGACGAAAAAGTAAAAGAAAAAAAATAATTTATTTTAATATAATTTATTATTTTATCCTGGTATATTTCAAAAATAAATTAAACATTCTATTATCAAGAGTTTGTTGAAAAAAAATATCTCATTTTATTTTTCTCTCAAATTGGTGTAGAAAAAAAATTGTTTTGGAAATTATTCATTTTTTTTTTCTTTCTTCCAATAGTATTTTCTTTTTTATTTTTTTATCCATCTTTTTTTTCAACTAAACAAAGGCACTCTTAATCCAAGTATTAAGTTTCGATTTTTTTTTGCAAAGAGTCCACCTAATTAAAATTTTTTGAATTTTTTCAAAAGTCAAAAATATTATAATATATAAAACTTACAGGTAAATTTTTTATGTAAAAAATTATAGTAATTTTCATGTAATTTTAAATAATTTTTAAAAAATAAAAATTAAAAAATTGAAGATTTGTTTGATAATGCTAAAATGATAGTATTTTAAATCAATTAAATTAACTATCATAAATTGGAGTTAATTAAATTAAGAAAAATTTGCCCAAAAATTCTATCTTATAAAAATATCATTTTATGCAGTTTTGTAACAATGATTTTTTTAAAACTTGAGATCCCTCAAAAAAGTTTTCTTTAAATTAATATGTTCAATTTTAAATGATTAATAAAAATGATATAATAGGGACAAAATAGTACAAACATATTAAAGTCAAATATTTATCATGCTTTGTCCTCAAATCACCCATCAAGATTTTTATTTATTTATTTATTTATGATTTTGATATTCATATGTCATTTCAAAGTAAAATCATACATATTAGTATTAATTCCACGCCTGATTTAAAATAGTTTATACGTCACTGTAACATCAGGTATTCGAACATATGAATAAAATATTTATTAAGAGTAGGGGTGTACAACGGATCGGGTCAACAAACTAAACCCGCCCAAACCGTCAAATCTGCACTGCAAAAAAACCCACCAAATATTAACCCGCGCATTGCGTAGGTGTTAAATCTTGAAACCCGCATATGTATGAGCGAGTTACGGTTTGACCTATGTTCTTACGAGTTCAATTGGCCCGCCTGAGTAGTCACAAAACGACATCTTTTTAGACTTTATTACTTATGTTTGTAAAAAAAATTTCTATTTTTGTGATAGCTTACAAATTACATTATAGTTTTTTTCTTGTTTTTGTATTGCTACAATTTTATCTCAATTTTTCTACAAATTTTTGTAATGTAATGATTTTTCTTTTTAACAACATTTATTATATTTCAATAGTAATCCACAATTTTAATTAGCCGAACCCGAAAATAGGCTCAACTCATACACTATTGGGTAGCCCACGGTTTAAACTAAACAATCCGCACAATCCAACCCGTCCCAACCCACACATCATTAGACGATCCACGGTTCAAACTAACTCAACCCGTCTAGTATTGATTTGGTTCACCGTTTTGGCCCAACCTGCCCCAATCCACCCGCTGCCCACCCCTAATTAAGAGAGACAATCACGCATCCTGAACGAAATAGTCTTTCACCCTATGTGGATAGAGAAACGCTCGTGAATAAACAAAAAAAAAAAATATATTAATTGCAATATGCTATTTTCATAAGCATTTAATCTCATGTAATTCAAAATAAAATGTAATTGTTATGGTCTCATTTAATTACTATTTTTATTTCTTTATTTTTGTTCCCGTTCTTAAAATTTTGTGATTAATATGCAGAAAAATAATTAGTAAACACGTTTTTGTTATTAAATATTTCTAAAATTTTGAGAGTATTTCCTAAATTTCTTAAGAATCTGCAACATGAGAAACCAAAAATGTTGATTTTTATTCACTCTGATCAAACTATTCCAATCTATATCATAATGGTAAATATTGAGAACCACCATCACGTCGGCCACCACATTTCCACCACCACAATACTGGCCACAGTATCATGTCAGCTAAGAAATATGTATATTTATTGTTATACATTTGAAGAAAAGAAAAAAAAAATGCTGCAATCAAACATGTTTATTTATTTATGTTCTCGTAAATAAAAAGAAAGTTTCAGGACAATGGTCGTTACCAAATATGTTTCTATTTCTAAAGTACTTCATAACATAAATAAAATTCTGATTCCAATTTATTGGAAGTAAAACAGAAACACTAATTAAAAGTCAAAAGTAATAAATTATTTAATATTAATTGACATTTTACACCCATTTTGGTTTCAGTAATGTCAGTTTGTTCTTCTTTCTTTTTCCTTTATTTCCCCTAAGACGGATCGGGTTAGATATTATGGTAAATTTGTAATTTTATAAAAATCTATTAATTATTTAACCATTTCACTTAAGTCCGAATCACATAGAGGAAAAGTGTTGATGAAAATATTACAGAGTACACAAAGTGCAATTTATTTAAATCACAGAGGACTAAGTGTAATTAATCTTATATTAGGATTGTATAAATATGCACGTAAATGTAAAAGGTAAAAACTTTGGTTATTGTTTTCGTTCTTTGATTTTTTTTTTTTCTGTTCTTAAAATTTTGAGATTAATGTACGAAAATATATTTTTGTTCCTAAAATTTGGAGAGCAATTTGGGAGTAATTAATAATTTTTTGAATTTCTTAACATAATCTAAGAAACAAAATCAAACATTGACTCTTATTCACTCCCACAAAACTATTACCACTATCACCTCTTTAGCTACCACCACCCTCTGGCACTTCCACCATGCCGATCACCATACATTTAAAGAAAAAAACAAATGTTGCAACAAAAAATATTTTTTGTTTCCGTTTTATTAAAAATTAAAAGAAACAATTTCAGGACAATGATAGCTACCAAACATGTTTCTATTCCCATAATATTTCAGAACAAAAACTGAATTCTCATCCCAATTTATTGGGAGCAGAAACAGAAAAGTAGAAACAATAATCAAACTTCACCTTTCTCTTTGCTAATTATTATTTTTTAAATTCAAATTAAACATAAAAAATAAAAACATAGATTATTATTAAAAAATAAAAATTAATTAATTTAAAGTTTTTCATTTCATAATTAAATTTTTAATTAACTACCAAACAAGTAATAAATTTCCACTCACAGTTATGGGTCCCTAGAATCATTAACCTTTGAAATAAAGTTTTTAATTAATAATTGAAAATTGGATTAGATATTTATGAAGGATGACATAAATAATTAGAAATTGGATTGGATATTTATCAAGGATGACATTATAGCATATTGGAAAAAAAAAATTATATATATTATATATTATATACTAAAAAATAAAACTAAGAATAAATCACAATTTATAAAAAGACGTCACTCCAATCTCTTTATTCTTATTAAATTAATGGTCAAATTTTTTTTTTCTACTATTAATATCATTACCCTGGATCTTCCATGAACTAATTGTCCCTATTTTTATGAAAATATAATTTTTATCTCTTTATTTTTAGAAAAAATCAATTACAATTTTTAAAAATTCATATACTCTACTTTTAATTTATATAAATTTCAAGTGAACGCCTAAAAAAAATTTAGGTTGCGTTTGGGTAAAGGATTTGGTAAATGATGGGATTTTAAAATCTTGGGATTTCGAAATCTCATTATTTACCAAATCCCTTGTTTGGATAATTCTCAAAAGAACAAAATAAACAATTTTCAAAAGAATGAAAAGAACAAGAAATTAGAACAACAACCAACGATTCCGAGATTGCGACGAACAAGAACAACATCCGATTTCGATTGCGATTTTTGTAATCAAGAACCCTAAAATGATTGATTCCAATTCCGATTTCGATTGGAATCGCCGAAGCCCTATAGGATGGTCGACGAAGAAGAAATCTTAGTCAACGAAGAAAAAACCGTGATGGTTGACGAAGCCCTAAACCTAAATCGCAGTCAATGAAGAAGAAAAAGATGACAGAGACGAACGACAATGACCAAGATTTGCAGATCTATCGATCGATCGACGAACCGGAAATCATCGACGACGAAGAAGATGGACGGTGAACTTGAGCAACGATGATCGACGAACCTGCAATAACGACGAATGATGGACGATGGACGAAAGACGGACGATCAATCGAACAAAGGCGGCTTCAATGAAGAAGAACGATCAAACAACCAAATATCTCAAGCTGAGGAACAAATGAAGGATTTGTGAAATTACACGTTTTAAAATGATTTCCAACCTCTATTTACCACTTCAACAGATTTCACAATTCCTTCATTCCTAAAACTTAGACAAAGAATTTGTCAAAAGAGGATTTTAAAATCCTCTAACCAAATGAAATCGCTTCTAGAAATCTCTTATCCAAACACAACCTTATCTTTTAAAAAATACTATATATTTTCTGTTATATGTAGATCAAGAATCAAAATTATAATATCAAAGTATTTAAATTATAAATATATATTAATATATTTTTTCTAGAATGTCTAAAACTATTAGTATATATATTAATTGTAGTTAAATTAGGTAATAAGAGATGGAAATTTAACATGTTAGGCGCCAACTTGGATGACTTCAACTACAATTAATAAATACGTACATTTTTTTTCATTAATTATTATTTTCCCTAAAGGTTGCCATCATTCATGTCATTTTTATATAACTATTATCGGGGTAGGCAATGGTTGTGCAATAAATTAGAAAATAAAATTTCATTATATAGTATTATTTTAAGGGAAAAACTACAATAGAACTAGGGATTGTTATAGGCATGGGGTCTGCCCAACCTGAACGGTCTGATCCTATTTTTTTTGGACTTGAATTTAGGGTTTGAGCTCACAGGCCGGGCTTGGGCCTAGGTATTAGAGTCCGATCAAAATTAGGGCTGGGTTTGGGAAAGACCCAAAAATTTTAGGCCCGACCTAAAGGATATTTAAAAAATATATATATATATATATATATATATATATATACACACATTACAATACAAGCTTAATATTTGAAATATTGGTTTCCTTTAGAAATTGTAATTTTAATATTTCTTGTTGGTTTGATTTGTTTGGAATATTAGTTTACCTTTAGAAATTGTAATTTTAATATTTCTTATTAATTTAGTGTTGAATTTTTTGTATTTATTTTTGAAATTTAAAAAAATAGGGCCGAGGGCCCATGGGCCAAGCTTTGGACTTAAGTTTTTCTTATAGGACCAGACTTGGGCATAGAATTAAGGCCCAATCACCGGGCCGGACTAGGACCTAACGTTTTTTTGTAATACATTAGTCTAAGCCCGGCCCGACCCATGACCATCCCTAAATACAACGGCCATACCGATACAGCCGCTGAAGTTACAAGTTTTTAAATGAATATGTAACTTGGATATTGTAACTTTTTTAAATAACTTGTAACTTCTTCAACTGGACCTTATAACTTCAGCGTTTGTATCGGTATAACCACTGTATTGTAGCCAAACCCTTAATTTAAATATAAAATATCGTAAGTATTAAAGACAAGTACGAACTGAAAATTTTTAACCCCATTTTTTAGGGTTTCTACTTTCTACCACTGAGTTCTCATATCATCTTGTCGAAAATCACAAATTTCTTTTGTCTTCAATTTTTTTTTTTTTTTTTAGTCACACACCATTTATTATTTTTTAAGACAAAAATAGTGAATTTTTTTAGGAAATTTTTTCCAAATATCTCATCTCATAAAAATATCACTTTATGAGGTTCTGTAATAGTAATTTTTTTACACATGAAATGAGACCTAAAAAGTGATTTTTAAAATTTTGAAATCTCTCAAAAAGTTTTTTTTTTTTTTTTTTTTTTTAATTGTAATGACAATTTAACCTTTAACTATTAAAAATAATTAAATAACTAAAAACTACAATACACAAATATTTCTTTAAATTACTTTGTGTACCGTATAATTTTTCTACCTTTTTAAACTAACACCCTTATTTCAAAAAAAAAATCTTGCACCTAAAAAAATTGTAATTATTTTTAGGGAAATTTAGTGAAAGGTCCTATTCCATAAAATCATCACTCTGTGGGCTCCTGTAACAGTGATTTTTTAACACATGACATAATCCTTATAAAATAGTTTTTTGAGTCTTGAGACCTCTCAACAAGATTCCCTTATTTTTAACCCTTACCACCCCTACCCACAACCCTCCTTTTCCCTTTGGGACGTAGATCTGACACACGATGCCAAATCTGTGCACAAATCCGATGACACCCAGAGAGAGAGGAAGAAGAAAAAAAAAAAAGTGGAGGGTTTACGGGGTGGATGGGTGGGGGTAAAAATAATTTTGAAATTTTTTTGGAGTAAAAAATATTTTTTTTAAATTAAGGTGTTGGAGGATTTTTCATTTTTAAATAAAAGGATAATAATATATTTTTTAAAATAAGAGATGGGCCTTTGTGTCTATTTACAACAAAAATTCAGTCAAAATGGTTGACTGGTATTTAATAAAGGCACAATCGATGGGAGGTCTTCTATTTAAACTCTAATTGGTCAAAAGTCCTACATGCAGTAATTGTTTTTAATTTAGTTCCATATGTTTTAAAAAGGCGAAAGTTTTGCTCACGTGATAACCACGCGCCAGTTACATGTAACTACTTTGTGTGTAATATTACTATATTAGTTACAAGTAACTAATTTTTTTTTTTTTTCAATTACATGTTCCAATAATATGTAACTTTTTAGTTACATGTTTATGAGATGTAAATAAAAAATTTGATATTTTTCAGTTACATGATTTAATAATATGTAACTTTTTAATTACATGTCTATGAGATGTAATTAAAAAATTTGATATTTTTTAGTTACATGATTTAATAATACGTAATTTTTTAATTACATGTCTCTAATCTGTAACTAAAAAATTTGATATTTTTTCAGTTATTTTACAAAATATTATACATATATATATATATATATATATATGTAATTGTAATATATAACTAATATTATATAAGTATATGTAACCAAAAATACCTAAATATGTGTGAAAAAAGTAACAATTATAAAATTGTAACTAACACTAGTTACATGTAATATAATTCACTATAAAAACCAAATGTACTCATGAAAAGGCTCCCTATAATTCCTGTAATATCTCTATAATTCCTGCAATACGGGATTAAAACACAAATATAACTTAAAAGACTAAATCAAAATCTAATAATACAAAATGATTTTTCACCAATTAAACTTTAAAAAATAGATTTTTTACCAATTTTCCCTCTAGTAAATGATAAGAGAAATTTATAACTTTAGCCAAAATAACAGGTCGCTCAGCTTTGTAATTTTAGCCAAAATAACGGCCGCTCGTTTAGTTTTAAAATTACCATTAAGGAATCATTAAATTTTACCATATAAAAACAAGGATTTTAAAATTATTAAATATAGAGAGATGGGTAACAAATATTCTCTTCTCCATTTGGATCAAATTATTCGAATTCTCTTTCTCAATATATTGCAATTTTTATTTTACAAAATAATTATATATGTATTTATATTAAAAAAATTACGAGGGTAAATCCAAGATACTCCTTGTCACTTGGATAAATATCAAGTAAATCATCGCCTATCTTTTTAATAATATCTTAACAGTCTTTTTTTCACATTTTGTTGACAAAAATACTCTTTTAACATTTTTTTTTTGTTTTCTTGTGCCTACTCTTGTCTCTCTCTCTATATATCTTTTTTTTTTTTTTTTTTTTATTGTTATTTTTTTTATTTATTTTTTTTTATATTTTTTGCTTGGTTAAAGAGAGAGAGAGTGTGAAAGATGGTAGAATATAGAAAAAAAAAATCAAATGTATTTTTGTCAATAAAATGTGATATAGAGTATCTCAGCTAGCCAAACTAAAAAGATAAAGGTCGTGTTTGATAACTTAATTTATAAAAGTTTATTTGATAATTACTATTAAGAACACCTAATCAATTAAATTGTCTTGTTAAGCATGCTCACCCAAAAATTCAATACTTAATTTTTTTTTAATTTTATTAATCAACCTTCAAATATTTTCAACACTTAAATTTAAGCGTTATCAAAATGAAGGAACGTCTCACGTTTAAATAGAAAGACGTTTTAATGATTCATATTTACGTTTAAAAGATAAATGATTGAGATTGAATTTGTATAATTTCTCAACCCTTACAACTCACTTATTCAATAATTTTATTATATTTTTTATCCTTTAAATTTCATATATATATTTCTATATATTTTTTTATTTATTATTATTTTCATATATAAATTTAAAAATTAATATAATACTTTTAACCACGGAGAATAGCATAAAAGGAAAATATCTAAGTGGATGTTCCTTTTAGTGGGGAAAGGACGGAGACTTGCTAATTAAACTTCAACTTAAAAAGGCATTTAGTGAAAAGAATATATATAATAATATAAACCAATCATATTTTTTTATTTGAAAAAAAAAAAGGAAAAAAGAAAAAAAAAAGACACTTTACAATTTTCACACACTATATGTTAGATTCAAGATTCTGTTTTGTCTGTCTGGTTTACAACTGTAAAATATTTTATTTTAATTATTTAATTTTGAAAATAAATTTATAATATTTTTAATTGAGTAGTAACGGTTAAATCTGTCAACTAAATTATGCCAGACATAATTTGATCACAAGTTGAATGATTTTTTTAAAGATTTATATGAGTATTTTAGGTGGCGTTTTATTGATGTTTCTGCTTTCTGTTTTCACTCCCAAAACAATAGGATGAGAATTTTGTTTTCGTATTGGAGTATTCTGAGAACAAAATCTGGGTAACGATAACTATTCTTAAAATATTTTTATAATTTATTAGAAAAAAAAAAAATATTTGCTTGGAACTAAACTTATTATTTTATATCACATACATAGAGTGAGATAATATATTGAAATGTCAATAAACATAACATTAATAAAAAAAAAAAAAAGGAAATCTGGTGAAAAGTCTCATTCTTTAAAATCATCAATTTGCGGGGTCCTGTAACAGTGATTTTTTACCACATGATATTGGACCTAGAAAGTGATTTTTAAAAACTTGGGACATCTCAACAAGATTCTCCCAAAAAAAAAAATACTTGTATATCTTTATGTGTCGACTTTCCGACCAGATTTCTTCTATTTTATTGGACAAAAAGATAGGGTTTTTATTATTATTATTTAAAAAAAAAAGTAACCAAGTTGACTTTAGATGACAAGAAGAATGTTATATTGTGTAAAACCTATTGAGAGATTCTCTTTTTAAAATTATTAAATTTTTAGGTCAAATTATAAAAAAGAAAGAAATTAAAGGGGAGGAATATGTACTTTTTGAGTTGATTTGTAAAGTTAGCAGAATTTCAACTTAGCCCCCTAAACAAAGTTAAAAGGTGGAATATCTTTCCACTTTTAAGTGACATGAGTAAATGTCTAAAATGGGATGTGCACTTAGAAAAGGATGACTCATGAATTGTACTCTCCAATTTTATTTTATTTTTATTATTTTTTTTTCATTTTGATTTCGATTCTTGATTTTGATTTAATTTTTTTTATCGTAAATAAGGGACAATGTCGTATATTTCATCGAAAAACAGGATAGAAAATCTAATTTCGTCTATTTTTAAGCATATTGTGTTGATTTAAACGGAAAAAAATAGGTAAAATGCAGTTTTTGAATAGGTAAAATGTAGTTTTTTTAAATAGAAGAGGTAAAGTGATAATTAAGCAAAATATACGAGATAAAATGCAATTTATCTTCTTCTTTTTTTCCAGAAAATTGGATGTGGGGGGTATTTTTTTTAAGAAATTTATTAGATATTTTATAAATCTGGGGTAGGGGGGCTCATGTAAAATTTTAAGGAATATTAATTAATTTTTTTCTAAAAATATAGGGAATAATAGTGAAACTTTTTGAAAGTTTAAAGGAATTTGAGTCCTCCTGGACTTTAGCTGTGACGTTGGTAAAAATGTTATTTACACTATAATTTTGTTCATCTGTGCATTTAGAGTGCAAGTAGAGTTTTAAGGAATGTCAATTTCGAACTCGTTATCGTTCGAGAAATTATTGACACATGTTAAGTTTTTTCTACTGACATCTGTCGATAGACAATGACTACTGACTCATCGCAAAAAAAAAAAAAAAAAGAAAAAAAAAAAACCACTTATTTAATTCATATTTATTTAATTACTAGAATGTGAATTTTTTTATTTTTATTTTTTCAATAAATCCTATTTACTCTATAATTTTATTGTGCAAGTAGAATTTTAAGGAGCGTCGGTATCGAACTCGTTATCACTCAATTCTTGTCGAATAAATTATGGACATATGGTATGTTTTTCCTACTGACACGTGTCACTAGACAATGATTTGTCCTTTCATGAAAAGAAAAAAAGAAAACTAGAATAATAGCTACACAATTACACGAATTTGGCAATGAATTGGGATAATTTATTTATGTCTAAATTTAAGAACGAAAATATACAGAAGAACTAATTAAAACCTTCGAGTTCAAAGTAAAATACACAAATTTATTGGACCACGTAGAAACAAATAAATAGTTAGCGGGTCAAAATTAGAAATTTTTATTTTTTTATATGGAAATATACAGTAATTTTAATGTATTACAATAATTTTGAATTTTTGAAAAAATTACTGTAGCACGTGGATTGTATGAGCTAAAATTTTAATTTCTTAGACCGCTGATGATTAAAGTGATAATTAGAGAATTTTTAGAGGATAAAAAAGTGTAATTTAGTCCAAAAGTAAAGAGATAACCCAAGTGTGAAATCTAATTTCTCAAAGGCCTATTGGTTGAGTTAAGAAGAAGGAAAGGATAATTTGGTTGAATTGATGATGATTATGTGAGAGCATCTCCCACAACTCTTCCAGTGTCATCCACCATTTTGACACTTTCGAATTAAAAAATAGTTCTAATAATTTGTACCAAAATAATACAGATATTCTGTTTTAGTCATATTTGACATAGATCGCGTCCTTAACAAAAAAATGGCAGAATTACTTTATTAATTTTTTGTGGGGTTTAGTTTATTAATTTTATTTTATTTGTGTTGGGTTAAATTACTCGGTCAATTTTTAATTAATGTACTCAATCAAATGTATGAAAAAAAATAAAATACATAATATTAATTGAAATTCAGTCTAAATAAAAAATAATAATACTAAAATTTAAAAAAATAATTAAAAATTTTAAACAATAAATTTTAATTTTAGCACAAAAATTAATTAAAAAATGACACAACTGTTAGAGTACCCACCAAAACCGTAAAACCGTAAAGGACACACTAAATTTGGCCTATAAGATGCTATGAATGTAGCCTTTTTTTTCTTTCTTTTTTTAAAGTACATTTTCCACTTTTTGTTTGTCGGCAAAATGCTCTTAGCAACCCCCACATTTTTGCTGCTGATAGTGCTATAATTCCAACACGTTTGAATTTACAATTATGACACTTTTGTTTTTATTTATTTATTTACATCAATTATCCCTCTCTAATAATCGTCGGCAAAATAGTATTTTTGTTGTATATTTCTATTTTTTTTTAAAAATAAAGTCAAAATAAAAATTATATATACAACACTACAGACTCTTACCCAAACCAATCAAAGTTGTCGTTCTTGGCCGTCAAATTTAGGTGTCCCTTCATCCCTATTTTTTATTAAAAAATATTTTTATTAATTTATTATGTTAAATTAAAAAAATTCAATTTTGGTCGAATTACTATATTAATTATTTTTTCATTTGATATTTTAATTTTAAATAAAAAAAAATGTGAGTATTTAAAAAAAAAACCTTGACGGGTTTCTTTGGGCCTCTAATTTATTATGGCGGCCTTGCTTAAGAGCCAAATAAAATTATTCTCAGAATTTGATTATGTACAATTTTTTTTTTAACAATAGAGATCTGAAAATAGAGAAACTAAAATTCATCGACAACATTTTGCATCAATCAATTAGCGAGTAGAGTAAAATTATTCTCTTATATAATAAAAAAACTGAATTATTTTCATTTTGATTCTCGAGAACCGAAATTATATTTTATTTTAATTTTCAATATTTTAATAAAATAATAATAATAATAAAAGATAAGATAAGAAATATAAAAAAAGGTTAGGAATGGTCCAATTTTTTTTCAATTATTTTTTTAATTTTTAAATTATTATATTTATGCTTTTGGCATTTAGGTGAATATGAAATTGGAGAGTGTGGAAAGACAAAAGAAGCCCAAAAAAGGAAGGAAAGTGAGGGGGAAATAAAACAGCTGGAGTGGATTGTCCCATAGTGTACACTACATTGTCTTCTAATTATTTTACATAAACCACCCCCAAACTTTTGCCTTATACCTTATAATGTCCAAAAAATAAATTTTTAATACGTTTGTTTAGTTTACGACGGTAAAATAATTACATATCACGTGTTACAAAAAATTACACCTATAATGTTATTCATTCATTTAAAAAAAAAAAGATAATTGTATATTTATTACGAGACTGAACTGTCTAGACAATTTTGTTTAGAACTTGTTTTTAACCAAACATAATCAGAATCAATTCTTTCTAAATATTTTGACACGTGTAGGGAGAGAAGAGGGTAGGGATAGGGGTAGGGGGTAGGGGGTAGGGGGGAGGAGGGGTGGGGGGGAGGATCTACCTGGCTAACAAAGAAAACATGGAGGGTGACATATTGGGGACAAAGGGTTTTAAGAAAAATAAATAAATAAATTATTATTAGTAAGAAAGAAGAAAAAATATGGGTTTTTAGTAAATTAAAATTTTAGTCCATACAGTATATACATTAAAGTATTTTTTCTAAATATTTAAAGTTATTGTAATATATAAAATTTACTGTAATTTTTCATGTAAAAATTTATAATAACTTTGATGATTTATAATGACTCTTGCATTTTTTACAGTAATTTTGGACTTTTGAAAAAATTATATAGCGCGTGCACAGTATGTATTAAAATTTTAATTTTAATTTTAATTTTATGGACTATTCGCTAAAAAATCCAAGAAAGAACAAAGAAAAAAATATAATTTTGTTCCTTAGAATATGGGGTGAGTATTTATGTGGGATGTGACATTTATCAAATTGCACATTTGATCCCTCAAGTTTCACATTTGTTTCAATCCTACAAAATTTAGAACATTGTTAATGGTTTTGGTGAAAAATGAATTGTGTTCATCATATGGTCTTCTAGTGGGGATATTTTCGTCATTTTATCATTCTATAAAACCTAAGATTTTTTTTCTTCTTCAAAACGATTTAAGTTTAATAGAGTGATGAAGTGACAAAAATATTCTCCATTAAGAGCACGTGTTTAACAACCCATTTTTTTTTATCCAAAAACATTAATAATATTTTTTTTTATTTTGAGGGATTGAAGCAAATGTGAAACTTAAGGCCCGTTTGTTTAGTGATTCTGCTCCCTGATTTCTGTTATTACTTCCAGAATTTTGAGATTGATGTGTTTGATAATTAACTTTCTGTTCCCGAATATTCTCAAATTTTTTGGAGTAATTCCCGAATTCCTTAGGAATTTGAGAAATAAAAAGATATTGATTTCTATTCACTCCCAAAAAAATATTCACAATCTATTTCTTGAGCATAAATTTTGAGAATCACCACCATCTATGCCGGCCACTACAATGCCAATACATAATCACCACCATACATCTTTATCTTCTTCTCTCATCTCATCTCTATCTCCTTGTCACACATGCAAACAAACGATCCAAGCTTAGTTGCAACAAAAAATATTTATTTTTTGTTTTTTTTCTGAGAAATTATAAAATTATTTTAAGATCGTTACCAAACGCGATTTTTCTTCCAGAATACTCTAAGACAGAAACAAAGTTTTCATTCCATTTTATTAGGAGTGAAAACAGAAAAGCAGAAACGTCAATCAAACGCCACCTAAAAGATCAAAGATGCAATTTGATAAATCTTAGAATCTACAAAGACACTCATCCCGTACTTTAGGGACAAAAATATAATATTCCCAAATATATATATATATACGTATATATATGTATATATATATACATATGTGTGTGTGTGTATATATATATATATATATATATATGGGAGAGTGTCTCAATCTGAACGTGTAATGAGTGGAGTGGGGGATGGTGTATTCAAATTCTAGCAAAACATAGCAATCAAAACAGCCAAAAAGAAGCTCATTATTGTGATTCCACAAATGTATGGTATGGGCACCATTATTTTTTGTTTGGCTCCATTTTTTTTTTTCACTTTATAAAAAAAACATGTCAAAAATATAGAAGATGAAAAGGACGTCTTGTTTGTTTTTAAATTATTTTTGAGGAAGTGTTCTTTCAAATATACGATGATTATTTAGATATGATTTTTGTATTGATTTTTACATGCTGAGTGCATTGAATTATTATTTTTAAAAAGTTTTGGTACACAAAAATTAACTAAATCAATATATATATATATATATATATATATATGAAAGTTTAAAACTCGTGAAAAGTCTTAGCACGAGAGAATTAGGGTTTATCTGATAACACTGAAAATTTAATGTTAAAAATTTATTAAGTGGTGAATATGTAATATACTTTTAATTTCAAAGAAAAAATATTATCTATGTATAATTTTTTTGTCCTTAAGTTTTTTGATCAATAGTTCACGAAATTAAAATTTTAACTCATCCAATTCACGCAATACAATAATTAAAATTTTCATGTAAAAGTTGCAGTTAATTTTATGGCGTACACTTTCAACAATAACCTTGAACTTCTAGAAAAATTACTAGCGCGTGTATTGCATGAGTTAAAATTTTAATTCACCAAAATAACCAATAATTTTTACAACTTTTTTTTCTACAACTTTCTCTCGCTATGTTTTTTCTTAATTTTGTACTTCATCTATTTATAATTATTTGTATATATTTTTTTTCATTGATGTTGAATAGTGACTGTGGTAGATAAATGTTTGACGGTTTTTAAGTGAGAAGTACTAAAAAAAATAACGGTGTCCGATAGTACTTAAAATTTTAAACAATTTTTAAGTGATACTTATATTTTAAGTGATTGATTCATTTTACTATCAAACACTCTTTTAGTAAGATCAATATATATATAACTGGAAAAAAAAAAAAATACTCTAAAATTCAAGAACATAAAATAATTATTATTTTTATTTACATTTTAAATTTTTTTGAGGAAAAATACACACACAAAAAAAAAAATAAAAAAATCATATAAATTAACTTATCTGTGAAGTGATAGATCCTCTCAACTTGGCTTGAAAACTTGTGGCAAATTATGAATACATCCATTGTAGTCAAACAAAGGAGTCATTTAAGATCTAAATATATTGTGTTTCATTTTCATGTCAAATCCACTTGTTTTATATGCTCACATTGGCATCATCAGAACTAATCCTATCTTGAATTTAATATTCCCGGGAATGTACACAAGAATTAAATATTAAATTTAATTCTAAATGCACTATGTTATATTATGGAGCGGGTCGGGTCGACCCGTGAAGCGTCCACATGAGTCTTATGATTTATGGAGAGTCACCATGTGAATAGGTGCACCTTTTAATCTTAAGGATCACGTCTTTTCGATGGACACGAGAATTAAATATTAAATTTAATTCTGAATGCACTAGGTTGATATGAGAGAGTGTGCTCTTAAGATCATCTGGTGAGATGATTAGTCGAGGTGAGCGTAAACTGATCTGGACATATCTTATTTCAAGAATTAAATATTGAATTTAATCTTTAATGCACCATCCCGATATGGGTAGTGCGCCCTTAAGAGTGCACGGTAAGGTAATTAGTCGAGCGTAAACTGAACCAGACACACCTAAAAAAAAATAACACTCCTACCTATTATAGAATTGATGTAAAATGAAGTGTTAATAAATCATCAATTAATATGACCCATTATTTTTTGTATTAAAAATTACCAAGTTGAGCTAAATTAAGAATGTAATTACCAATTGATTGCAAGTGTTTAAATTTAAACCAATTAATCCTATTGTCCAGAAAGATCGCACAATGTAGTCCCAATTTCAAAAAACGTAGGAATTGCCATGATTAATTTGCCCCTGCGTGATTTGCAGGATTGAAATTTTCCATATTTAAGTTTTACACAATAATTTTATTAAAATCAAAATAACAATTATTGTAAATATTTTTTTTTTCACGATCTAATTATATATTTAAATTCGTCTGAATAAGTTTTCAAAATGATACCACATTCACAATTTTTTTATTAGTTTCAGATTTGTATTATATTTAATATGATACTTTCAGAATTTTCAGTTTTCACATTCATGATTCAACATGATACTTAAAAAAATTTCAGTTTTCACATTTGTGTTACAATTAACACGACCTTATACATTATCAAAATACAGTTGAGTGTTATATTCAACATTCAAACCACCTTTATCAGTAAGTCATGTTATATTGAACACGTTTATATAATCTGTGTTATTAACAATATTAATTGATGTTATTTCTATTACAATGAATATTATATTCAATACTCACGGGGTACATAAATTATATTGATGTTATATATAACATTAACAAACATTCACATGCATCCTAATCTAGAACTCCCTTAATATCTCATTTTGAAGATCATGATTTATGGATCATTGTAGTGTAAAAAAATTATTGAACAACAATCACAAGTAAGAGAAATTGTAGATTTTGTTTTCAGTTTCATTTGTTGTTTATTACCATATTTTGTTCTGCATTCTTAGAGGTGATAACATGTATAAAAGGTGTAGATTCATTAATAAGGGTAAATTTGTCATCAAATTTCTATTAATACCGATCGGTGCAAATAAAACCTCTTGTGTTCATCTGGTAATTTTCACACCTAAATGGTATTTCTTGATAATTATCCCTTATTTGTATTATTTTGGTAATCACTTTTAGAAGTGCAACGTTTATTTTTTTGTTTTGTTAAAATTAACGATCTAATCTCAAAAAAGTTAAAATTAATAAATTATTGAATATTAATTAACATTTATAACTCCAGATTATATTGAATTTAATGTAATGATAAATTTATAATTTACGTCATTTTGTTAATTATTTAACTATTCTACTTTAGTTAAAAGGGAAATTTTATATGCCCACCAATTATTTTTGCTAATATACATTTATAAAAAATATAAAAAATTAAAATTATTTTAAAATTACCTATTTGCCCTTTTAACATAATTTATGTTTTACCCATAAATTTTTATAAATATACATTAACTACCCCATCTTCCCCCTCCTCCTTCTTCCTCCTCCATCTTTTCTGGCGACGTTGCCAACGATGGTGGACTCATCGGAAACATCACGGTCTCTCTCTCACTTTACAATCCCCTCACCCCCTTTCCCCATTGTATATTTGTGTGTGTGTGTGGAGAGAAGGAGAAAGAGCGGCTCGGATTTGCATATCTTAGTCTTTCTCCCTATCTCTCTCTCTCTCTCTCTATATATGTATGTGTATTTATAGAGGGAGCGAGGAGGAGGGGGAAGAGGAGTGGGAACGACAGAGGGGTGGGAGAACAACGGGGAAGGTGGGCGGGGGAATGGCGGGGAAGGAGGGTGGGGGTGGGGGACGACAAAGTTGAGAGAAGGAGAGAGAGAGAGGACTCCACCCGTAGATGAATTGGGGATGAGGAAGAAGGGGGAGGCATGTATAAAAAAATGGATAAACATGTTGAAAATTAAAAAAGGTAAAATAGTAATTTAATTAAATATATTTAGCAAAAAATTGTTTACATACATAAGCTCCCTAGTATATAAAATACAAGAGGATAATATATTTACCAAAAGACCCCTAACCATAGGGGTAAATTGCCATTATTAACCCCCAATTTTAATTACAAAAACTTGTACTACCACATTTTATGTACTACAAGAAGGTGGGCCAAGGGTAGTTTTGTCCCCCAGCCCATATTTGTACATTTTTAAAACTATCCCAAAGTACAAAAATGTCCCCAAAATAAACAAACATAAAAAAGGGGTAAATTTCCTTTTAACCCTTTGGTCTTTAGTTTAATTTTATTTTAACCCCTCTATTTTGAAAACCTACACATTACCCCCTTCTATTATGAACTAAAGGGAAAAACTCATATATTGTTAAAAAGAAATATAAAATGACTTAGGGCACGTTTGTTTGATTGGAAAAAAAATGATGGATAAAAAAATAAAAATAAAAATATGATGAAAAAAAAAAAAAAAAAAAAAAAAAAAAAAAAACCTTGTTTGATATGAAAAAAAAACTGGGGCAAATTATGAATACGTCCATTGTAGTAAAACAAATGAGTCATTTAAGATCTAAATATATTGTGTTTCATTTTCATGTCAAATCCACTTGTTTTATATGCTCACATTGGCATCATTAGAACTAATCCTATCTTGAATTTAACAATCCGGGAATGGACACGAGAATTAAATATTAAATTTAATTCTGAATGTACTAGGTTGATATGAGATAGTGCATTCTTAAGATTATCCGGTGAGATAATTAGTCGAGGTGAGCGTAAACTGATCCGGACATACCTTATTCAAAGAATTAAATATTGAATTTAATCCTTAATGTACCAGTCCGATATGGAAGAGTGTGCCCTTAAGAGTGCACGGTAAGGTGATTAGTTGAGGTGCGCGTAAACTGAGCTGGACACACCTAAAAAAAAAACAAAAAACAAAACTCATATCTATTATGGAATTGATGTAAGATGAAGTGCTAATAAATCATCAATTGATATGACCCATTATTTTTTTGTATGAAAAATTACCAAGTTGACCTAACTTAAGAATGCAATTATCAATTGATTAAATATATTTAGTGAAAAATTGTTTACATATAGAAGCTCCTTAGTATATAAAATACAAGGGGATAATATATTTACCAAAATACCCCTAATCATAGGGGTAAATTGCCATTATTAACCCCCAATTTTAATTAAAAAAAATAATTACAAAAATTTGAAAAATTTGGTGAAATGTCCCATTTCTTAAAACCATTACTCTACGCGGTCCTGTAACAGTAATTTTTTAACACATGACATAATTATTAAAAAATAATTTTTTGAGTCATGTGACCTTTCAACAACATTCACCAAAAATTTGTACTACCACATTATATGTACTACAACAAGGTGGGCCAAGGGTAGTTTTGTCCCCCAGCCCATATTTCGACAAGGGACACCTCCAATTTTGTAAAAGAGGGGCCGTTACATACTTACATTTCTAAAACTATTGCAAAGTACAAAAATGCCCCAAAATAAACAAATATAAAAAAGGGGTAAATTTCCTTTTAACCCTTTGGTCTTTAGTTTAATTTTATTTTAACCCCTCTATTTTAAAAACCTACACATTACCCCCTTCTACTATGAACTAAAGGGAAAAACTCACATATTGTTAAAAAGAAATATAAAATGACTTAGGGTACGTTTGTTTGATTGGAAATTAAATGATGGATAAGAAAATAAAAAGAAAAATATGATGAAAAATGAAAAAAAAAAAACAAAACTTATTTGATATGAAAGAAAAATGGGAAGGGAAAAAAGAAGAAGGAAAATGCATAATTTTCGAAGTAATTTTTTTTTATACCAATTTCAGAAGAAAAGAAGGAAAAATGAGAGAGTTTTTCAAGAAGAGAATAAAATTACAATTATATCTTTAATAATATAATTTTTACTTTAATTTTATAATATATAAGGGTAAAATAATAAATTATATTAAAATAAATTTTCTTTCTTTCTTTTATTTTTCTTTGTTAATCAAATAATATTAAGGAAAATAATTTTTTCTTTCACAATAAATAAAAATATTGTCTTCTCATTTTTTTTCCTCTCTTTTTTTATCCTCCCAACCAAACATACCGTTAAAGTAAAAACTAAGAGTATATATTTTTTTTTGAAAAATTACAAATTTAGTCCTCCTATTTGCAATCGTGTTTTCCATGTGACCCCTCCAATTTATTTATTTTTTTGATGTGACCCTCTTATTTATATATAATTCTTTATGTGACCCTTCTGTTAAAAATATGGGTTAACTTTGACGGAATTTTGTCAAGTGAATTGCACATGACATCTTTTAGGGGTAAAAGTGTAACTTTTTCTCTTTCTTCTTCTTCCCTCTTTTAATGAGAGAAAAATTGATATTGTAGAGAGAGAGAGACAAGATAACGCATTATTTTCTATTTTTTTAACGTTTATACATTCATTCATCTCAACATAAAATCATTGATCTCCATTTTAAATTTATGCATTCAGCTGAAGACAACAAATTAAAAATAAAATAATATTTTTCAATTTTTTTATTATTTGTTTATTTATTTTATTTTATAAGAAGAATAGTGGGTGAAGATTTAAAAATGAAGTTTGATATATTATAATAAATTACACTTTATATGATAAAATTCTAGAATAATATGATGAAATAAATATATTAGTAGCCAAAGTGAAACTTACTTCATACAAAGAGGGATTAAAATTTTAATAACAGAGACTGAGAGAGATGGTTTGTTCGAAATTTTTGCTATTTATTGGGGATTAAAATCAATAATTAATGGATAAGAGATGAATATATATGATATGTATTAACAAATTACTCCTAAAATATGGCATGTGCAAGTCACATGCCAAAATTCGATCAAAATTAATCCATATTTTTACCAGAAGGGCCACATAAAAAATCGTATGCAAATAAAAGGATCACAGTGGAAAAAAGATAAATTGAAGGACTACCTACAAAATACATTGCAAATAGGAGGACAAAAGTTGTAATTTATCCTAAAATTTTTGTTGGTGAAGGGAAAAAGGGGGGAGGGGGTGTTCATCTTTATGTATGTGCCAAAGGAGGCCCAATTTTTTGTTGCATTATTGCATTATCACTTTGATGGGTGTCACCATCCTCACTTGTTCTATCTTTATCATGCCTCTCAATTTGGAATTTTTTGTGACTTGGACAAGTGTCTTCTTGTGCCAACATGTCATTTATATATGTATAATTTTAATTGTAACAACATTCAAGTTTAATATATTTTTTTCTAATCTTGAAAGAGAACGAAAAATCAACTCAAACAGATTGTTGAAAAATCTAAAGATTAATGTAATTTGTACAAAAATACATCCGATCAGAAAGACTTTTTCAAGATTTCTGGGCACTCTCGAGAATTCAATGTGAGATATGAATCTAATATTCGTTTTTAAGTGTAACTCTCGATTTACGTGAAAATTTTAATTGCAATGGAAGAAATGCAAATTCCCATAATATTGTCTTTGATAATATGTTAGAAGATTCCATCTTAAAAGTAAAACCATATGGTACCAAATGAAATAACTCTCATTCTCTTTCTCTCTCGACCACCTACACTGTTGAACAAACCATAGGGCCACAACTTCATCTTCCCTCCCTATCGGCACCGTGGTCATCGCTAGATCAATCGGATCTGGTGGCGGCTGAACAAAATAGATCTTGTTGAATTTGGAGATATCTGGATAGATTACTACCCTCTCTATCTGGAAACCAGATCTCAATCATATTTAGTTTTTAATTTAATTTTATTTTATATATTTGATGATGCCCTAACCTCAAGATCACAGTAAAAGTTTAGGTGGCTCCTGATCCTTAGTTCCTTGTAGCGATACCTGTAGGAATTCTTACACCGAAGGTTTGGGTCATGGCGAAAAACTTTCAGCATGAGAGTAAGTATGGTAGATGGAAATGATTTCTGATTCGAATGTGTAGAATATTTTTAAAATTACTTCAATCCTCTCACGTTCCGAATATCTATAGGTATCCGTTTGGCAAGAAAAGATGGAGAGATGGTACTCAGTAACGTTTCGCAACGAGTTTGTTGGAAGATCCTCTAGCTGTTTGGAGGGGAACATGGCCTTAGAATGAGGCCCTACGTGTGGGCATGAATTGTGTGATCCTTTCAAATAAGTATTTTGTGCAGGTTAGATCCCAATTCCGAGTTTGACCCACAAGTAAGAATCCGGACCATTTTACTCTTCATCATTTCTTTTTTAATTTTTTTACTCATGACTATTACATATTTATTGCCCATGGTTTATTAGAGTTGTTCACATTTGAATTCTTATTATTGAATTTTTTCTATAAATATATTTTGTGTTTTGATTTCGTTTTGAAACAAAATTATTATTGTGCTTTTCAATTTGTATATTTGACGTTGATTTGATATTATAAAAATTATTGTAACTTTTTTATTGTTTTGATTTAGGTTGAAACTAAATTTTATAATGTTTGGTATTTTTGCCTTGTATACTTTTTATTATTATTATTTGTTGTAATGGCAATATGGTGGTAGTTAATGGTTAATGTGGTGGTGACGGTGATAAAAAAATTGTTGCAGTGGTAGTCGATGGTGGTCATGAATATATATGGTGGTGATGAATATTTACAGTGGTGATGAATGTTTATTGTGATAGTAGACGATGCATGTGGTGGCAATAAAAAATTGTGGTGGTAATGAATACTTGTTGTGGTGATGGCGGTGATAGTGAATGTTTACTGTGATAGTCGACGGTGATTATGGTGGTAGTAAAATTTTATAGTGGTGATGAATGGTTGCTGAGAACAATAATGACAAACAGGATGCCAATAGCTCGGTTTTGTTTGATTTTATATAAAAAACCAAAACCAAATCCAAAACCGTTAGACATATACCCAACCAAAACCGCAAACAAAACCGTCGATTTTTTTAAACGATTTTAAAATCGAAACATTTAAATTTATACAAAACGAAAAATACAAAATTGTTGGCCGTTATTTTTTATATATAAACAAAAATGTAACTAAAATATAAAGCTTAAATTCCAAAAAATAAAACCAAACCACAAAACCGTTAATTGTTACATTAAACAATTCTAACCATAATTAAAATACAACAATAATTAAAATAAACAATTGTAACCATAACTGTTATTATAAATAAAAACACACATACCCACATATATATAGAGTTTATACCATTTACCTCTCCTATCATTTTGCATTAAACTAGATACCTCTTTTGTCCTTTTACAAATACCAGTCTGCCTCTTAATCTTTTTTATCAAAGACCACATACCTCTCTTATTGGTTAAAAAATAATAAATTTTTTATTGTAATGACAATTTCACTCTTAACTATTTAAAAAATTAAATAATTAAAAATTTAAATACATAAATAATCCTTTAATTTTTTTTTTTTTATATATTTTTTTTATCTTTTATTTTTTACATTGACATCCTCATTTAAAAAATATATATTTTTAATCATTTTATTTAAAAAAAAAAAAATTCCTCTCCCTTCACTCTCTCTCCCCCACCACCTCCCCTCTCCCCCTCTCTCTCTCTCTCTCCAACGGCGATGGTGGTGGAATTTGGCATTGGGTGGTGGCATTGGGCATTGGGCGGTGGCGGTGATGGTGGGAGGTGGTGTGGGCGGGTGGCGGCGGCGATGGGTGGTGGCGGTAGAGGTGGCATGGGCGGTGGGTGGTGGCGGTGGGGTGAGAAGTAAATATAATTATTTAAAAAAACTAAGGGTAAAAAATATAATTTTAAAAATAAGAGGTGCTAAATATATAATTTTTTAAAATATGGGGATGCTAATGAATTTTTATGAAAATAAAAACATAAATTTTTTCAAAATAATATAAGGGCATTTATATCTTTCAACACAAAAAAATCAGTTAAGGGGAGAGACTGATATTTACAAAAAGTCAGAGAAGGTAAATGATATAAACCCTATATATATATATTAGAAGTTAGACTGTAAATATATAAAAAAAATTGAAGATACATATGTCATAAACATATTTTTTAAATATCGGTTTCGCAGTTCGATTTCGTGGTTCGGTCGCAATTCAATTTTACGGTTATTATCCTTATCCCAAAATCAAAACTGTAATTACACCATTTAGTCAGTTTTAAAATCGAACCATTTGATTTGGTTTATGTTGATTCGATTTTTTTTTTTCTGTCATTTTAGGGTGTTGACAATTTTGATGCAACGACGAGTGTGTGTTCTAGTGTATTCGATGGAAACAGCGGTAGTCGTGAATTGGTGGACATATAGGGCCTGGGCTTACAACAAGACAAAAGACCGTGGGGCCTAAACCTTTGTGTGGAAAAAGACTTTTTTAACCCTACCCAAATATGGCGCCAGAATTATACACATATTGGCTTCATACGAAAAAACGCTATGGACGGACCCAAATGGAGTTAGTGGGCCAAGTTTTTTGTCCGTTTTACCCTTCCATTATAGGGCTCGAATAACACCCACAATGGAGACACTCCTAGTATCAAATGTGACCCATTGACGTGGACAAATGCCACTTTTGTAATGGTGAAAATATTACCCAAAACAATACATCTCAATAGATTAATACTTTGACTAGGAGTGGGCACTGGACAGATTGGGATGTTTCGGATCAAAGGGTTAATAACACTTTATCTTCTTGTAATTTGACCAATTTGTAATTTACTCCCATGTAGTTTGAAAATCGTCACTTACTTCCTTGTGATCAGATATTTGTTGCACTTACTCTCCTATATCAGGGGTAAGTGGTTTGAAAATTTAATCACATGGAGGATAAATGACGATTTTCAAACTATAGGGAAGTAAATGCAAATCGGTCAAACTAAAGAGGGATAAAATTTAATTAACCCGGACCAAAATTATGGACTTTGACTAGAGTATTAAAAAAAAATGTTAGGCCCTAACCCGACCCTACAAAAAAAAATTAAGCTTAGGCTCGGCCCTATAATTTTTTAATTTTAAAAACTAAATACATCAAGAATACGATCGACGAAGATGACGAATGATCGGCAACGAAAAAGACGAATACGATGCAGCGAGACAATCGGAGAGGAAGACGAACGGCGGAGAGGAACACGAAGACGAACACAGTGGTGGAGACGAAGACGAACAATCGAGATGATCGGCAACGACGGCTATGAAAGATCGACGAAGACGACGAAGCTAGAGAATGAGAATGAGAGCAGCTGCAACCTAAAGGCAGAGAAAGAAGTGAGAATTACCAAATTGACCCACAATTTACTAAATCATCATTATGACCACACAACTCTCTTTCTTATTATGTTATATATATATATATATATATATATATTTTTTTTTTTTTATTTTTTTTTAAATGTCCGGGATGGACCGGGCCGGCCCTAAACAAAAATGGCCAAGTCCCAACCCGGCCCTAAAAATAAATGGGTCTTAGTCTTTTAGCCTTAGCTCGGTCTATGGACTCAAATACCAAGCCCAAGCCCTAAAAAATAGGGTTGGACAGCTCGGTCGAGCTGCTGGGCCCATGACCACCCCTACCGTTGAATAATGTATGGGTTAGAGTGCGCGGCTTGACTTGTTTAAACTGTGAGCTATTCAATAATGTGCGAGTTGAGCTAATGAAAATTATGAGTTGCCCATGTATTTTCGAGTTGGACCTTGAAATATAATAAATATTGTTAACAAGAAAAATCATTGAATTACTAAAATTTGCAGCAAAACTGCCAAAAAATTATAATAACACAAAACAAAAAAAAACTACCATGTACTTTTTTGTTTTTTGGTTAATTACACTTTATCTTCATGTGGTTTGGTCAAATTGTACTTACCCCCATGTAGTTTAAAAATCACCATTTACTTCCCCTGTGGTCAAATATTTGGTGCACTTACCCCTCTACATCAGGGAGTAAGTGGTTAGAAAATCTGACCACAGGGGGGTAAGTAGCGATTTCCAAACTATAGGGGGTAAAGTACAATTTGACCAAACCATAAGGAAATAAAGTGTAATTAACCCCTTTTTTTTTTTCCTTCCATACTTTCCACCTCCTTCTTCTCATTTTCTTACACCTTTAGCACAATCAGTCGTCATCTCCATCGCCATAGCCGGATTCCCACTTCACACCTTTTTTTTTTTTAATTTGGTATTTAGTTTTTAGTTATAAGAACAAAAACAAACCAACCTATTTTTTAGTTCTAATATGGATGCAATTTTTACACCTAATAAGAGTAAAATATAAGGTAAAACTTTAATTAAATTAAAAATTCAATGCAAACTATTTTTTAATAGGTCAATTCATGAATTATTGTAAGCAAAATTGAGGTCTAAATCATAATTTATTCTATTATAATTTTAAATTCAACATTAATTTTTTAATTTGTGTTTTACGATTAATGTTTTCTTATATCTCAAAAGCTTTCAATTAAAGTTCACATTGTTAGCCACTGACTTCACTCTCCATCACCGCCGCTAACGTTACCCACCATCTCCTCCGTTATACCTTAAAGCCTTTGATCGCTAAATTCCGACCACCCGATGTCAAAATTGCCAAGTTCCAACAACCAACAAGCGGCAGACAAAATCAAACGATCTGAATATAGTTGCCCGCAGTGGTGGAGCAGCAAATGACAACGCAACCTTAATTGATAATCGAAACATTAGTGTTTCTATGCTCTAATACGTAAGACTAAAACTAAAACTTAAACTTAATTTTCAGTCGTAAGATTAAAAAACCACCCACCTACTCGCTCCTGATACAAATGCAATTTTGTTTGTACAAACTTTAATAAAATCTTAAAAAAATAAAAAGGCACATAATTCAAAAATTAAGATTAAAAAAAAAAATTCATAAAATAAGATAATTGAGACAACTATAATAAACACACCCACAAAGAGGACTATTGTTTATATTTTGACAAAAAAGAGGTGAACCAAAATTATAGCCTAATAAAAACTCATAATGTTATTCCAATGGCATTCACATCACTTCAGTTTATCTTTGCCTTTGAGAAGTCCATTTCAGGATGCTGCATAAAAAAAATTACCCAGTTAAAACAAATAAATCATATAGTGTGTATGTATATATATATATATATATGAGACAGTCGGTGTCGCATTTTGTTAACAAAAATACACTCGCAACATAATATTAAGCGGAATGCAAGTAAAAATATAACATTACACTTCTAACCAAAAAATAGTGTCGAGTTGGCCAAAACTCTAGATTCTTAGTTTGAGTCCTGTTCTATTTAAGTTGAGGCACGGATGCTTGCTAGTATACATATACACAGACATATATATATGTATATATATATATATATATAGAGAGAGAGAGAGAGAGAGAGAGAAGTGCTTACCTCGGCCATGAATTTCTTCAAAAGCTCTTGTTTCTGCATCTCATCACTAGTCGGAAGGCCCATAGATTTCTGGCGCTGATCGAACTGCACTCAAGCATTTGAAAGCATAAACAAGGATAAACAAATATTCATAAAGGACGATGAAGCTGTAAAAAGGAGTAGAAAATCCTAATCTAAGGACCAGCTCTGCAATTGATAATGAGTCGTGTGGGTGGAGTGTTTGAACATGGAATTTGATTTGAAATCCGATTTTTTCAAAACCCTTTTTCAAATAGGGCAATCAAACGCACCCTAAAGAATTCAAAGGAAGAGAAAGAGGCTTACCATCATCTTTTCTACAGTTGTTCTTGTTTCTAGGTCGAGATCAGATAGCTTGCTGTTCTCCGGCTCTACTTTCTGGGCATCAATTTCAGGTTCACCCTTCACTACGCACTTCCACCATTCCATTTGGTTCACCTTCGTCAGTAGCACAGAGACTGTTTTATTGTCCTCTATACACACGGAAAAAAAAATACCAAGTTCCAGTAAACACGAATTCGAATTGTCCAAATAAAAAACAAAGTACTGGAGAAGGGGAATCTCGGGATTTCCCGTTTCGTTGTCTAATTTGTAAAATTTCAAGGAATTTGAAAACGGGAAAAACGACATCTCCGAATACCTTTTTTTTTTTTTTTTTTTGTGGTAAATCCTTCTGAATGAGGTATACCTCTCCATCTCGAAGTGAAATTGCACCAATAATATTTAAATTTCAAAAAATATACCCGACGTACAAATTTACAAATGACTGGAACATACCTAAGCTCCAATAGCAATCGTCTGGCTTGACAGGTTGAAAAAGCTCACCCTGCAATTAAGTAAATAGAGATTATAGGCTGAATAGAATTTTTTTAAACTTGATCAAATAAATAAAGGGGAAATTAGTAGATCATCCTTGACTTTTTTTTTCCTCAATTTTTTCTCTTCATTTTTAAGTCCTTTGAATAAAATTTCTAATTTTTCAGTTAAACCAGATATGGAATTTGGATTCGATATCACAGTTAAAGTTAACTAAGGACTAAAAAATAAATTGGATAAAGAAAATTAAATACCCAAAAGTAGACGACTATACACTAAGAGCGCCAATAAACAAATGCGGGCACAAGAAAAAAAAAACCTAACCAAGTCAAGATAGCTTACGTCGATTATTGGAGGTTGACCCTTGAGCCCAACTTTAAGATGGTTCTTCTTGATTTCACAAACAATGAACCTGGATTTTGTTCCAGGAGGAACAGGGACGTTGATAGTCACTTCTTGTAGAGATTGACCCCATGAATAATTGTCCAGATCAAGGCCGTTCCCTTTATTTGGAGCTGCTCATGCAACATTAACAGAAGGAGAAAAGCAGGAAAAATACTAGTTAGAACAACCAACAATCACCTTAGGGTCCATTTGGTTGTCTAAATTATCCTTTTTTAAGAAGTTGAAATTTCTTAAAATCAGTGACCAAGCTCAGAAAAAAAAAAAGCACTTTTCATCACCAGGACCCGACTTAATTTTAAACAGAACCAAACAAGGAATTGAACAATAATGTAACATGGAATATTTCAATAATGGCTTCTTGCAAGATGCATGAGATTGGAAGACCACACATCTTCAATCTAGTGATCTACATACAGAAAATAAATCATAATTGATTTTATGAATAAGAAGAAAGGCTGTCTAAACGAAAAGGAACCCAAAGTAGCGTATACCTTGAATGGACTAAAAGGTAGCCCGGTGCTACGAAGCTCCCGCTATGCAAGGGTCTCGGGAAGGGTCAGACCCCTTGGGTCTATTGTCCACAACCTTATCTTGCTTTGCAAGAGGTTGTTCCCTCGACTCAAACCTCAACTTATACACTACTAAATTTCAAGAAACCTCTCTATTCTATTCCATACACTTCTGGTGAAGTCTGTTCCAACGATCACAATTGATCTCCATTCAATAATA
Organism: Eucommia ulmoides; assembly: GCA_016647705.1. Taxonomy (NCBI): domain Eukaryota; kingdom Viridiplantae; phylum Streptophyta; class Magnoliopsida; order Garryales; family Eucommiaceae; genus Eucommia; species Eucommia ulmoides. Next base: position 45,002,778 of record CM028331.1, read on the forward strand.
TCTGGGGCAACCCCAAGTTCCGCACGAGAGTGAGGGTTGAATCCTAAATTGATTCTATAAGGGGCTGTTTGGTTGTCCTTCAGTGTGCAAATTTTATAAATTTTCAATTAATCAATTTAGGAATTGTTATGGTTTAGTATTCGGTTGTACAATGAACAAATAAATTGGCATGCTAGCCATTTCCGTTGTAGTTTAGATGATATTTTCTCGTGTAATTGGTGCGTAATATAGCTTAAAAACTTAATCAAACTAAAACAACGGTATATTTCTAATGTTCTAATAAACAATATGAAAATTTGATTAAATCGTAGATAAATGAAGAAATATACAAATCAATTCATCAACAATAATATAATTCATAAAATAGGATGATTTAAACAACCAAACAGGGCCTAAATTCTTAATATACACCTAATTCAAGCTTCTCCCATAATCAATGATAGTTTCAAACGCAAAAATCTTATGCAGAAGTAGACATTAACGGATAATAAAGCAGAAAAACTAACCTCGAGGTCCCTTCTTCTCCTCCTCTTCTTTCACATTACTCCTCGTCTCATCCTTCTCCGGCGCCTTGCTGACTTCCGGCTCCACCGACGCCTTTCCCTTCGCATCCTCCACTTTCATCTTCTCCTTTTTTCCATTAACCGCCGCCATTTCCCTCCTCTTGTCAGCCTTCTCCTTCACCGCACGAACCAATCCATTCACCTCCTTCACGGCGGAGTCTCTCCGAAAGAAATCAGACTCGCGATCGAGAAATTCGAAAACCGTCTCGAGAAATCCTAGAGGATTCGATGGATCAAGTGCGGCACTGAACTGTTTCGTCACTGCCGATGACGACGAAGACGACTTAGTCGCCGTAGTTGGACTCTCTTCGTCGTAATCGGTGAGTATCGCCATTGATAAGAAGGTCCGAAAGATCAAAGTCGAAAAATGATTCAAGTGCTTTTGCTTTTGCGCTCTCGCTCTCTTTCCCTCTCTCTCTCTATATATACAGAGACTGACACCATTACAGTGGAGAGATCCAGAAGACTCGTTTTTATATTTGCAATAAGATCCTTATAGTTACATTTTTTACAAATTATGCTCTTATATAAGTAAACATGACAATAGGATCCCCTCAATTTTATAATACATTCTAATTAAATTTTAGGGATAATTGATGATTAGTCTCAAATAGTAGAAATAATCTGTCATTAGTCCCATTTAAAATATAATTTTGTTTAGTCTCGAATATTGATTTTTGTTTGCGTATTAGTCCTGCATGTACTCACGCATTACCTGAGAATGTAAAAAGAACTTGATGAGTTAATTCGTATTATAGTGAATATTAGTTACATATAACTAAAACTAATTACAATTTAATAATTACAAATCATATATAAGTATATTATATATGTAACTAATGTAATATTAGTTATATGTAATTATTTAATATTAGTTACACGTTACAAATTACATGTATTTGTGTAATATTTGTTACATCTAAACAAAATTTTATACATAAATTAGTTACATGTAACTACGCGAGTGCATACGCGCGTATTAGGCTTTCCGCAATTTTAATAGGTGGAACTAAAATACAAGTTGTAATTACTTATGATTTTTTTTTTTAAAATTAAAGATAAAATAAGAGACTTACCACTTAATCACCCCAAATTTTAATTACTAATTCGATTTGTTAATTTTAAAACTTTTCAAAAAATTATTTTGTTTATTAATATTCTACAAATAAAAAAAAAAGAGAGCATAATTTAAGTTAACACACAAGAATATTTTAATATGCTTGAATAATTATTTTAAATTGGGGCATGCATCATTTACTCCCAAAATATAAAAAAATTACCGGTTATTCTCATCTTTTTTTTTTTTTTTTTTGCACCAATAACTTTTTTTGTTTTTTTCTAACCAAAATACCCCTCATGTGGATGTTTAATGTAACATTTAACAACTGTTGGTGTTAAATGTCATCAATTGTTGTTGTTTTTTTTTTTTTTTTTTTTTTTTTTTTTTTTTTTTTTTTTTTATGTTATATTTTTCTGACTAATATATCCTTCATGTGAATATTGAATGAAACATTCAACACATGTGAATGTTGAATATAACATCAATTGTGTTTTTTTATTTTATTTTTTATTACGATATGTTAACTATATTTTTTGGACGTATGGATCGTATTATGCGTGAATGTTACATTTAACACCTGTTGATGTTGAATATAACATCAATTGTTCTTTTGTTTTATGTATGTAGAGTAAAATATACATGATGTTACATTCAACACTTGTAAATATTGAATGTAACATTAATTATTCTCTTATTCTATGTATGTAGAGTAAAATCCATATGATGTTACATTCAACACCAGTGGAAGTTGAATGTAACATTAATTTTTATTTTATTTTTTATTTTTTTATTTTTTAACAATGTTACATTCAATATATGTAAATGTTGAATGTACCATCAATTATTCTCATATTTTTATGGATTGTATGATGTTATATTCAATACCTGTGAATGTTGAATGTAACATCAATTATTATTTGTAATAAACTGTAAATTATAGGGTATAATGTGTAAATAGTCAAAATTAATAGAAAAATATCTTCCACCTGTAACGCAGGATATCACTTTGCTTCTCTCTTTCTACTCAAAGTCATAAGGCAGAGTCTCCTAATTGCCACAAATTCCTTTTCTCAAATGAGCAAAAGCTTTTCACTGCTTTTCACTTTGCTTCTACTCGGTGATGTTTGTCATCTCCGTCAATGCCCGCTCCGCTGAGTCGCTCATAGAACTGTAGGAAGGCGGAGAGACAGACGAAGACAATGCCGACGACACAGAAATCGACGGCGATAATGACGAGGACGAAGATGGTTTCGGAACTCTAGGAGCCCGAGATCGCAAACCGATAATAGATTCAGAAGTCTCCGCGATTTCTTCGGAGTTTGATCGAGAGTGTCTCGGCCTCTCTGTTTTCACCATCGCCGCCGCCTCCTCTTTCTTCGAATCCATCTCAAATTTCCAGCTATTTTCATGATTAATTTGTATATTCGTCAAGCTTCTTCTCAAACTCTTGATCAAATTCGACTTCGTCGAAGCATAAATCAGTCCCTGGAACCCCAAATGCACAAAAACGAAGAAGAAAATCGCAACTAGTCTGCAAATCGATCGGCACTTTGGAAGTCGGACGAAGAAGTACCGTGCGACCGCCGTTCTCATGGAAGAAGCTCACGGAGGGCATTTTGGTAATCTCTTTGTCGGCCGTTTTTTAAAATGGAACTAATCGGTGCAAGAAAGGTTGACGGCGGGAGTTTTCAATGCAAGAAAAGGCTGTCGATGGGAGTAAGCGGTAAATAATTTTTATTTTTGGGAGTAAACGGTAATTTCTTCTTATTTTAACACAACATATTTAGCGTCTCAGCCCCATTTGGTAACTGTTTCCATTCAAAAAATTCTCATTCTATTTCCAGATTTTTGAGAATTCTGTTTGAAAATAGTTTTTTGTAATTTTTGTTTTCGTTCCCATTTGGGAATTGTGTCCATTTTTTTTCTTAAGAAATGAGAAACAAAAAAAAGTTGTTTCTCATTATTTCCATTCTATTCCCAATATCTATTACTGTTCATCTGCAGCCGCTGCCCATCGTCCGCCACTGTCACCATCGCAGCCGCCGATCGCCGCCATAGTCACCCACCCGCCGGTCGCCGCCGCCGTCCAGCCAAAACAAAAAAAAAAAAATCTCAAAAAAAATAATAATTTGATTTTAAAATAAAATTGTTACCAAACGCGATTTTCTTCTTAAAATAAAAAAATAAAAAAAAAATTATCGTTATCAAACGTGATTCTACTCCCAAAAAAGAAACAAAATTCTCATCCCACTGTTAGATTGGAAACAGAAACAGAAACGGTTATCAAACGTCACCTGAGTTTCCAAAGGCATACCAAATTTTCAGGGTCGCAGATTATTTAACAACTATACACAACGATAATGAGCGATTTTTCTCTTATTATTTTATTTTTACAATTTTTGTTTTATATATATCGATAAGTTATCAAACATGTGGATTAATGATCTAAAAAAAAAAAAATATTTATCAATTTTATTTATTTATATTGATAAATATTTTTTAATGAAATATTATAATTTGTGTTGACATTGTAAATTAGCAATAATTTGTATTTTTACGGAGTTGAAACTGAGAATTAACACACACAATAAGACTATTTTAATTACATTGAATTTTTTAAATATGTTTTATTTAAAATATAAATATTGAATTATTGACTAATATTGTTATCTCTAAAAAAAATGTGAAGATGTTATTAATATAATTTCACAATTAATTAAAAAACACTCTAAAAAATATATTTTGGTAGTGAATTATAAAAAAAAAAAATTGTGAATTATAAATTTTGACAAAATTAATTATTTTTTAAACAAAAATATTATAGTGAATTAGATGAATTGTGAATTATAAATTTTGCTGGTATGCAAAAAAATCTTTTCCACATTTATTTTAGTTTACTTTTACTATTTTTTTTTAACTTTTTGCACTTTGCACACCTGAAATTTGAGAGAAATTTAACTTTAGCCCCTTTGTTTCAATTTGAACAGATGAAACCCTTAAATATCCAAATCATGTCAAATAAGTCATTCTGTCATTTTTTATAGATAAATTCACGATTTTCGTGTTTGACATGTGACCAGCTTTCGTCATAAAAATTGATAGAACTGACTTAACACAATTTAGATACTTCGAAGTTCAATGCGTTTAAATTAAAAAGGAAAAATGGGTGAAAAGTCCCATTTTTTTAAGTCTAATTGGTGAAAAGTTCTTTTGTGTTATTAGGTTTTAATTTAGTCTTTTAAGTTAGATTTCATTTGTGTTTTAGTCCTGCATTGCAGGAATTGTAGGGATATTGTAGGGATTGTAGAGAGCCTTTTAGTGAGTACATTCGAATTTTATAGTGAATTCTGTTACATGTAACTAATGTTAATTACAATTTCATAATTGTTACTTTTCACACATATTTAAACATTTTTAGTTACATATGCTTATATAATATTAGTTACATGTTACAATTACATATATATATGTGTGTATAATATTTTGTGGTATTACTGAAAAAATAGTGAATTATGTTACATGTAATTAATGTTAGTTATAATTTTATAATTATTATTTTTCATACATATTTGGACATTTTTAGTTACATGTGATTATATAATACTAGTTACATGTTACAATTACATATATATATAAAATATTTTGTGACGTTATTGAAAAAATAGTAAACTTTTTAATTACATATCAGAGACATGTAAATAAAAAGTTATATATTATTGAAATATGTAACTAAAAAATATCAAACTTTTTAATTACATATCAGAGACATGTAACTAAAAAATTACATATTATTGGAATATGTAACTGGAAAAAAATAAAATAAAAAATAAAAAATTAGTTACCTGTAATTAATACAGTAATATTACACAGAAAGTAATTACATATAACTAGCGCGTGGCTATCACGTGAGTAAAGCTTCATTCTTTTAAAACAGATGGGACTAAATCAAAAGTTTTTATCGCATGTAGGACTTTTGACCAATTAGCGTTTAAATATAGGACCTCCCACTCATTGTCCCAATTAAAAATACAAAGGTTAAAGTGAGTTTTCTCAAAAACTTAATGGAAAGTAAGAAAACCTCATTTTCCCCTTAATTAAATTTAGGGACAATCGGTGGGTGATTATTTATTTAAGTTCTAATTGGTCAAAAGTTCTACATGCGGTAATTTTTTTTGATTTAGTCCCAACTATTTTAAAACGACGGAAGCCTTACTCACGTGATAGCCACGCGATAGTTACATGTAATTACTTTCTGTATAATATCACTGTATTAGTTATAGGTAACTATTTTTATTTATTTTTTATTTTTTTACATATTCTAATAATATGTAACTTTTTAGTTATATGTCTCTAACTAAAAAGTTTGATATTTTTCAATTACATGTTTTAATAATATATAACTTTTTAGTTACATATCAGATTTTAATAATATATAACTTTTTAGTTACATAAAAATTTGATATTTTTTCAGTAATGTCACAAAATATTATACATATATATATATATAATTGTAACATATAATTAATATTATATAAGTATATGTAACTTAAAATACTCAAATATGTGTGAAAAATAACAATTATGAAATTGTAACTAACATTAGTTACATGAACAGAATTCACTATAAAAATCGAATGTACTAACTAAAAGGCTCCCTACAATTCCTGTAATATCCCTACAATTCCTGTAATGCGAGACTAAAATATAAGTGAAATCTAACTTAAAGGATTGAATCACAACCTAATAACACAAAAGGACTTTTCACCGCTTAGACTTAAAAAATGGACTTTTCACCGATTTTTCCTTTTTTTTTTTTATTTGGGTTGCTGGAATTAAAGTGAAAAATTCTTTTGATATTGGGCCATTGAGATGAATTTTTGGGCCGCCAAGTTGAACGGGTGGGCAAAGCATTTTTGGGCCAGCTATGGTGATTTTCGGCCCGCGTGTTCAATGTTTGGGTAGCCTAATCTAAAATTTTGGACCGGCGAATTTGATTGACTCAGTGTAAAATTTTTAGAGCTCAACTCGGAACTTCTGGATTGATCGACTCTGGACCAAAAAAATAGCGGAAGTTCACCAATTTCCAGCACATGTCACCTCCAACTCAGTAAAGAAATGTCCACGTGCCCTGACAGGACCATATTTCTGGTGAGTACCAATTTTTGACATCAACAACCCCTAATCTTTACATTATAGAAAAAAAAGTTTAAAAAGAATATTGCTATTTAATTTGTAGCACTAGTGTATATAGATATACTTAATTGTGTTTTTATTGTGTATTTGTGTTTATTATATTCTCACATTTACTTGGCATTCATTTAGGGATTTAACATGATATGAAAATATATTTATTAATTAACCATTGATTTTCAATTAAAAACATTAATGGGTAAATAATACTAAGCACCCCATAAATTTAAGGGAAAATCGGTGAAAAATCCATTTTTTTAAGTTTAATTGGTGAAAAGTTCTTTTGTATTATTAAGTTTTGATTTAGTAAAGTTAGATTCTACTTATATTTTAGTCTCGCATTGCAAAAATTGTAGGGATTTTGCAGAAATTGTAGAGAGCCTTTTAGTGAATACATTCGATTTTTATAGTGAATTCTGTTACATGTAATTAATGTTAGTTACAATTTCATAGTTATTATTTTTCATACATATTTGAGTATTTTTAGTTATATGCACTTATATAATATTAGTTACATGTTACAATTATATATATGTATAATATTTTGTGACGTTACAGAAAAAAATATCAAACTTTTTAGTTATATATTAGAGATATGTAATTAAAAAGTTACAGATTATTAAAACATGTAACTGAAAAATACAAAACTTTTTAATTACATATCAGAGACATGTAACTAAAAAATTACATATTATTGAAATATGTAACTGGAAAAAAAAAAAAAAATTAGTTACCTGTAACTAATCCATTAATATTACACAGAAAATAGTTACATATAACCATCGTGTGACTATCACGTGAGTAAGGCTTCCGCCTTTTTAAAACAGATGAGACTAAATTAAATTTTTTTACCGCATGTAAAACCTTTAATCAATTAGAACTTAAATAGAGAATCACTCACCCAGATTGTCCCATAAAAAAAACTAGCCCGCAAAATCTTTTCAGCTGTCCAAGAATTTCTAGTTGACGCGTTTTTTTCCGAAGCATCTCCACCGCCTTAATCTTGGAGTTTTGCAGAAAATTTCCTTTTGCACCACTGAGGTTTGCACCATTGAAGTTTTTGGCATTTTGTTGATAAATTTGCACCCCTTGAAGTTTTTGGCATTTTGTTGACACTTTGCACCCCTGAAGTTTCGAGAGAATTATTTTGACACTTTGCACCCTTTCAGCAGGACAAAAGGCCAAGAAAAACCTCTGGGCGGTTTTGAGCCTCCCTTGGGCAATCTGCCGAGCAGAGAGTGCTCGGAGCCCCGAGCTCGGCTAATGGAGGCATCTGGACGGTTATGAGTCTCCTTTTGAAACATTACCGAGTAGAGAGTATTCGGAGTCCAGAGCTTGACAAGTGGAGGCCCAAGGACGGTTGAGTTTGTGATAAAGTTATTTGAAATAAATCACTTTTATTTACATTCAACTAAAATTCAATTAACAAATAGTTAAATTTATTCTACATCGAATGCAAAAGGAAATGGTGGTTAAGTTATAAGGGTGAGAAAAAACTTCATATCATGAACTAATTTTTGGGATTAAGAGAGATCTAAGACCATCTTATACTAGTATCAAAGCTCAAGTTACAACATCTATGACTCAATAATTATAAAGGGACAGACTGGTCGAGAGTTAACCAACTAAAGGCCTAATGTGTGAGGGGAGAGAGTTTGGCTTATCCCACATGGATGTGGAAAAGACTTGTGGTTGGGTTATAAGTGTAAAAGAAAGTCTCACCTCATGACTAACTTTTGGCATTGATAAAGACGCAACATCACCCAACAAAAACGCATAATTTTCTGATTGTGTATTTAAAATCAATTACATTTATTCTATTGGGTAACAAAATTATTGTGCAACCAAAATTACAATTTAAAATACCAAAAAATAAAATAAAATTAGAATGTAATTTAAAATTTTGGGGGGGGGGGGGGGGAGGGGGGGGGTTCCTATTGTCATGTTTAAATATATAGGAGTGTAAATTGTAAAAAAGGGAACTATAAGGACCTTTTTGCAAATATAAAAATGAGTCTTCATCAATAGTGTCAATCTAGTCTCTCTCTATATATAGCGAGAGGGGGAAAGAGCGAGCAAAAATCAAAAGCGCTTGAATCATTTCTCGACTTTGATCTTTCAGACCTTCTTATCAATGGCAATACTCACCGATTACGACGAAGAGATCCAACTACGGCGACTAAGCCGTCTTCATCATCGGCGGTGACGAAACAATTCAGTGTTGTACTTGATCCATTGAATCCTCTAGGATTTCTTAAGACGGTTTTCGAGTTTCTCGATCGCGAGTCTGATTTCTTCCGGAGTGACTCCGCGAACATTTGGTCCTCTAAAATTTACTTAAAAGATACATTAAAAAATAAGAAAAATTATATTTTTGCTTCTTAATGTATGGGGTGGGTTTCTTTGTGAACTCCAAAATTTGTCGCATTGTATATTTGGTCCTCAAGTTTCATTTTTTTTTTCCAATTCTGCAAAATTGAAAACGTTATTGATGATTTTGGAAGAAAATTGACTGTGTTCAGCACGTTACTTATGATGTTTTTTTATAACGATTCACTGAAGAATGAGAAAGAGAAGTTTCAATCGTTGTTAAGAAAACATTAGAGAAAAATGTCTTAACTTTAGTGAACTGATAAATGAGGAAAATATTCTTATTAGAAGGTCACGTGTTGAAAACAACCAATTTTGTTCGTCTTATATCATTAACGATATTTTCAATTTTGTAGAATTGAAATCAATGTGAAACTTGAAGGATCGAATGTGCAATTTAGAGAACCTTAGTCCTTAGCTGGACAACCACCATTCAAGAGTATTAGTTCGCTCGTACAGCCTTATCAAATGTCACCCTGGCATTGGCAGTATCTTTGAGGTTTTCATACAGCTTGAAAAACGCTACCCCAAATGTTGTAAAAGGTGTCCGTGTGTCTCATCTCGGGGCTCGCTTAGAGGTGGGGCGATCGTTAATTATTCGGGACAATAACGGTGTTGATTTTTCAATTGGGGTTGCGCTCAACTTTACCCCGGGCGAAGTTTGACAGGATTTATGTCTTGTGTTTCCATCACAGGAAAAATTAAGAGGGACAAAACATGATTTTGCATCTGTTTGGTTTGTTCTCTGTCTTAATCGCTTTGCTGGTGTCAGACCTCAAAAGGCTGGAGGTACAATCAAAGGTTGAAGTTATCATTTAGATGAGGAAACAAAGGTCGATGGCATTGGAATAGAAGAACTAGGGTTAAATCATGCGATTTTTTGACGTTTTATTTGGAAATAAATTAGTCATCTCCTCTAATATATAATTTGTTTTTAAATTAATAAAAGAAAATTTTGGAGTCTCAGACAAAAATAGGAAGATTATTGTTTGTTAAAGAATATATGATAAAATGAAGAATAATATTTAATTGCATCACTAATTGTCATATGTAAGGGTGTGCAACGGATCGGGTCAACCCGCCAAACCCGCCTAAACCACCAAACCCCCACCGCAAAAAAATCGCCCAATACTAACCCGCACATTGCGTGGGTGTTAAATCTTGAAACCCGCATATGTATGAGCGGGTTATGGTTTGATCTATGTTCTTACGGGTTCAACTCGAGTAGACACAAAAACGATGTTGTTTTAGATTTTATTACTTACGTTTGTAATTTTTTTTTTGTTCCATTATAGTTTTTTTTCTTATTATTCTGTTACTATAATTTTGTCTCAATTTTCTACAAATTTTTGTAATGTAATGGTTTTTCTTTTTAGCAACATTTATTATATTTTAAGAGCAATTCACGGTTCTCATTAGCCCAACCCAAAAATAGGCTCAACCCGTACACTATTGGGTGACTCACAATTTAAACTAACCAACCTGTCCCAAACCACACATCATTGGGCAGTTGCGGTTGAAACTAACACAACCCGCCCCCAATCTACCCACTGCCCACCCTTGATGATATGAAATGATTCATAATTTTTCTCATCTTGTAATGTTATCTCTCTCTATATATTTTTTCATATATATCATCTACCGGTTGAAACGATTACTCGTAATCCAATTTTTTTCTCGATTCGTTGTCTGGTCCGATTTTTAAAACATTAATACCCAGACTAATCTCTCAGATGCCTCTTGCTTAGAGAGTAGAGGCCAAAGTTCAACAAGAATTTGATGAAATCCTCAATGCGAGAAGGATCATATTTCAAATATCCCTAGAATTATATAATTGATAATTGACCATTTAATAATGTTAAAAATCCTATTTGGTTGTCTAAATTATTTTATTTTGTAAATTATTAGTATATTATTGGTACCTCTAAATTAAAAGAAAGAAAATAGGACGAGAATAAAGAGAGATGAGGCAACATAAATTAAATAATTAATCCTATTTTTTTTTTAATATTTGATCCAATAATAAAAAGTATCTCCCTATTTATACGTTCATCCATGGCTGAAAACATTTAGTATAAAATTTTATTGTAATTTGTATAATATACGAACGGTTGAATCTAAATTTTGATATGTCGGTGTAAAATATTTTATGAGATAAAAATTGATTTGTTTTATTATATAAAAGTAGTTGATGAGGGTATTTTTGGACACTTCTGAGTCAACACTTGAGACCCAGCTACGTGTCGACCCTCGCAATGACAGGGACGTATTCCGGAATCCACAACGCCACGTTGGAGCATACACCTACTATGGCTTCTCCCTGGAACCTCATTTGCATCCAAGGAGGAGCGAGAAGCCCTGCTGGGACGTGTCGCTCTAAGCTCTACGCTGTGCCCTGGGTAGTCAGTTTCAGGGACTCAGCCGTTCACTTCGACCAGCTCCCCTTTTCACCTTGTTTCTTCTCTAGGACTCCACGGATCTCCGCTCTCCTCCACCATCTTATCGCTGCAGGCTTGACAAAGGCCCGCGGGCTTCGCCAAATAGGCCCAAAAGCCCAAGCTCAACGATTATCTCCTAAACGCCTCAGATTATCGGCTAAACACAGGGTTTCGACTACTTAACCGTATTTAGGCCCGACTAATCATCTTCAACGCCTATATATATCGGGGGCTATGTAAGCCCGATGTACGCTTGAATGACTTATATTACGTGCGAGTTCATTTGTTTCCTTACTATATTCTGTACCTTTTCTCTCTGAGCACTGATTACCACGCCGGAGGGGCTTCACCGGGATAAACCCCGGTCTGAGCCTTCTGCAGGTACACTCCCTGAGGAGCAGGACTCTGAACACAGCAGGTCAGTCCTCCCAGAACCTAGTACAGCTCGCTTGAGGACTTTTCAATCGACGACTCCACCTCAGCAAGAGGACCCACCTGTCATCCGACTGGACCATACTCGAGGTGTGTACCAGTTTTATGCACCAACAGTTTGGCACCGTCTGTGGGAACCGAGCAAAAAGCCTTCCCCTGATCATTTCTCTCTGCTCAGCTGAGCTTGAGTAATCACAAGGTCCAGTTAGATAGACACAAAACAGAAGAACGAGAAGACATGTCGAATAATCCAAACGCATACCCCTCAGCTCCCACCAACGAGGATAACTGCCCTCCCATGGTCAGACAAGACCGTCAACTCTGCCACCTGGGGCTGCGGGACAGACCTCAAGAGCTATGGAGGCATCTCGGGTTGATCTCCTTGAATGCCAAATGCAAGAGTTCAAGTCGAATGTACAACTCCCCCTCGCGTGCCTACTGCTAACCCCCGTCCAGGGGAAACCATCTCTCTAGACTGCAGGGCCCGAGGAGTGACCCCAAGATCACGATGCTCGTGTGGAATCTTCAAATGGGCTTGTGCTTGAGGGTCGCCCTCCACCTTGCCATACTGGGGCTACTGGACTGGAGAGCCCCCCGACCACGTCAAGACCCCATTCTCCACGAAGACATGGTGCCAAGGACTGACCAGGGCTACCCTTGGGCTCAGCTTCCTAGCCACGCAGTAAGATCCGACCTGAGGGCCCATCGTGGGCAGGGCCAGACGCCTACCCGCCACCCTCTCACCACCACGGCGTTCGAGTAGTGGCCAACTGTGAGCATGCAACTCAAAGGCGGAGACGAGTAGCCCTCCATCCTACTAGAGATGGAGATGAGCGCCCTCCAGCCTGTCTTCTCAACGGTATTCCGACCCCCTGAGTCGCATCCCAGCTCTCGGTGTTGCGAGTGATTCTCCACGGTTACATTTCGACCCTCTGAGTCGCATTCCGGCTCTCGGTGTCGCGAGTAATTCTCTACGGCTGTATTCCGACCCCCTGAGTCGTATCCCGACTCTCGGCGTCACGAGTGGTTCTCCACGGCTGCATTCCGACCCCCTGAGTTGTATCCCGACTCTCGGCGTCACGAGTGGTTCTCCACGGCTGCATTCTGACCCCCTGAGTTGTGTCCCAACTCTCGGTGTCGCGAATGATTATCCTCAGTGGTACTCTGACCTCCTGAGTCGCGGATAATTCTCCAAATCAACATCCCGACTCTCGGCGTCACGAGTAACTCTCTACAAGTCTCATCCCGGCGCTCAGCGTCGAGGGTGACAACCAGACCCTCTCCGGAAGTCAATAGTCCGTACCCGGGGATAGACTTAGGTCATCCACCAAGGGCGGGGCATTGATTGGGTCTGAGGGCCTACAAACAAGTACCTCTCCCTACCAGTCGACTATAAGTCCGGCGTTCTAAAAGGGAAGGTGCTCCTGCATGGACTAAATGGAGATAACCTGAAAGGGTTCTTGAATGAGCCTGACTACGGAGAACTCCCCGATGATCGGCCACAAAGGTCCAACCACCATGTGCGCTCCTGTGGACCGAGAGGATCAGCTACCCTGGGAAACCCTACTCCTAAGTTCACGACATGATTTCTTTACAATCAGCTCGTGTCCCGAACTGGGGGGCTAGTGGACTATGGTCCTAGACAGAGACGAGAAGTTCTTAAAGTTTTTGTAAACTTTTCAAAATTTTACAACTCTAAAAACTATGCTAGGCAAAGAATGATTTGGCGAAAACGTTGCAAGAAAGGAGTAAACTCTGAAGTACCCTGGTAATGCCGCTTAAAAGCTTAAATGCTCCCGCATAGAAAAACATGAGTAAGCGAAAAAGAGTCTGCAAAATCCTAAGTCCTGAAAAAGCGATGGTCTGGACTCAGTCCTCTCCACCCTTGTTGTGAGAGGCGTCTATGCGAGTGGAAGTGGCGTCGATATTGCATTCCTCAGCCCTCTCGTCAGCACTGTCCTCCACGACATCCCTCTGCCCAGTGCCCTTGTACGTGGCCCCGTCTAGGGCATCAGCCTCGATGTCCCATATCCAGAACCATCAAGTTTGACGGGCACTGTCCGGCCGCGCTACTCCTAGCCGGCATAGTCCAAATAGCAACATGCACCTCCCTGCCATTCTACTTCGAGTCGGTAGGGTCTAGGTAGCGACAGGCACCGCTATGTCGTGCTACTCTTAGCCATCAGGGTCCAGGGGATGACCTTCTTCAAGAACGTCATCCAGGAGTGCTGTCCAAAAATTTCGCTACACCACCTCGGGCCAGCGTCATCTTATCCTGCCTCCCTGCCCTGCTGTGCTACCTCAGGCTGGCAGGGCACAGATAGTGACCTTCTCCAAATGTATGGGCCACGGGTCTAAGCGAGCAACGCCCTGACGTGCTCGATGCTCCCTTCCCGCATGCCTCACTAGTCGAGCAAGTCGCAGTGAAAAATGCCATGCGTCGGAGTAATGAAAAAGACTAAGGGGTGCAAGGGTGCAAGGGGCAAGGTAAACCAAGGCTACAAGAATTACAGATAAATTGTAAGTTTTTAAAATGTGTTTTGCTCTCCCCTTTTTGCTCCACCCTTTATGCTACTCCTTCTGCACACATCAAAAAAGAAAAATATATTAAGGGGGGTGAGAGGCGCTGCCCTCTCCCCCAATTCAATTAAAAAAAAAAATGGGAGGGGGCAAGCTTGCCCCCTGACCAGCACCCATAACTGGGCGCTGGTGACCCTAGCGCCCAGCCCAAAACTGGGCGCTGTCCCCAGCGCCCAGTTGGGCGTTGGTGTCTGACCAGCGCCCAAAATGGGCGCTGGGGCCCAGCGCCCACTTGGGCACTGGTCAGCCCAGGTGGGCTATCGCCACTTGCACGGCGGTGGTCAGTGAGCTCCCGGTCACTCGCCACGTGCCTGCCCCTTGTAGTTCTCATTTATTTTTCCCGCGGTGAAAGCCAGTCCGTGCTCAGGGCCTATTTACGGTGAATGTGTGTCGTCTTGAAAATCGAAAAAATTCGGGGCCGCCCTGCCGTGCTACCTGACCTCGGACCCTGGACCCCGACGGTATGGGAGTGTATTTCAATTTAACTCCTCTAAAAAAGTTCAACTCTTGCAAAATTGTCGCCGTGAAATCTAAAATATTCGGGGTCGCCCTACCGTGCTACTTGACCTTGGACCCCGGCGATATGGGAGCGTATTTCAAATTAGCTCCTCTAAAAAAGTTAAACTCCTGGAAAATTATCAATGTGAAATCGAAAAAATTTGGGGTCGCCCTGCCGTGCTACCTAACCCCGGACCTCGGCCGTAGGGGAGCGTATTGCAAATTAACTCATCTAAAAAATTTCAACTCTTGAAAAATTGCCGTCCTGAAAATCGAAGAAATTCGGGACCGCCCTGCCATGCTACCTGACCCCGGACCCCGACCATGTGGAGGCCTATTTCGAATAAGCTCCTCAAGAAAAAACTAACTCTTGAAAAAGTGTCGATCAGAGGTGTTTCTCGCAATTCAAAGTTTCCAGGACGTTCGTTTCAGCCAGGAATTGATATCCTTGACCATTTCATTTCCCTCGTCGCACAGGGCTAGGGGGGCTACTGATGAGGGTATTTTTGGACACCTCTGAGTCAACACTTGAGACCCAGCCACGTGTTGACCCTCGCAATGACAGGGACGTATTCCGGAATCCACAACGCCACGTTGGAGCATACATCTACTACGGCTCCTCCCTGGAACCTCATTTGCATCCAAGGAGGAACGAGAAGCCCTGCTGGGACGTGTCGCTCTGAGCTCTACGCTGTGCCCTGGGTAGTCAGTTTCAGGGACTCAGCCGTTCACCTCGACCAGCTCCCCTTTTCACCTTGTTTCTTCTCTAGGACTCCACGGATCTCCGCTTTCCTCCACCATCTTATCGCTGCAGGCTTGATAAAGGCCCGCGGGCTTCGCTAAATGGGCCCAAAAGCCCAAGCTCAACGATTATCTCCTAAACGCCTCAGATTATCGGCTAAACACAGGGTTTCGACTACTTAACCGTATTTAGACCTGACTAATCATCTCCAACGCCTATATATATCGGGGGCTATGTAAGCCCGATGTACGCTTGAATGACTTACATTACGTGCGAGTTCATTTGTTTCCTTACTATATTCTGTACCTTTTCTCTCTGAGCACTGATTACCACGCCGGAGGGGCTTCACCGGGATAAACCCCGGTCTGAGCCTTCTGCAGGTACACTCCCTGAGGAGCAGGACTCTGAACACAGCAGGTCAGTCCTCCCAGGACCCAGCACAGCTCGCTTGAGGACTTTTCAATCGACGACTCCACTTCAGCAAGAGGACCCACCTGTCATCCGACTGGACCATACTCGAGGTGTGTACCAGTTTTATGCACCAACAGTAGCTTATAAAAGTTAATATGTTTTATCCCCTCTACTTTGATCTTATTTCATTTTGTTCCCTCAACTTTAAAAGTCTATATTTTACTGCTTCTAGAACTTTTTTTATTTAATTCAATGGAACATTGTTTTTAAAAATAGCAAAATTATATTTTTGTTAAAAAATAAGAAAATAGAAATAAAGAAGAAAAAAGGGATATATATAGAGAAAATGCTAGTTTTTCACTTTTATTATCTTTAAATATAAATATAAATTTTAAAAAATAAAATAGAGGTCAATTAAATTTTATATTTTTATAATAAAATGTGTTATTATCTATTTAGTCAAGAATAAAAAGGGGTGGTGTTTAGCTTTTAAAGTAGAAGGGTCAAAATAAATGAATTTTTAACCATAAATTCATGTATAAGACTTTAATTAAAATGACCCTTTCAGTCCAATTAAAATATATATATATATATATATTTTTTATTTTTATTTTTTTATTTCAACATAACCACACTAGTGTAATTGAGATGCTTTATTTATAAGTGAGTATATATATTTGTTGAAGTACTGTTGTTTGGGTTTTTGAGATTTTCATTGATTAATTTCTCATGCAATATTTATAGTGAGACTTTGGTTGATTAATTAATGGTATTGCAATAAAATTTAGGAGTTTTTAGGCTTTCACCTAATATTAGCCAACATATTAAAATGGGACCCAAGGGACAAATCCCATACCATCTTAAACCCATTTATTTATTTTTTTAAATAAAAATTCATTTTAGCAAAACACACACGCACACGCTTGGGTGATAAAGAAGAACATATCCACAACGTGAATCAAGTGTCAGAAATGAAAGGATTTTGGTTGATTCAATTTTTCCTTTTTATTCATGTTGCCATAAGATACAAAATACTTCATTGTCAAGTGCGTACTTCGATTCGGTGAAGATCAAGTGTTGTGGCAACAAGTGTTTCTTAGCGGTAAGGTTCTTTTGGTGGGAAAGACAATTGATGACAAGTTTTTCTAGCATCAAGGGTGACCGCGTGGAGTGTCTCGATAGAATTTTACGACAATGACATCTGAATTGTAAATATTTGTTGTGCATCATTTTTTTTTATGGATGTGACTAAATATTTGCTACTTAGTTTCTATTCTTAATATGAGCGTCAATATGTGATATGAAAGTTACTGCACCTTTGATAGGTGATATTAAATTTATTGTACAATAGTTATTACTTCAATGAGATTTAATTTTTTTAAATATTGTTGTGCAATAAATATTTGAAAACTCGGTGTAAACATTTTAAAATATGGTTCAAAATATTATTGTGCAATATAATATTATTGTACAACAAATATCAATGGAAGATTGAGTTTTTCATAAATAAAAATGAATAATGAGAATTTTATGAAATTAATGTGGAAAATGATAAGATATCTTATAATTCTAGGCACATTTTTATTTTGTATTTTTTTTTTATGAATTTAGTGCATGTAGAGGGCAAAGAACGACAAGAGGAAAGTCCCAACCAAAGAGCCAACAATAGGCAAAGAGGCGGCAACATCGCCGGTGATTGCCACCGGAGATGGAGCCGGACTCTCCACAGTGGCCATTGCTCCAGCGATGGAGGCAGCTACAACAAGAAGGACTACAAAGGTAATTTTCTTCATTTCCATGGTGAAAAATTGAAAGGCTTGTTTGGGAAGAAACCTACAACAACAAATATGAGAAAATTGTTGTGGTTTCTTGCCCTTTTTTTTTTTTATGTAGGAGGAAGGGAGAAGGTATTTATATGTTTGATTAGGGGTATTTTGGGAATTAAATGGATGGATTTTGTGTTGTTTTTTTTTTATCAACAAATAGGGGCCAAAGCTTGTTGTTTTGAATGAGTCTTTCCATAAAGGCAATCACAAATTTATTTCTTCCTATTTTTGGTAATCAAGAAAATGATTATATTTGTTGATTGATGAAAATTTGAATAAAAATTATAATTTAACCGCACTTGAAGTTATTGATATATCGCGTAGATTATTCTGTATTAGTTATTAAAGAAAATATGAAAAGTAATTTATTAATATAGAGACATTATGGACATGAAGAAATTTTTTAGTTATAACATAAATAAAACTACGTGCGCGCTGCTGCTGCCATCCTTTTGACGGACAGGACTCAAGATTGGGATTGGTCCTGGGCTAGGCCTTGGGATTGGTCCTGGTCTAAGCCTTGGGGAATGCTTAGCTTGGGTCTTTCAATATCTTTTGTTTTCTTTTTTGTTCTTTATATAAGAGCAGACATTCTTCAACATATATGTATTAAAACATAATGCATTTGCATTCATGAATTTTCCCGGATTCTTTGTTCTTGAGAGAGAGAAAAAGAGAGAAAGTTTTTGCATATTTTGATATTTTATGTTAATTGAACTTTCGGTTTCTAATGCCGGTCCTCTAAGTTGTTGATTGTTAGATCTTAGGAGACAAACGCTTGATCAAACTATTAGCACCAGTGCGGGAGCAAATTCTGTTTCAAGGAGATATCGTAATACATTTGATTCGATCGTCCATTATGGTATTTGATTATATTTTTCTTTTGTAATACAATAAGTAGTTTCTAATTAGTTCTTTCTGTTTATTTTCTGTCCAACATTCTGTATTTATTTTTTGTACTGTACTTTCAATTCTTATTCTGAAATTTTATTGCAATATACTAATCAAGAATATTTATGTAACTAATAACCTATATTTTTTTTATATTTAATTATTTACCAGATCACATTTTCCAACAAATATTAATTTTTGAATTTAACAGTTAAATGAAATTAACTAAAAATCTAAACTAGTTGTGTCTAATGTATAACAAATGTGCTTGATTAAAAATAAAATAATCACTTACAATTACGTGAAAAAAATTAAATGATGTTCATATGACTTATTATTTTATCACTTAGAATCATACATTTTTCTTCAGTAGTACAAGTATTATTAAATTATAATCATTTGAAAATAGGACATTTACCACTTACCTTCTCTTCTCTTATCATTTTGCCTAAAACTAACGAATCTCTCTTATCATTTAAAAACTATCAGTCAAGTCCTCTGACCTATTTGTTTTTGGAAAAAAACATAAATGCCTTCTCTTATTTAAACAAATATTTTTTTATTCTCTTATTTTTTTTAAAAAAAAAAAAAATCACTAATTTCCCTATTTTTAAAAAATTACTTTTTACTCCTATATATATTTTTTTTTAATTACATTTACCCAAAACCCACCTCACCCACTACCACCACCACCCCATTTTTTTTATTTGTTAAAAAAGAAAAGGATGTGTGTGTGTATATATATATATATATAAGGTTGTGAGTGTAAAAAGATGAAAGAGAAAAATATAACAAGAACCTAAAAGGATATTTATGTATTCCATTTTTTAATTAATTAAATATTTTTGGTGGAATTGTCATGATAAAAAAGATCAATAATTTTTAACTCATAGGAGAACTAAAAAATATTTAACCAAAAATAGGAGGGGAATGACTGGTATTTGACAAATGAGAGGTTATTGTTTTAGACAAAATGACATGAGAGATGAGTAGTAAATACCCTTTTAACATATACAAAAAAAATATAAAATAAAGTTCTAGAGAAAAAAAAAAGTAATACCAATAAACAAAATAGAGCAAGAAATTTGAAGGAAGAATTTTTTTTTTTCTTTTAAGAAATAAGTTACAAGAAACATTTAAAAATACAAACTCATTCTTATAGAAAATATTTTTAAAAATTATTTAATTATTTTAACAATTAATAAATTTAACAATTAAATTTTAAAATTTTAAATTTAGCACTTATCAACTTTCAGCGCTTAATTTAGATTTATTAAATAGGCCATAAAATTCTATTCCCCCCACAGAAAATAGATTAAAATAGTCTAAGTTGTGTTTGATTGAAACACTTACAAATAAATTTGGGGAAAATAATTTAAGTTAAAGATTAAAGTAAGGGCCAAATTGAAAATACAATAAAAGTTCAAGGACCCTTAGTTAAAAATTAGACCGAGTCATTTAATTAGAGTGTGAATAGATATTGTAGTGTCAATAGGGTTTTTCATTTTTTTTTTTTTCTTGATGTGACAATGTTTTTTGTTTAATTATTTATTTATATTTAATAGTCAGTTGTCAGCACTCCCTCCATCCCCACCTACCTTTGGATTTCAGACCACTGGTCGTCAAACTTCTGTCATCGATTGCCAGAATTTTTTTAAAATTTATCTTTAGTTACATCTTTTGATGTATTTTTTTTGGAGACGGTTGATCATGCAATTCTAATTATAACATTAATGTTTCCGTAAACTCTAATAGATGTGATTAGGAGTAAACTATTTATTTGGTCAATTCATTTTTTAAAAATATTAATTATATATTTAATAATTTCAATTGTAATTTAAAATTATAAATAATGAGCTAAACAAATATTGATTGGAAAAATCAAAATTATAACATTTTAAAATCTTTATATTAACGCGTACTAACTTTAATTATTTTCAATCCATTTTTACTTTACAAATTTATGATTCACCCATATTACTTATAATAAATTTTAAAAATTATTATTTTTTTGATATAGGAAATAAAGAAAATTATTTTTTTATTTTAATTAGAAGAAAAATTTGGAAAGATAAAATATTATTTTTATTATATATTTTTTGAATAAATGTGAATTTTCCCCCACCATCAAAAGTAGTAGGGAGTGATATGCAGCTTTTAAAAATTGAGTGGCTAAAATATAGTAAAATTAAAATATAAGGGGTTAAAAGAAAGGAGAAAAGTCTATTTCAAAATTTAGTTTAACTAACCTCTCCCCCCATGTGCCACGTGGTCTTGCGGGCTGAGAGAAGACGTGTGCCAGCGTCCGACGTCGTTCCTCCTCCCACCCTGCTCCAGCTGCCCACGCTGCCGCGGGGTCCACGCGCCTCCACCTAAGGCCGACGCTCACCTATATATACCTCCTCCCCCTTACTCTCTACCTCCATCATCCTCACCTTCTCATTCTCTCTCATATCTCCAATCGGTGTTGGTTTCTCTCTCCACAAATCCCTCGATCCTCTCTCTTATCTATAATGTCGGCATTCAATTCTCTGTTTATGTTCGTCTTTGCTGTTGCTGCGATTTTCTCCGCTGTATCGGCACAGGATTTCGGTAGTGCTCCGGCTCCGGCACCGGAGTTGGACCACGGATCGGGATACTCCGTTCCGATCTCCGGCGCAATTGTGATATCCTCGCTGTTCGTCTCTCTGATTGCGCTGATCAAGCAGTAGATCGGAGCTTTGTGCGATTCGATTCCGATTTGATGCACAGAAGCTGGAAATTTACCATGTTAGTTCCATCGATTGCGTGAGCTCCACAGACATAGATTATATATAGATATGTATATAATACGTGATTTTGTATTTATTCATTTGGTGATGGATTCGTTTTGATAGCAGAGTTGAATAAAGTGATCATTTTCTTCTATATCTTTGTAATTGATAAATCATCCGACTGTTACATTTTTATTATTATTTTATAGTTAAATCATCCATTTGTATCGAGAGAGAGTTGTACACATATTGTGTTACTCCTAAATAATTATTATGAAGTTATATTCATTTTATTATTTGGAAAAAGAGAATGAAGTAATACTATTGGAACATATTTTTTATAGTTGTTGTATGGTAAATTTGGTGATGGACCAAATAATTGTCGTGAATTACTATTTAATTAAGTATCATAAATAAGTTTGATAATAGTTGTTAAGTAGTAACATTTGTTTTTTGAGAGTAACAACCCATGTTTCATATATCAAGAATCAAAGGCAATCGGAAAAATCAGTTTTCCATTTTTACTGAAAAAATGGAAGAACAACTACATGTGTCACAACCCATCCCGGTTACCCGATCCATGAGGGCCGGTGTGACAACGATACAACTTATCCGAAAATTTACTAACACTATTTAAAAAAATATCTTACACAAAGAAATATTATTTACTAATGTCAACAAAATACATATACCTCATTTTATTGGGAACTCTCTTGATCTTACAACAAAAGTATTAATTCATTTTAACCTACCAACATATACATCCAAAAGCAAAAATCACTGTCAAGATACTCCTCGCTACTGCCCTTCCGGATTTGACTTACTACCAGTAGGGGACAAAAGTTTCTCTACAGCACCTGCGAGTGTACTACTTTCTTAGAAATTTTAAAATATATTTTCGAAATAATAATATATTCTCAATACATTTTTAAAAGGGATCAAGCGTAATTATACGAATACCATAACATAAACCTCTTTTCTTAAAATAAACAGTGAACATAAATAAACGAATATATATATTTATATATTTCTACAATCTATTCAGTGTAAAACCATACTAATCACTATATGTAATAAATCACCAATCTTAGTAAAAACACCTCATACATACCGACTAAACCATAGTGATCGTTTTAACCTCACGATCGGGAGTTGCAACGGTACCGTAACCATCCGTAAGATATGCCTTCCTAGCGGACTTAACTGCCCAGATCACTGCCTACCGGACGTCTTCGGAAGCCAATAATATAAATCACCAAATATATCAATCACCATAATAAATCTCCATCTGCCGGACCACCCTCCGGATAGACCATAATATGAATCACCATCTGCCGGACCACCCTCCGGACATGACATCATAAACTATGGCATAGTCTAACCAACAACACAAATCAAAGTAATAACACCATCATCAAATCAATTATCGTCAATTTCCAACAAAATTATTCATGATATCTTTCTTTTTAAAACCCTACAATTCAACGGAAATTCATTTTTTACCAACTCACACAAAACCTGCTCGATCCACCACATTTATAAAATCATGCAGTTTAAGTAATCATTAGGTCATCATATATGTACATAGAAAAATATTTTAGTAAGAAGACAGTACACTCACCCGAAAATTCGTACTTGCAAGCCCCCCTGTCTCCCTGCTACTAAGTCTCCGAAAATTGTGAACCTATTTGTGACAGGACCTAAATTAATAATGTAGCGAAAAACAACCTAATTGTGTGATGCAAGCCCTACGTTTATTAAATTCCCCGTCCCACATTTTGTCATTTAATATGTTAAGGCTATAAACTAATTCAGTGAAACATAAAAACTAATAAGAGACGTTACTTACTTCGGAACAGTTGTCAATTGTTTTTAGAAATTCCTTAGAATATACTTCTACTCCCCACCGCCTAAGCGGAAATACACCGCCTAGGCAAACAGACGATTTCTTGCTCTCTGTTCTTTTACCGCCTAAGCGAACTTCCACCGCCTAAGCGCTCATGCGATTTCTTGCTCTCTGTTGTTTTACCGCCTAAGCGAACTTCCACCGCCTAAGTGATCATGCGATTTCTTACTCTCTATTGTTTTATCGCCTAAGCGAACTTTCATCGCTTAAGCGATCATGCGATTTCTTGCTCTCTGTTGTTTTACCGCCTAAGCGAACTTTCACCGCCTAAGTAATCCTTGCTTCTTCTTTAACAGAACAGAACAGACCTGTCCTTTACCCCTTCTCGTCACCAGTTCCGACCCTTAAATTCCTCACTCCACCTCTACGATCAACTATCCCAAATTTACAACTGATACTACCAACCTCATTCCCTTCACTCCAACTAAAACATCCACTAAAACAACACCTCAAACCACCGGTTGCAACTCCAAACAGCAAAACAGAGCACAAACCTTCACACACACATACCTACTTCCATATGACCCCAGAAAATGTTACACTTGCATACTCCTACAGCCCAAACGACCCTCAACCCTGAGAAAACACCCTGAACCAGTACCAGTGATCTCTGGCAGCTTCTCTGATGGCTTCTTCTCCTTCACTTTTTTTTTTCTCTCTCTCTCTCTCGCTCTTTCTCTTGGTTGTTTCTTCCAGAATGATGGTGATCATTCCTCACCACGTTTATATATATATATATATATATATATATATATATATATATATATATATATATATATATATATATATATATATATATATATATATAGATTTGTGGAGCAAACTCATGCCACGTTGCAATTCCTCTTTCTCTCTCCCATTCCTCTCGTTGTGGTCATCACTGCACAAACACTCATGCACACACTATATATATATTATATGTATTTATAAAATATCTTTAGTCAAAATACTATTTTCTCCCCCCCAAACTTCTAATTTTTCTTACCTTTTTTTTTTTTTTTTTCAAAATACACTTAAATGGCGTACAACCATGAAATCAGGGTCTTACAACATGGGTATAAAAAGATTAGCAAACTTGATTGCAAACATGGCTGGAGCACCAATTGTCGCCGCAACAACGTGAATCTTTACCACAGAAACACCCCCACACAACTGCAACTTTATGAATCTCCATCGGAATTTTGAACAACTGCAGTTGTCGGAGTACCAGAACACCCTTGGGCGTTGGAGCACCAATCGCCTTCATAGCACTGTTAATCTCCATCGCTTGATCACCCCACACCGCTGCAGCACTATGAATATCTCTCCATCGAAAATCTTGAACACTTGCAGAAATTTGCTTGGGCCGAGAATATGAATAAAAATAGAAAACTAAAAATAAAAATAAAACCAACCAAAATCTTTTCATTTTTGTTTGCAAAAATCATGGGATTTGAACCGAGCATATTTCAACATTTATGATTGATGAGCTGCAATCAATTATGGAATTTTTTTAAGTAAAAAATAATATTTATAGGCTTTGTTGTGTTTAGATTGTGGTTCACGTGGCCCATTCTAAATTATTTCTTAAAAATGGATCGTTATCTAAAAAAACCTAAATAAAATCAATTAATTTGAGTAACCACATGTTGAACTATTTGAATATAGATTGGAACCTATGGCATCCCACGATTATTCATTAGCCAATCCCTGCCCTAAAATTTTTTTTGTCGTCTAGAATCTCGATAATTCTCCGAATGGACCACCTTCGCCAGTTCTCAATCGTCGTCACCACCATACCCCATATACTGGTTCCTCTAACGCAAGTGATGCAATTGACGCCCAAATCGGAACTTTGTCGTTCCTCTTTCTCTCTCTAGAAAATTCAAGATCTGTTGTTTTTGTTACACCCAATCTAAAGTTTTTAGATTTCTCTATATCTCTCTCTTTTGATGTGAAAAATTCAGGATCCACGAATATTTGTTGTGTTTGTTTGATTTTTGCTATTATTTTGTTTGATTTTCTTGCAATATTTGTCGTGTCATTGTTAGTTTTGTTGTGATTTTTTGCATTTTTTTACATGTTTATGTGTTTGTTGTTAATTGAATTGTTTCTCTGGGTCGTTTGTTGCATTTTTGTGCTGGTCCATCTGGCGAGTCTCATTGACAGCTAATGGAGATGACGAGGGAGATGCGAGACATTTCCCGGATGAACCTGCAGAGCATACAACAACTTATCTGAGGATTGACTCATTCAACAAATATAAATCCCTCAATTCCAGTGTCCCACAAATCTCGTGAGGATTACAGGAGGATTGACCAAGATCTCGAAAAATACTTGTCAAACAAGTCTTCCCACACCTATAAATACAGGGGAAACTATTGACCAAGATCTTGAGAAAGACTAGACAAACAAGTCTTTCCACACTATAAATACAAGGGGGCACAACGAGACTAAGTTATACACAATTGGCTATGGAAAATTGTGTCCAAATTCATTTAGACCAAAACTTTATTAATTTTTACATCGAAAGTATAGCGTCAGTCGCTTTACTCCCCGTGTGCATTATTTTGCAGAAACCCTAGTTCAAAATTGTATTCGAGATCAGAGGTGCACTACATTTGATGAACTAATTTCGAACATCATCAATTGCCATAATAACCAAAAAATCAAATTTTTATTTGATATTTTTTTATCTCAAATTTTGAAATTTTATTTACAATTTGTATGGAAATGTCTTTGGAAGAGGTAATAGGTAGGGGGTACACCACCAAAAGATAAATAGAGGGAAAATTGAGAGGCAATCACGTCGAAACGTCCTCTTTGCTCCTAATAAAAAACTCTTTGCTTCTAGTCTAAGTTGGGTTTGATTGAAACACTTCAAAATAACTTTAGGGGGAATAATTTAATTTCAAAATTAAACTAGGGACCAAATTGAAAATACAAATATGTTCAAGAACCAATAGTTAAATTGATATTAATTTAATTAGACTGAGTCATTAATGATGAGTCTTACTTAATTGGGAAACCCTATTGGCCCTCCAAAAACGTTCTATTTACCAGGGATGGTCATGGGCTTGGGGGTCCGCCCAGTCCGAATGGCTCGGCCCTATTTTTTTAAGGTTTGAGCTTAGGGTTTGAGCCCATGGGCCGGGCCTGAGCCTAGGTATTAGGGCCCAATTAAAATTAGGGCCGGGTTTTGGTAAGGCCCAAAAATTTTAGGCTCGGCCCCAAGAATATTTAAAAACATAAAATAATATATATATATATATATATAGACACACATACATTACAATACAACCCTAATATTTAGAATATTGGTTTCCATTAGAAATTGTAATTTTAATATTTCTTGTTGATTTGATTTGTTTATAATTTTAATATTTCTTGTTGGTTTGGTGTTGAATTTTTTGTATTTATTTTTGAAATTTAAAAAAAAAAAAAATAGGGCTGGGGGTCCGTGGGCCGGGCTTGAGCATAGAATTAAGGCCCGATCACCAGGCCGGGCCGGGCTAGGGCCCAACATTTTTTTGAAATACACTAGTCTAAGCCAGGCCCGAACCCGGCCCGGCCCGGCCCATGACCATCCCTACTATTTACCTTTTCCCCTCTCAAAAAATAGTATAATTGGAGTGTAAATAGATATTGTGGAGTGTCAATAGCATTTTTCAATTTATTTTTTAATATTGTTTATTTAATTTTTCCAAAGATGAGGAATGAGATATACATTTGTTTTCCATCTAAAATTGATTAAAAACAATGAATTATTGATGTGATTTTTTTTATATTTTTTTAATAATAAATAAAGATAATAGTGTTATAAATTTGAAAATATTAATTTTTATGTTTAATAATTTAAATTATAATTTGAAATTATAAAGAATGTGTCAAACAAATAGAATTTATAATATAAAAAATAATTTTAATACTAAATTTAGATTGAAAAAAATATATTTTATATATTTTTGAAATTTTCCTTTGGTTGAAAGTCAAAGTTAAAAATAAAAAGGAGTGATATGTAAATTTTTAAAATAGAGTGGTTCAAATGGAATAAACATAAGATATAGGGGCATAAAAGGAAATTAATCAAAAATATTAAAATTAAGAAAGGAGAAAAGTCTATCATAATATAGTCATAGTTTAACTAACCTTTCTCTTTCTCTACCCTGTCGTCTTGCGGTCTGAGAGAAGACGTGTGCCGGTGGCCAACCGCCGCTCCTCCACCTGTCCACTCTCCCGTGGGGTCCACGCGCCTCCACCTAAGGCCCACGCTCACCTATATATACTGTTGAAACAAATGAATTTTAATTTAATTTTTAGAATAAAAAGTGCCAAATGTGTCAAATTGATTTTTTCCCTCAAAACCTTTTATCCCACATTGGTTGGGAGAGGTGAAATTAAAGTGGTTATCTAGGGGTATGTGAGACACTTGGGATGTGCCCCAAGGGGTACCCACATTTTGTGGAGGGGAGAGGGGTTACATCCCTACCGATTTACCACACGCGCGCGCCGCCGCCGGCCGGCCGTGCCGAGTTGAGCGTGTGATGAGGTGGCACTTATTTATTTTTTAGGATTTTTTTTAAAAAAAATAGTTTATTTAATTAAAAAAAAAAAAAAAACTGTTTTAGTTAATAAAAAAATTCGAACCGTTTAAAAAAAAAAAAACAAAAAAAAAAAAAACGTTTTATTTAATAAAAACGTTTTAACGTTTTAAATTAATTTTGTTTAACGTTTTGACCTTTTTTTTTTTTTATTAATTTTTTTAAAACGGTTCATTTTTTTTTCCCTATAAATACCAGTTTTTTTTCTTCAATTTTAAGAGAGAAAAAAAAAAAACAGAACACTGTTTCTGCTCCTGTTTCAGAACTGTTTCTGTTTCGGCTTTGTTTCTGTTTCTGTTTTGACTTTGTTTCTGTTTCTGTTCCGAAACATTTTCGGTTTGATCTTCCGGAATTGTTCTGATCTGTTCCGGTACTATTTTTTCAATTCGATTTTGGATTCCGAGCAGTTTGTTCGTTTTGCGAACAGTGTGTGGGGATGTTTGGTTTTCGGGACTTCTACAGTGCAAAGAACGTCTTAGACAGAGAAGAATTCTGGGCTGTTTTATCCTGGGGACGACGGGGCTGATACACTGCTTGCACGTTCTTGGGCAGAGCCACGAAACGTCTTAAACATAAGATATAGGGGCATAAAAGGAAATTAATCAAAAATATTAAAATTAAGAAAGGAGAAAAGTCTATCATAATATAGTCATAGTTTAACTAACCTTCCTCTCTCTCTACCATGTCGTCTTGCGGTCTGAGAGAAGACGTGTGCCGGTGGCCAACCGCCGCTCCTCCACCTGTCCACTCTCCCCCGGGGTCCACGCGCCTCCACCTAAGGTCCACGCTCACCTATATATACCTCCTCCCCTTCCTCTTTACCTCCATCATCCTCGCCTTCTAATTCTCTCTCATATCTTCAATCCCAGTTGCCTTCTCTCTCTACAAATCCCTCCCTCCTCTCTCTACAATGGCGGCATTCAAGTCTCTGTTTATGTTCATCTTTGCTGTTGCTGCAATTTTCTCTGCCGTATCGGCACAGGATTTCGGTAGTGCTCCGGCTCCGGCACCGGAGTTGGACCACGGATCGGGATATTCCGTTCCGATCTCCAGCGCAATTGTGATATCCTCGCTGTTCGTCTCTCTGATCGCCCTGATGAAGCAGTAGATCGGATCTTTGTGCGATTCGATTCCGATTTGATGCACAGTCGCTGGAAATTCACTATGTGAAGTTCGATCGATTTCGTGAGTTTTACATATATAGATCGATAGATACACACACATATACATATACATGATATTGTATTTATTAATTCGATGATGTATTCATTTTGAAAGGAGAGCGGAATAAAGTGATCATTTTCTTGTATGTCTTCATAATTTCTTGATTTAAACTTGGGTAGTTATTCTTTCGTTGTCAAATCATTTGTGTAAATTGAGAGTTACACTTAAGAGCGACGTGTTAGATTTTTTATCTTGCATCAATTATTTGAGAATACTCAAACCACTGTATAAAACAAATGAATTATTCCACCAGAAATCATATAATTTTAAGTTAAAATCTACTAATAATATTCATCTCGCGAGGAAATTTTGCATATGCTTGTGAGATTTTTTTTACAGTATTAATTTGTTAAAAATGAAAATTAAGTGCCAAAATAGGTACAATTTTAAGTGATAATTTGAAAGAACAAAAAAATCAATTATAACTGTTTTTGTATATGGGCCGTAAACCCCTCATTAAGTTTTAGGCAATACTAAGCATGAAACGTGTATTTTGGGAATTATACAAAATGACACTATGAATACCGAAAATGTGTGTAGTTTTCATGTGTTTACAAACAAGCATAATGCTCATCCAATTTTCCGTTGCTAAGTAAACACATATAGAGTAATAATTAACAATAACGAGTTTAACATGATCTAAAATACATATATTGTGTTACCTCTAAATAATTACTGTGCAATTACATTTATTTTATTATTTAAAAAAGAAAGAAAGAATGAAATAATAAAAATCAATATTCCAAATACCAAGAATCAAAGGCAATTGTGAAAAAACATTTCCTATTTTTTGAACAGACATGTGTATCAGAAGATTACCAAACTTGATTGCAAACACTGCCAAAGCACCATTCCTCGTTGCAGCATTGTGAATCTCCATAGCTGAAACACCCCCACACAACCGCGACACTATGAATCTCCATTGAAATCTTGCACAATTGCGACCGTTGGAGTACCAAAACATAGCCGAAGCACTAATTGCTGCAGTAGTACTGTTAATCTCCACCGCCAGATCACCCCACACTGTCGTAACATTATGAATCTCTCTCCACCAAAAATCTTGAACAATTGTAGAATTTTGCTTGTGCTGAGAATACGAATAAAAATAGAAAAGTAAAATTAAAAATAAAATAAACCAAAATCTTTCTAATTTTTTTCACACACGTCATGGGATTTCAATGTAGCATATTTTGGCGTCTATGATTGATGAGTCACACGTATATTAATTATGGGATTTTTTTAAATGAAAAATAAATATTTATAAGATTTATGGTGTTGCATTGAAGTTCATGTGGCCCGTTCTAAATTACTTCTTAAAAATAGGTTGTTATCTAAAAAATTCTAAGTAAAATCAGTTAATTTGAGACAACCACATGTTGAACTATTTGAATATAGATTGGAACCTATGGCACCAGTCCCTCCAACGATACTTTATTGTCCAATCTCACGGTCTAGGCCCTAGAAGCTTCTTTGTCGTCCAAAATCTCGATAGTTCCTCCGATCGACCACCTTCGTCAGTTCTCAATCGTTGCCACCACCTTCCCCCAAGATATTGGTTCCTCTAACAAAATCGATGCAATTTATGCCACCCCATCCCCCAAATTTGAGGCCCGCCACTGTTCATCTCTCTCTCTCTCGAGATCTTAAAAATTTCAAAGTCTGTTTTTTCTATGACACTAGATGTAAAAAATTTAGATCTTTTTCTCAATCTAAAAAATTCTATTTCTTCGAATATTTGTCGTGTTTGCTTGATTTTTGCTATTATTTTATTCAATATTCTTGCAATATTTGTTGTGCCATTGTTAATTTTGTTGTCATTTTTTGTAATTTTTTTCTTTATTTGTGTTGTGTTTTTAAATTGTTTGTTATCAATTGAATTGCTTCTTTGGGTTGTTTGCAACATTTTTGTGCGGGTCCATCTGGTGAGTCTCGTTGACAACTAATGGAGATGAAAAGGGAGATGTCTCTCGAAAGAACCTACAGAACATGCAACAACTTATCCAAGGATTCATTTTGGGATCACACAAGATTGCTAAATCTCGGGATTACTAGAGATTGAGCATAGTCACCCCCAGCTTGGGCCTTAACCCATTGCTTGGGACCTGTCATCCAATCCCACCAAGATTAGATGACTCATTCAACGAGCATAAATCCCCCAGTCCCACGAATCTTGCAAGGATTACAGGAGGATTGACGAAGATCTTGGGAAGGACTTGTCAAACAAGTCTTCACACCTATAAATACAGGGGGAGTTGTTTACCAAGATCCCGGAAATACTAGCTAAACAAGTCTCTCCACACCTATATATACAAGGGGGACAACGAGACTAAGGTACGCACAATTGAGTAGATAAAATAATGTCAAAATTCATTCAGATAAGAACTCTTCTAATTCTCATACCAAAGGTGCAAAGCGAATTGTTTTGCAGTAACGCTAGTCTAAAGCTATATTCAAGATAAGAGGTGCACTGTATTTTACGATCGAGTTTCAGACATTATCAATGGTGATAACACCAAAAAAATATTTTTATAGTTTTTATTTGCAATTTTGAAATTTTATTTGCAATTTGTATGGAAATGTCTTTGGAAGAGGTGATAGGTAAGGGGTACAGTACCAAAAGATAAATAGAGAGAATATTGAGAGACAATCAAATTGAAATGTCCTCCTTGCTCCTTGTCTAAGTTGTGTTTGATTGAAACACCTAAAAAATAACTTTTGTGGGGAATAATTTAAGTTAAAAATTAAACTAGGGACCAAATTGATAATACAATTAAAGTTCAAGGACCAATAGTTAAATTGATATTAATTTAATAAGACCGAGTCTTTTACTCTTTTAATAAAGGGGTCTAAAGACTGAGTCTACCTTAATTGGGAAACCTATTAGTCCTCCAAAAACGTCCGATTTTTCCTTTTTCACCTGGGTATGTTTGATTAGAAAGATAAAAATAAAAAATAAAAATGAGAGGATAATAGTTTTATCCATTGTGAAAGAAAAATTATTTTTCTTAGTGTTGTTTGGTTGAGAAAAAAATGAAAAGAGGAAAAATAATTTACTTTAATATAATTTACTATTTTGCCTTCATACATTACAAAAATAAATTTTAAAAAATTCTATTAATAAGGGTATAATTGTAATTTTGATACATATAACCATTTTCCTTCCATCTTTCTCTCAAATTTGTGAGGAAAAAAATTTGTCTAAAAAATTATGTTTTATCCATTTTATTTTCTTTTCCCTTCCATTTTCTATCCAACCAAACATGATTTTTTTTTTTTTCATTTTATTTTTCTTTTCCTTTTCTTTTTCATTTATTTTCCATCCAACTAAACATACCTAAAAAAAAATAGTATAATTAAAGGGTGAATAGATACCGTAGAGTGTCAATAGCATTTTTCAATTTAATCTTTAGGGAATATTAAGTATGCAAGGGTGTCTGTTTGGACAGAAACAAAAAGTCGATTTAAAACATTAAGCAAAATCCTTTTGTTATAGATCGTAAAATCTATAGATTACAAAATAATTTAATTGAGAGTTTCCGTCCCCAAAATACATCCATGCTCGTGGACGCCCCTTTCCTGACTAATTGGATCACTCACGTGGCAGGTTTTGTCAAATTAAATACTGATGTATGCGAAAAGAGTCAAACCGGAGAGTTGAAGGCTATGGAGGACTGCTTTGTGATCATCTGGGAGTATGGCAATTCGGTTACCAAGGATTCATATATCCCGAGACGTGAGAGTCTTGAAGCGGAGATGCTAGGAGTTCACAGAGGGATTCTGATGGCTATCAACCAGGGTTTTCCTATAGTGATTGTGGAAACATATGCTACTAAGGTGGTGAAGCTCATTCAAGAGGGTTGCCCAGAAATCCATAACCTCAAGATAGTGATTGAAGACTGTAGAAAATTGTTGGCAGAACAAAATTTCCAAATTGAGCACGTTAAGAGAGAAAACAACAAATGAGCGGATTTCCTTGCTTTAAAAAGCTATGCAGCCAAGATAACTGTATATTTATCAGCTCTCCTTCGGATTCTATGACAATTTTTTTTTTTTTAGAGATGAAATCAGATTTCCTTGAAAATAACTAATTTTTCGTCTAAAATCATCAATAATATTTTTAATTTTATGAGATTGAGATAAATGTAAAAAAAAAATGCAATTTGACAAATCTCAAGGTCCAAATAGACACCTACCCTATACTTTGGGGACCAAAAATGTAATTTTCCCTTTATTTATTTTTTGGTGTGATAATATTTTTTTTGTTAATTGTTCCAAAGAACTTTTAACGTTTAAAGATATATTTACCAAGATAGTGTGGCTCAAGAGGTAAGGCACGCTTGAGTTGAATTGTTCGTTGTTAATTCAATTGTTTCTTTGGGTTATTTGCTGCATTTTTGTGCTAGTCCATTTGGTTAGTCTCATTCACATTTAATGGAGATGATGAGAGAGATGCAAGCATCTCCCAGATGAACCTGCGGAGCATGCAACAACTTATTCAAGGATTCAGCCTGGGCTGACACGAGAATGCTCAATCGATCTCGGGACTACCAGAGATTGATCATAGTCGCCCCCTCAGCTCAGACCTTAACTCAATGCTTCACACCTATCACCTAATTCCACTATATAATGAAAGGAGATTAGATGATTTCTTTAACTGGCATAAACCCTACAATCCCACGAATCTTGCTAAATTACAAGATGACTGATCAAGATCTTGGAAAAGACTTGTCAAAAAAGTCTTCCCACACTTCTAAATACAGGGGGAACTGTTGACTGAGATCTCGGGAAAGACTTGCCAAATTAGTCTTCCAACACCTATACATACAGGAAGAACTGCCAAATTAAGCAATACATAACTAACTAGGAAAAACTGTATCAAAATTCACTTAGACAAAAACTCCACTAATTAATCTCACATCGGAATTGTAATGATGACAAGTCCTCTTGCGTGTGCATTGTTTTGCAATAACACTCTAATGTTGTATTCAAGATTGGAGGTGCATTGTAACTAACGATCCAGTTTTGGACATTATCAATGGTGATAACACCCCCCAAAAAAATACTTTCATAGTTTTATTTCAAATTTTGAAATTTTATTTGCAATTTGCATGGAAATGTCTTTGGAAGAGCTAATAGGTAGGGGGTACCTTACCAAAAGATAAATAGAGGGAAAATTGAGAGACAATCAAAAATAACTTTTGGGGAGAACAATTTAAGTTAATTAAAATATGGTCATTCGATGGATGCTCTTTTATTTCACCCATAATTTTAAAAACGTCTTAGAGGTAGAAAAAAACTTTATGTTTTAGTCCTGCCTATTTTAAAAAGGTGAAAACTCACTACACATGTCTGTAGACGTGCGGTTACATGTAATAACTTTGTGTATAAAAATTTGCTAGATTTAACAAAAATCACTCAAAATACATGTAACTAAATATACACAAATACATGTAATTAATATTAAACTAATTTCTGTGTATAATATTTGTTAAATCCCACAAATATTACACATATATATATAATTTGTAACATGTAATTAATATTACATAAATACATGTAACAAAAAATACACATATATGTAAAAATATAACAATTATTAAATTGTAACTAATATCCGTTACATGTAACTAATATTCACTATAAACTGAATTTACTCACCAAGTTCTCCCTACATATCTGTAATGCAGGACTAAGACTCAAGCGAAATCCAACTTAAGTGACTAAATTATAACTTAAATTTTAGGCAAGACTTTTTTAAAATTAGATCTATTTTTTGGAATTTCCGGCCGATTAACCCTTAAAAATTAAACAAGGGACCAAATTGATAATACAATTAAAGTTCAAGGACCAATAGTTAAATTGATATTAATTTAATTAGACTGAGTCATTTACTCTTTTTAATGAATGGGGTATAACTGAGTCTACCTTAATTAAGAAAGCCTATTACCCCTCCAAAAACATCCCATTGTACCTTTTTCCCTAAAAAAAATGCATAATTAGTGTGTGAATGGATATTGTAGAGTGTCAATAGCATTTTTCAATTTAATTTTATTTATTTTTTAATGTGAATCATTCAGTGGGAGAGGTCCCTTATTTCATCCTTAATTTTAAAAAAGTATTAGAGGCGGAAGTAACTTGTGCTTTAGTCCCGCCTATTTAAAAAAGACGGAAGCTCAACACACACGTCTGCTCAAGTAGTCAGGTGCGGTTATATGGAACGATTTTGTGTGTAAATTTTTGTTAGATGTAACAAATGTTAATGTATTTTGTAACATGCAACTAATTTATGTGTAAAATTTTGTTCGATGTAACAAAAATTACACAAAATACATGTAATTAGTTACATGTAACTAAATGTACATAAACTCTTGTAACCAATTTTAAATTAATTTTATTTATTTTTTAATGTGACAATATTTTTAATCTAATTTTTCCAAATATTTAATTTACAATAAAAAAAATTGAATTATTGATGTGATTTTTTTTTTTTATATTTTTTAATAATAAATCACAAATTATAATTTGAAATTATAATGTGCCAAACAAATAGAGGTCTTTAGATATAATATAAAAAATAATAATAATATGTTAAAAGTAGAAGTTAAAAATAAAAGGGAGTGATATGTAAATATTTATAATAGAGTGGTTGAAATGGAATAAACATAAGAGATAAGGGGCTGAAGGGAAATTAATCAAAAATTAAGAAAAGTCTATCATAATATGGGCTGAGAGAAGACGTGTGCTGGCGGCCAACCGCTGCTCCTCCACCTGTCCACTCTCCCGCCGGGTCCACGCGCCTCCACCTGAGGTCCACGCTCACCTATATATACCTCCTTCCCTTCCTCTTTACCTCCATCATCCTCGCCTTCTCATTCTCTCTCATATCTTCAATCCCTGTTGCCTAATCTCTACAAATCCCTCCCTCCTCTCTCTACAATGGCGGCATTCAAGTCTCTGTTTATGTTCGTCTTTGCTGTCGCTGCAATTTTCTCCGCTGTATCGGCACAAGATTTCAGTAGTCCTCCGGCTGCGGCACCGGAGTTGGACCACGGATTGGGATACTCCGTTCCGATCTCCGGCGCAATTGTCATATCCTCGCTGCTCGTCTCTATGATTGCCTTGATCAAGCAGTAGATCGGATCTTTGTGCGATTCGATTCCGATTTTATGCACAGGCGCTGGAAATTCCCTATGTGAAGTTCGATCGATTGCGTGAGCTCTACATACATACATAGATTATATATAGATATATACATATAATACATGATACTGTATTTATTCATTTGGTGATGGATTCGTTTTGATAGCAGAGTTGAATAAAATGATCATTTTCTTATGTCTTTATGATTCTTGATATGCACTTCATTCATATTCAAATCAATCTGCCTGGGGTTTTTGCATATGCTTTGAGAGAGTTTCATTTTTTTTGTTTTATTTGTCTCTCTGTTACTGCGTTAGTTTGATAAAATTGAAAATTAAGTCTAAAATAGGTGGCATTTGGTACTCTTTTTCTCTCTCAACCACCCTCTCCCGTGAACTACTACCTCCGGCGAGCCACAAATTTTTTTCTCTTTTTTTCTTCCACACACCGTACAAATCTGCACAAGATTTATGCGGTCTATTGCGGAAGATCGGGGCAGAGAAAGAAGAAGAAGAAAGAGAGGGGAAATTGTGGCTCGCCGCAGACAGTAGGGGAAAATAATATAAAAAACATAAAAAGATTAAGAATTTGTGTTTGTAATTTTAAAGGGTAAAATAATAATTGAATTAAATAATTTTTAGTTATTTAACCTAAATTAATTATATTTTGAAATTATAAATTTAAATTACCTAAATTATTTTTATTAGAATAATATTAAAATGTCCTTATAGCACGAATAATCTATATTATAAATCAGAATGAAATAATCTATTGTATAAATCATAATGGTATTTGAATATATGTTTCGACTAACGGTCTTCTGATGCCAACCTCTTTAGTCTATTACATATTTATAGCCTGGGAAGAGGGTGCAAGCGGTGTTAGATAAAGGACAACACAAATTACACTTTCTTTTTTCCCTTTACCGGGCTAATTTGACAGTAAAAATGGCAATAGAATCCCTCCACATCTCTCATTCTCTACCAGTGCTCATTGTTATCCATTTTTGGCTTAATCGGATTTCGTCACGGATCATTCAAGCCTCCAGGAGCACCTCCAATCTACCTCAAGTTCTCCAATATATGATTCGTTTTTTTTCATAATTGTACACTGATAATTTTTTTTTATGACGGAAACAACAACATGAGTTGAGAAGTTGAAGCTCTTATTTTTATTTTTCATGTCTTTTTCAAGTGTTTATGGTGGTGATATTGGAATGAATTTTAGGGGAAAAAAATACAAATATGATCGAATAGTCGAGTTGAAAGTTGTTCAAAGTGAGAGACCTTCATTTTTCAAAAAATTGTATTTTGTGTGTATGTTATTACAATTTTAGCTATGTTTTTGGTAATGAAATGAATGTGTAATATTTGAAGTAATGAAATATGAATTATCATCTTTTGTCGGTTACCGTATCATCCCTAAAATTAAAAATATACAATCATTTAATATATCTCAAAATGCATAATTTCACCATAATACACCATGTTAATATATCAAGATACATCAATATCTACATTTCACAATGAAGTACCATGGTAATCTAAATTTTTCCATCAAAATACTTCAAAAAACTATAAGTCATTTCTTCTTCAATACATCAATATCGCTTCTTAAACATTGTCCTAATCCTGCAGCAAATTACAGTGCAAAAACTGTCCAAAACCTGCAACATTATCGAAACCCAAAAAAAAAAAAACTGAGCAAGTCGACGTTATTCATCTTTGTCTTTTCTTCTTCGATTTTTTCAGATCTGACGAACAAGAGCTTCTTCATCTTCAATTCTTCTTCATCGATTCTATCAAAGCGTCTCTCCTCGCTTGCTCCACCTATGACCACCATCAATTATTTGAACATGCTTGCTTGAAGTATTTGGTATGAAAATATAATAATTTTAACTTGCTAAAAATTGTTATGGGTTAAAATAATTGGAATTACTTATTATACATGAAATGATTATATGTATGTTTATAGAAGAAAAAAGACAAACCACAATGAATCTTTCGATAGTATAGATGTTGCATCAAGTCACTTATGGCTCATAAGAATTTTATTTTTAGGTTATATGGGAACACATACATTTTAAGGGAATGCCAACTCTGATGCATTTGCAAGAAAATTTTATAAACAAGAATGGTGATTTAGGAAGCACGAACACTTGTCGGAAGATCAGCGTATACGTATTGGACATGTCTCAGATACAGACACACGATGGACATGCCTATAAAAGTGTCAGAGTGTCATGGAGAATTGAAAATTTAAATTTCAAATCGGACACGTTTTGGACATGTAAGGGACAAAACGAGCTAATATTTTAAAAATCTATAGGGTAACAAATGTCAATAAATAAAAGCTAAAAATGCAAAGGGATAATATAACTCACACCCCTTCACACCTAAAACCTACCAGATATACCCCCAGTAAAATAAAATTATAAATGTTATCCTTAACTTTTGTCTGATTTTAAAAATTTAAAACAATTATCATTTAATTTAGTGACTTTTTTTTTTTTTTTTTTTTTTTTTTTTTTTTTTTTTAAGATAAATTATTTACAAATTGTTAAAAATACTCGTTTTTTTTTTTTTGTTAAGTATATTATGTCTTGTTTGTCGATGGCCTCCCACCTTAGATAAGTTTTATGCGACTTTTAATTTATGCGATTTAATAGTTAATTTTTTGCATTTTTATTTTTTGACATTTTGTTATTTGTTAAATTAAGGAGTTCTCCAACTTTTTTTTTTTTTTTTTTTTTTTTTAATTATTATCTTTTTAAATTCATTAGTGCTCTAAATGATGTGAGCACTAATAGAAAATTTAATATGTATTTAGAGTATTTTTGTAGCCTAATTATACTCATATTTTTTAATTTTTTAAATTTTATAATATTTTCATGCTGAACATGACAAGTGTCCATGCTTCGTTATATGTAAAAAAAATATAGAATCCACATCCATTGTAGCTAAATCATATACAGTCAATAATCTAACATCATTAACTTTGACTTACCAAACAACACTTTGGATTTTCTAAAAGTGCATGCCACTTCTAGCCCTCCCTTGACTTGCAAAAAACCGCTCTCGAATCTTCTTCAGTGAAGTTACTACATCCTCCATGATGATTCTTTTTTTAGGGAACTCTTCTGTGCAACACAAAGCCAATTCCAAAATAGATGATATGCATTGTAGTTTAGTAGTATAGTACTCTTCTTCTGGCTGAAGCAAGTAGGAATCTACGACCTCAATTGTTGCATGAGGTACTGAATCATTTACCCAACCCCTCAAGCTTAGATCTCCAGCAAACATGTCATCTGTTGGCTTTTTCCTTGTGAATGTTTCCATCACCATAATGCCATAGCTATAAACATCGGACATCGTTGAAACTATTCCTTCTGATCCATATTCTGTAGGAGAAGATACAATAAAACACAAGAGTCCACATATTCGTGGGGATGAGTAAATTTAAAATTACAGATGTCACCCTTGATGTTTGGGTATGGTTGCGCTCTGCGCTCAATTATTATTTTTACAATGTTTCATTATGTTTCCTTTCTCTTTATATGTTTACTTGGCTCGATCACACTACTCTAACCTCTTTTCTTGTTGAGTCAATCACGTGACTTGCAAGTTAGTTAGAGAAGTACAACTATACCCAAACTTCAAAGTTGATTGATTCTGGTGATAAAAGTGACCGGTAGTGTACAATTGGGCCCATCAAAGACAGCCAAACTTTAGGGAGGGACGTGCAAAAATAAAGATTAGGGGACAAAATACTTGTTAGACAAAAATGACTTTTAGAATATTTTAACTCTAATTATTTACATGTGATTTAATTATTGATTGACATACTTTAATATGTCAATACATTATTTTTAGTGAGAAAACGAATATAAAATATTGATGTGAAATAGTTAAAGTTCAAGTGTCACCTGGTGCGATATACCCAAATGTTGCCAAGGTCTTTGTATGCGTGCTGGACTGTTGCATGCCAAACAACTTTGCAATGCCAAAATCACAAACATGGGCAACCATGTCCTCATCTAGCAGGATATTACTGGGCTTTATATCACAATGAGCCACCGGCATCAAGTAACCATAGTGAAGATACTCCAATGCGCATGCCACGTCTTGTACTATGTCGAATCTTTGCAAAACATCTAAGAAATAGTTATGAGAATACAACCACTTGTCTAGGCTTCCATTAGGCATGTACTCCAGTAGCAAAGATTTGAAGTCTGTGTTGGAGTAATAGTTGACGACTTTAGTCAGATTTCGATGACGAAGGTTGCACAATATCTTACATTCTGTCTCAAAACTTCGCCATCCGCCATCTACTTGAGTATTGAATACCTTTACGGCCAAAAAAGTTCCATCAATTTTCGCTTTGTAAACCGAACCATAGCTTCCCATGCCTAGCAAGTTGCTTTCGTTGAACCCTTCTGTCACTCGGTAAAGTTCATGGTACGAAAATATTTTGTGTGCATTTATTGGATCATGTTGAGTTGAGACTTCTTTCTTAGATCTTTTTCGACTCTTTTTAAAAAAGATAAGGGCAAAGGTTAAGGCGAGCACTACTGCGAGTACGACAACGAGTAGAATATACACAATAAAAAGCTTTTTTCTTTTGCCGGATCTGTGCTGAGAATTGTTAGGACATGATGGAACTTGAAATCGCTGAGTACCACATAGTTCTCCATTGAAAGACAAATTGAGATATTCAAGTTTCAGAAGTGTTTCTAAAGACTTGGGTATTACACTAGAGAGATGGTTATGAGATAGGTCCAACATTTCCAAGCTGAGTAATCCAATGAATGAATCAGGAATAGGACCTTCAAAATTATTTTGAGCCAGAGAAAGGTTAACCAAGCTTTGCAGACCTCTAAATACGTTTGGGAGTTCACCTGAGAGTTCATTCACCGATAGATCTAAGAGTGTTACAACCTTCAAATTTCCAACTTCTGTGGATAGAGAGCCACTTAGAGAATTCGACGATAAGTTCAACTCTAAGAGATTTATGAGGCTCCACAAGCTTTTTGGTATGGTTGAAGTTAATGAATTGTTACCAAGGTAGAGATATCTGAGAGCAGTCATATTACTCAAGCATGATGAAATCCCACCCGAAAATTGATTTCCGCTTAGATCTAATTCATACAGGGATTTCAAGAGACAAACTTCTTGAGGAATGGATCCACTTATTTCATTGTCAGAATACCCCAATCGTTGGAGATTCTATAACCCTTTGATTGACGTCGGAATAGATCCGACCAAGTGATTGACATCTAGGCCTAAAAATATCAAGTTGCTTAAATTTCCGATTTCATTGGGAATGTTTCCTTTGATTCCACAATAACTTAAATACAAAATTTGCAGAGAAGTGGAGAAGTTCCCAATCGAAGTTGGAAGGAAGTTGTTAAAAGGAATTTCCCCTAGACCTAATAGCTTTAAATGTCTGCAATTTGTTAAGGAAGTGAGGAAACTCATGTCACTGGTGAAATTATTTGTATATAGGTAAAGGCATTCCAAAAGTCTCAAGTTACCCAGTGAGTTAGGAATTGATCCAGTCAATTTATTTTCGGAGAGGTCGAGATAATTTAGTCTGGAAGCATTTGATAGAGACTCGGGGATGACTCCAGTGAGGTTATTGGCTGCAAGATTGAAGAATTCAAGATTTGGCAGCGTGAGGCCTATATTTGATGGAAGACTACCCACAAAATGATTTGATAGTAATGACAATGTTCTTAATGTAGAAATATTGAAGATCATTAATGGAATATATCCAGTCAAATGGTT
Source organism: Eucommia ulmoides (assembly GCA_016647705.1). Lineage (NCBI taxonomy): Eukaryota > Viridiplantae > Streptophyta > Magnoliopsida > Garryales > Eucommiaceae > Eucommia > Eucommia ulmoides. The sequence goes on from CM028331.1 coordinate 45,045,168, forward strand.
CGAACACAATCCTAGCCTCTCCAACTTAAGGTTGGCAATCTCTTGTGGTATTTCACCTGTAAAGTGTAAATTAGAAAAGAAAAATGTAAGAATATCTGGGTTTAATATCATGAAAAGTCTATCACTTTTTGTATTTTGACTGCTCATCAGTATTATCTAATTAAAAATAGATAGAGGGAGGAGGAAGCATACCATAACTCTTCTCTCCCTTTATATAATAACATAGGTGAATGATTTATCTTCAATTTTGATTTTGATTTTTCGTTTTAGTTTTTTTTTTTTTAATGAAAAACAAGGGGTGGTGGTGAAAAGTGTTATCATTTATGTAATATTTAGGATAGTTTGGTTCGAAAGATGAAAAAGAAAATGAGAGGATAATATTTTTATCTATTGTGAAACAAAAATTATTTTCCTTAATATTGTTTGGTTAAGAAGAAAAATGAAATGAGAGAAAATAATACATTTTAATATAATTTACTATTTTTTCCTCATTTATTAAAAAATAAATTAAAAAATCTACTATTAAGCGTATAATTGTAATTTTATTCATTTTTCATAACTTTTCTCCATTTTTCTCCCAAATTTGTGAGGAAAGAAATTGCCTCGAAATTTGTCTTTTTTTCATCATATTTTAATTTTCCTCTCATTTTCTATCCAACTAAATAAGATCTTTTTTTTCTCATTTCATTTTCTTTTTCATTTATTTTACAGCCAACCAAATGCACCCTTATAGATTTTGAATTTGATTTGATTAACTTAAATATCATTGCAATTTGATACTTTATCGTTGCAACGTCATCACCTCAACCTACCCTCTGTTTTGCAATATTTGTCTATTGGCGAGGAACCGAACGCGGGACTCGAGCTAGTAGTTTACCCTTAATTTTAAAAAAGTTCTATTGGCAATTACAACTTGTGTTTTAGTCCCATCTATTAAAAAAGGCAGAAGACTCAATACACGCGTCTACACTCGCGCAATTATATGTAACTAATTTGTGTATAAAATGTTCATTAAATGTAACAATCATTATTGCATTTTGTATCTTATAACTAATTTATGTGTAAAAATTTATAAGATACAAGAAATATAACACTAATACATGTAATTTGTAATATGTAATTAAATTTACGTAAATACATATAACTAATATTAAATTAATTTTTGTGTGTAACAAATATTTCACAAATACATATAATTTGTAAAGTATAACTAATATTACACACGTACATGTAACTAATATTACACAGATATATGTAATATAGTTAATTATTAAATTATAACTAAAATTAGTCACATGTGACTGATATTCACCAAAGTTATTCTTACATTTCGCACAACAAGCATGCGGGGTTAAAATACAAGCAAAAACCAACTTAAAGGACTAAATCACAACTTATGCTTCAAAAGGAACTAACAGTAAATTACATCCCCTATTTGGGACTAATTACCAATTATCCCATTTTTGTTTCCAGTGGTGAAGGGTTCGTCGTCACCGTAGTAGGAGCAGGTGGGAGTGGGGGAAGTGAGCAGGTTACGAGAAGTGGGTGGGGGAGGGGGGATCGCTTTCCCCGGAGCCGAAGTAGGGGTGGGAATTAGGAGACGAGCAAGTTACACGGGGTGGGGTGTGCGGCGATGGTGGTTCGCCATTTGAGTTGTGGTTGTGCTTGGTTGTTTTGCGGGTGAAGTAGATAGAGAGGGCTTGTTCTTTTGCAGAAGAAAAATAAAGGGGCTTTGATATTTCAAATTGCATTTTGTACTCCAATTTTTAAATGCGTTTCTAAATCATCCTTATAATTCCTTATAAAGATAAAGGGGTTTTGATATTTCAAATTGCATTTTGTATTCCAACTTTTAAATGTGTTTTTATAATTCCTTATAAAAATAATTTATTTTAATTTAGTCAATTCGAGAGTATAAATGTCATTTAATGCGATTTAACAAATTTTTATTGAGTTTTGCCCGTTGGCCGTTCGAGTTAACAGAAAAATTAGCTTTTGTACTTTAGTCTACAACTACTGGAGAGTAAGCGGTGACGTCGATACTATAGGGGGACAAAGTACAAAACAACCTAACTATATGAGAGTAAAATATAATTAATCATGTAGTTTTTAAGAATTTAATTTAGGGTTAATTTCATCTTGCACCCCTATAGTTAGATTTAATTGCACTTTGCACCTATATGATATTTTTGTCACCACTTACACCCCATGTAGTTAAGATTTAAGTGCAACAATTAACATTTTATTTAAAAAATAAGAGTAAATTTTGTCTCACCGGCAACGGAGAATCGACCCACTGATGATGGCTCTCTATATTCTCTCTCTCTCATTTACCAACCTTGAGAGGTAGAGGATTAATTTCAAGTTGACAGAATCTATCATTTGTGTTTTGGGTTTGGTTTCATATCGATGCTAATATAAACCCTCTTCTCCCTTCCGAGTACATAACTTATCTCAACAATCCCATGGAAATAGTTAATGAAACTGAGAAAACTTCTGAAAAAGATATTTGGAGTTTGATGAAATTTACAGAGAATTTACACCGCCTACATAGGAAGGAGCCTTATTCGATGGAAATTTTGTTGAAGAAGCCATTTTTATGCTGTCACCGGAGAGAACGAAGGGGATGGGGGATGGGGCTGCGCTGGAGATGGGGAGAGAACGATTACATTAGAGAAAGGAAACCGAAATCGCTGGTGGGTTGACCGGAAAAGGGTAGATCAAGCGACTTCTGGGGGGAGGAGGGAGGATAAGATCGAGATCGATGGTCTTTCTGGCTGAGTTGTTGTCGGAACAGTTGAAATCGACGACGGAGGATGAGTTAGAGTTGCTTTGGGTGCCGCCGGTGAAGTTCTGGTGTAAATCCGGGACCAGACGATGGATCCTGAACATGTTGAGGTGGTGGGTCATGATCTGGGACTGCAACAGTGCGTTGAAGAAGAAGTAGGGACGCGCCTCCGGGAAAGGGCCGGGGAAGTGGGTGGATCGCCGAGATTGAGCTCGAGTGAAGGCGGAGGAAGGGGAAATGGAAGGGCGGCGGGAGCGGGAGCGGGAGTGGGAACGGGAACAGGAGGGGGAGGAGCGGAGCTGGAAGACTCGATGGTGTTGCTCTGGCTGGGACTCCGGACAACAGCACGTTAGTTTTTGGTGTCAAAAGCTCGTTCGCAGTGGGAAAATTGGTCTTCTCCTTTGCGCCGCGAAACTCCCGTGCGGCCGTATCATACGCACGCGCCGCCTTTTCTGCCGTATCAAAAGTCCGCAACCAAACCCGGCTCTTCTTGCCGGGATCCCTGATTTCCACCGCGTAACGTCCCCAAGGCCTTTTCCTCACGCCCCTGTACCTCGATTCCTTACCGGCGCCAGCGCCGACACCATCAACGACGGTTGCTCTCTCTCTCGGAGCCATCTTATGTTTCTCTCTCTCTCTTGTCTGAATATTTTTTTCTTCTACTGGAAAACTTAGGTTGTGTTTGGATGAAGGATTTGTAGGAGGACTTTCAATTGGTTAGGGGATTTTGAAATCCATTTTTGACAAATCTCTTGTTTGGGGAGTGGAAGAATTTTAAGAAAAGGGATTTGTTAAATCCTTTTGGGGTGAATGAATGATTTCAAAATAACTTTGAGAGAGGCTAAATTTGTGAAATCCTTCCTATCACTGTTCTTCGTTCTTCTGTTGCTTCGTCTCTTCTTCGTTCTTATGTTGGTGTTCGTTTTAGGTTCGATTTCATTTTTCGAAATTGATTTCGATTTCGAAATCGAAATCGAAATCGAACCCTATTTAGGGTTCGAAATCGATTTCGATGTCAAACACGAACATGAATGGCAATTGCGAACACGTTTTCGAACCCTATTTAGTACGGCGAACGATTGCGATTTCGAACACGAACAGCGATTGCGAACACGTTTTCGAACGACGACTGTGAACACGAACACAAACGATTTGGTTTTTCATGTTCGAACGAACGATCCGCTTCTTCTTTGATTTGGTTGAATTTGTTCTTGGATTTTGTTGAATTTGTTGAATTTGTTTTTGGATTTGGGTTTGGTATGGTGTTTGGTGATGAGTTTCTGTTTTTGTTTCCATAAATTCTGTTATGTTTTGTTTTGTTTCCATAATTTGTTGAAATTACACATTCAAATGTTTCGGCTCAAACTATTATCCAAATAAGGGATTTATGAAATGAACGGATTTCAAAATTCTGGATTTTGAAATCTCTTCATTTAAAAAATTGTTTGAATTTGTCAAATTTCTTACCCAAACGCAACCTTATCAATGTTTTCTAATGGGTAACATTTTCTAAAACACAAGAAAAATTCAAATTGGGATTTTACTCAGCTTCCTTTATGTGGATTTGATTGTTGTGCACTTTTTATTTTTTTAGAAATTTATCTTTTCTGGAACATTGACAAGGAATTTACAATTTCAATATTAGATTAATTTTACTTTGCACTAGTTAGATCAAATTGTTGCTTAATACTTAAGTGCAACATTTAAGTTTTTCTTTAACTTTAATGGTCAAAAGATAAAAGTCAACGTTATTCTATTAATTAATGTTAAAACATTTATACCATTCAAATTAATTAAATCATAGTCAATTAATTTAATGGAGATGATTCAAAAAATATTTAAAGAGAGGAGGGCGAGGAGATGAGAGTAGAGAGGGTGAGAAAGGGAGAAAGGGAGAAGGACTGGTATGGCGGGATGTGGTGGTGGTGCTCTTCACTGTAGGTGTGGCGGCGGGCAATGGTTGCTTGATTCACCGTTGTCGGAGCAAGTAGGGGAGATGAGGGGAATACCCGAACAAAGGAGGGGATAGTTAGAAGAGATGAAGGTCAAAAATATTTTGACCCTTTAAGTTTAAAAAAAAAAAATCAACTAGATTCCCTTGAATTAATTGGAACAAAATGATAAATTTACCTTTATTTTAATTGAAATGACAAAAATATCTTTAGTTTTGTTAAATTTTTAATTGTTACACTTAATTCTTAAGCGGAATGGAATTCTTTTTTTTTTTTTTAATTAATTTTTTTATTTGTATCATAGTTGAACATTTTCACCTTTGGTTTAAGCATTATGTAGAATATTATGATCTAGAATATTTTTGGTCAAGTATGTCAGGTGTAATATTTGCATGTGTAGATATCAACTGGTTGGTGATGTACGATAAAAGTTATTGGTATTTCTTTATAAGAGTGTTCAATTCCCTAGCACTTGGTGGTCAAATACTTTTTTAACATAAATTATGATTAGATGCCACAATATAAGACTTATAATTCTTTATTTTTCTTTAAATCTTACCATTCATGGTATATTGTATTTTAATTGAAAAATTAAAATACTTGCCTAAAAACATGAGTTATACGTTATTTTATTAATAAATCACGACGAAAAAAATATTTTAAGGGTACAAATTGAAATTTAAAAGTTAAATGGTTAAGAGTGAACTTGTACAATTTCTCAATTCAATAATTTCAAACTTCCTTACACCATTTACCCCTGTAAGACCCTGATTTTCTTATACGCACAATTTGAGTCGTATTGGAGCAGATTGATCGGAGGCCGCGGTGGTGGCGGCCGCCGTGGGCGACCAACCGATGAGAAAGTGGACCAACAGCGTAGCAATAGATAGGAGTAAGGAGGTTATTTTATTCATGATGGGTATGTGAGTGAATATGCGTAGAGCGTAAGCTAGAGGGTGGAGCTAAATATAGACAATATATTTTGTGTCCTCTTCCAAGTCTCCGCCAAAAAACAAACAAACCCCTTTAGCTTTGTGGCATTCCCTTTGAATAATCCTCCCTTCCAACTCATATCACGTGTCTTAGATGGAAAAGTGGTCCCCAATCATTAATTGGGTGTGAATTTTGACAAAAATTCCGCCACAAGTGGTTAAAAATGGAAGAAATGGTAGATATTTGTGACACTGAGACACGGAAACCGCGTCTGTCACGCGGCACCATGACAGGCATGTGAGTGAATATGTATGGAGCGTAGGCTAGAGGCTAGAGCTAAATATAGAGAAGATATTTTGTGATTGGAGATGCTCTTATCGTCAATGCAAACAGGAAGCATATGCATTTACTTCTGTGAAGAGATAATTGTTCTATACAAACAGGTTACTGAATATTGAATTGAAGGGATTAAATTTGGAGAAATACATGAATAAGCATTTGCATAGCTAGAGCAAGAAGGATCAGAAACATGAACTGCATATTCATTATTCACTAAAACAAGAACCCAGGTCCCTCATTTTAGAGAGAGAAAATAGAGAGAGAGAGAGAGAGAGAGAGAGAGGGAGATTTGATGGTAAAGAAGAAATGAGAAGAATTGAACACCCTCTGTGCGCTCCGGTAATAGACTTTGGCCGCGATGTCAGGTTCCGCAGCGTCGTTCGGCGAGTGAGTCCGGCGAGCCAACAACGGCGGTTGAGGTGATGGAAAGGAGGCAGGCGGAGAGTTGCAGGGTTGGGTGGTTTCGCAAGAGACGGAGCAGGGGTGGGGGTTGGGTTGCCGGACATGGGGTGGGGAGGGAAACGAAGAAATGTAATAAAAGAAAAAATACACAATAGACCCTTAAGTTTTAGAAAATATAAAAACAGTTCTTACTAAAATTGAATGCAAAAACAAGGCCTTAAATTGAATTTTAAAGATCAGGTAATCAACGACATTCGGCTTGAGGTATGTAATTAACTCATTTAAAAATCGATATAATGCCTAATTCACGTAGAATCCTTATTAAAAAATAGAAGTTAGAAGTTGAAAAGTTTTAGCTCAAATAAATCACGTTTGACTTCCTACCCCTTGGTGAAAACTAAGAAGTTGGTCAAATTAATGTTGTACACGATGGAAAATTCCAAAACTTGATTTGTTTGGTTAAAAAATTATTAGAGATTTATGGAAAGCTTATGTTAATCAAAGGAATTTTTTTTTAGGTTTCAATTATTATTTTTTTCAAAAATATGTGTAAAAGTGTGAATTTTCAAAAAGTAAGTGAGGCTTGAGTCCCAGGATAAATATAAAAAATTGAATTCAAGATCCATTTGATTTAAGCGTCCGATGAATTTTACCAAAAAAATCCTAGTTTTTGAACTAAATTTTGACTTCATCAATCCGATACTATGATCACGTAATATTATTTAGCAACTCTCATGATAAAATTAACATGTGCTAAAAAATAGAAGAAATAGGTGATTGTACGTACCTCTCATGTTATTTTTTGATAGCCATATCTCCACAAGAGAAATACAGTTGTCAATTTCTCGAGGAATAGTTTCCGTTATCATATTATCCAATGGAATAGTACCAGACAATTGATTTTGATAAAGATAGAGCCATTTCAAAGAAGAGATGTTATATATTGAAGATGGGATGAGACCGGTGATGTAGTTCCTCGACAAATTCAGGTTTTTCAAGCTATGTAGATTGCCTATCTCTTCTGGGATTTTCCCTGTACATATAAAAAAAAATATATACGGTTGAAATTATATAAATTCTCACATTTTATGATTTTTTTTGTATTTTCAATGACTTAATTTGTATATACTTTTATTTTTATTTATGTATGAATTATAAGGTAATCAATTTGGTTGAAGAAGAAAATAAGTCATTAGCTAATTTGTACAAAACAAAACGTTAATTATCTATTTTGAATAGTTTTTATTTTTGCAATGAACCACTAAAATATAACAAGGCATATGTTGATCAATTATCATTTTCACTCCCCTCTATTTTATACTTATTCTTACTTTATTCAAAATCCTACTTTATTTTTTTTTATTTAAACTAACCTAATATATTTAAAAATTGAAAGAATTAAAATTTTCATCGATAAAATAGATAAAATTGTCCTTCTATTTTTCATTTTATCCATTTTTAAGTATAATCCATTAAATTAAACAGGAATTTTTTTTTTTTTTATTATGTTCAAAAGTAAAAATAGGTAAATTATATATATATATATATATATATATATATATATATATATATATATATTTTAAAGTAAAGTGATAATTACACAAAGTAGAGAGGAGTAAAAGACAACTTATATAAACGCAAAGTAAGTTAAATTAAAGGAAAATTGGTGAAAAGTCATTTTTTTTAAGTTTAATTGGTGAAAAATCATTTTGTGTTATTAAGTTTTGATTTAATCCTTTAAGTTAGATTCCACTTGTGTTTTAGTCCCGCATTGCAGGAATTGTAGGGATATTGCAAGGATTGTAGGGAGTCTTTTAGTGAATACATTCGATTTTTATAGTGAATTCTGTTACATGTAACTAATATTAGTTATAATTTCATAATTGTTACTTTTCACACATATTTGAATATTTTTAGTTACATGTGTTTATATAATATTAGTTACATGTTACAATATATATATATATATATATATATATATATATATATATATATATATATATATATATATGTATGTATGTATGTATAATATTTTGTGACGTTACTGAAAAAATATCAAACTTTTTAGTTACATATCAGAGACATGTAACTAAAAAGTTACATATTATTAAAACATGTAACTGAAAAATATCAAACTTTTTAATCACATATCAGAGACATGTAACTAAAAAAGTTACATATTATTGGAATATGTAACTGAAAAAAAAAAATAATTAGTTACCTGTAACTAATATAGTGATATTACACAGAAAATAGTTACATGTAACTGACGCATGATTATCACATGAGTAAGGCTTCCGCGTTTTTAAAAAAGATGGGACTAAATCAAAAGTTTTTACCACATGTAGGACTTTTGACCAATTAGAGCTTAAATATAGGACCTCCTACCCATTGTTCCTTAAATTAATTTTGTTAAGAATTATATAAGAGATAGTTGGTGATTAGTCCCAAATAGCGGGTGTTCACATACTAGCCCTTATCAAAATATTGTTGCAGGGTTTATACCAAAGACCTTTCTCGTCTCTTGGCTTTATACCAAAGACCTCTCTTGTTATTTGACAAATATTAGTTAAAATCATTTAACTTTAATAAAATGACATAAGGTTAATTTTGTCCTTTTACCCAAACTAATTTGATAGGGTCTATTTGTAAATTATTTTAAACTTAAGGGTAAAAAGTATACTTAATTCATCTTCCTAAAAACAAGAAAAGAAAACCCAGGTCCTCCCATCTCCCACGACTCTCTCTCCTCTCATCTCCTCTCTCTCTCTAATTCTTCTCTTCCCACTACTGAAACAGCTGAAGTAATATTTCATGACCATGAGGAGGAACAAATCCATCATCCTCCCCACCGCCGCTCATACGAGCTCTTTCACTCCTCTCATCTTTTCTCTCTACTCTCTCTCTAAAACCCACCACCACCGCCACGACAAGGGTTGAGAGGTGTCGTGAGTGGCGATACCGTGAGTTGGAACATGGGAGGTAAATGGCAAAGTGTTTCAGTTGCAGATGTACACAATTCGCTATCAAATCTACACAAATCGTTGTTAGATCTAAACAAATCGAGTTCATATATAGAGAAATCGAACTTCAATTTTACAAAATCTACTTCTGATTTGGGTTTTAGGTGAGATGACAGGAGGTGGCGGTAATTGCAATGTCGATTTTTCACCAATATATTGCAAGATTAGTATGAGAGAGAGACAGAGAAAGGAGAATACTTATCGGGTGAGCATTGATAGCAGATATGGACCGACAGCGCCTTGGCTAAAGCTCGAGCAACGACGATGACTGGTGGATGGTGATGGCGACTCGGGACGGCCGAGAGGTGGTGATGCATGTGATGCCGATCCAGTTGCAAACGGAGGCAGCGGTGGTCCAGTTGGCGGAGAGGAGGTGGTGAGAGTTCGAGGCCGGGATGCGGGATTTTAAGACAAGAAGAGCGGATTGATCGGTGGCCGCGGTGGCGGCGGCCACCGTGGGCGACTAACCGATGAGAAAGTGGACCAACAACATAGCAATAGATAGGAGTAAGGAGGTTATTTTATTCATGATGGGTATGCATTTATCGAGCATATGCATTTACTTCTGTGAAGAGATAATTGTTCTATACAAACAGGGTCCAAAACTTGATTTGTTTGGTTAAAAAATTATTAGAGATTTATGGAAAGCTTATGTTAATTAAAGGAATTTTTTTTAAGGTTTCAATTATTTTATTTTTTAAAAATGTGTAAAAGTGTGAATTTTCTAAAAGTGAGTGAGGTTTGAGTCCCTAGATAAACATAAAAAATTGAATTCAAGACCCATTTGATTTAAGCGTCCGATGAATTTTACTAAAAAAAATCCTAGTTTTTAACTAAATTTTGACTTCATCAATCAATACTATGATCACATAATATTATTTAGCAACTCCCGTGATAAAATTAACATGTGCTAAAAAATAGAAGAAATAGGTGATTGTACATACCTATCATGTTATTTCCTAGGCCTAAGTCCACAAGAGAAGTACAATTGCCAATTTCTCGAGGAATAGTTCTCGTTATCATATTTTCTGTGATAATAAGATGTTCGAGAAGTGGAAGACGGGAGCAAATATCCAACGGAATAGTACCAGACAATTGATTTTGATAAAGATAGAGCCATCTCAAAGAAGAGATGTTATATATTGAAGATGGGATGAGACCGGTGATATTGTTGCTCCGCAACCACAGGGATTCCAAACTATATAGATTGTCTATCTCTTCTGGGATTTTTCCTATACATAAAAAAAAATAATAAAAATAAAATAAAATATACGGTTGAAATTATATAAATTCTCACATTTTATGATTTTTTTTGTATTTTCAATGACTTAATTTGTATATACTTTTATTTTTATTTATGTATGAATTATAATGTAATCAATTTGGTTGAAGAAGAAAATTAGTCATTAGCTAATTTGTACAAAACAAAACGTTAATTATCTATTTTGAATAGTTTTTCTTTTCGCAATCAACCACTAAAATATAACAATGCATACGCTGATCAATTATCATTTTCACTCTCCTCCATTTTACACTTTACTTGTTCATAACTAATTCTTTTTTTCATTTAAACTAACGTAATATATTTAAAAATTGAAGGAATTAAATTTTTCATCGATAAAATAGATAAAATTATCTCTTTATTTTTCATTTCATCCATTTTTAAACATAGTCTATTAATTTAAATAGAAAAAAAAAAGTAAATTTTTTATTTTGTTCAAAAATAAAAATAGATAAAGTACATATTTTTTTATTTTTTTTAAGTAAAATGATAATTAAACAAAGTAAAAAAGAGTAAAAGACAACTTATACAAAATCAAAGTAAGTTAAATTAGTTTTGTCAAGAATAATATAAGGGATAGTTGGTGATTAGTCCCAAATAGCGGGTGTCCCCATATCAAAATATTGTAGCGTATTATCTAATATTAATTCAAAATTGAGGGGTAATAGTTGGTAGGATTGTATCTTAGCTTTGAGGATGTTATGGTTAAGATATATGTGCTTAAGCTTTGTTAAGTTTCCAATCGTCGGTGGTATGGCTCCGGCCAAATAGTTATGTGACAAGTTTAACAGTTGAAGGTTCGAACACCCCCCCCAGGCTCCCCGGTACTCCTTCGTGCAACTGATTCCAAGCAATACTCAGCACTTCAAGATTTTTTAGACGGCTGCAGATATTTATATTCGCTGGAAGTTCGCCGATCAGGCTATTGTTCCGAAGAGACAGCATCTCCAGAGACGAGATGTTGAAAATGGAGGTCGGCACCAAGTCGGTGAGCTGGTTTTTTTCCACGGCGAGCCTCTTGAGGCCACGAAAATTGCCGATCTCCGGCGGGATTGGCCCTCTGATATAATTGGACTGTAAAGACAGCGTCTCTAGGTTCGACAATTGGGAGATCGACGGCGGGATAGGACCTGTGAAATTGTTGTTGTCCAGGACCAAGTGTCGGAGTTCCATCAAGGCCGGGATCCATGGCGGGATTGCGTCGGTGAAGTCGTTGAGGCTGAGATTCAAGACTTTTAGGCTATGTAATTTCGATAGCTCCGTCGGTAAGGTTTCGTGGAAAGAGTTGCTGCTGAGGTCAAGCGACTCGAGGAAAGAGAGGTTACCCAGGTCAGGGCGGACGGTGCCAGAGAGACCCATGTTGGAGATATTCAGGGCGGCGACTCGGGAAGACCGAGAGGTGGTGATGCATGTGACGCCAATCCAGTTGCAAAAGGAAGTGGTGGTGAGGCTTGGAGGCCGGGATGCGGGATTTTAAGACAAGAAGAGCGGATTGATCAGTGGCCGCGGTGGGCGACCAACCGATGAGAAAGTAAACCAACAGCGTAGCAATGGATACGAGTAAGGAGGTTGTTTTATTCATGATAGGTATGTGAGTGAATATGCGTGGAGCATAGGCTAGAGGCTGGAGCTAAATATAGATAAGATATTTTGTGATCGGATAATTCCTCTTACACCCCCTCAACTATTGACCGTGACCACAAAAATCCCCTCAACTTTTAAAACTGCATGGGACACCTTGAATTATTTGATCAAAAGTCACTAAGACTCCCAGTCCATTTTTTCTTCCGAAAATGCCCTTTAAAAAGTAAAATTTTCAACCCACTTTATTCCTATTACCAAATTAACCTCCAATTTCATTTTGAAAAGACCAAAATAACCTTGATTCTCTATCTCAACACTTATCTGTCTCTCATCCTCTCACCATTGTTGTCTCTTTCTCATCCCTCACCATCGACAGCCGAACCGCCGAACACCGCAACCAAAACAAACGACAATAACGCCGAACAACACAACCAAAACGAACGAAAATTTCATAACTGTGTGAGTATGAGAGTAAATAAAAAATTTCCTCATAAACTGAATCGCACATGCATAATCATCAAACAATTTCGCCATGGAAGGTACGAGCGATTAAACCGAAACGGAAGAAATATGAATATTGTATAAGCAACGGCAAATGACAATTATTTCAATTCGTCATTTTCTCACCAAGCAAACAGATCGTTGAGAGGAAAACGAAAACTCTCTTTGACGGCTTCAGGAGTAGACGCAGTCATGGCGGCTTGGGAGATTACCGTTCGATCTATCGAATTTCAGGGACTGAGGGACGGAAATCGACGCTTTCATTCGATGCTACTACGCGTTTCTCCATCGGAAATCGACGTTTTTGTTCCTGAATTCGCAGGAGCAGAGAGAACCGGGCAAGGAAATCGATCAAACTCCGTTGAGGCAGGAGCTCCTGCGTCTTCATAAATTGCAAAATCTGCTCCAGATCAAGCCCCAATCGGATCGAATCGGCGTAATTGGGAGGAAGCTGGGACTGAGAGGGGTGGAAATTAGGGTTTTGGTGGACGAGAAAATGGTCCTTGTGGTAGAACCGGATCTGTTGCGGTTGCCGTGGCGGAGGAGAAGCTGGATCTGGGATCGGATGAAGTCGACCATGTGAGTGAGGTCCACGCCACCTAGCTTCGAGTGAAGTTGCTGCACGACGGCGTTGAGGGAGGTTAAGGTGTTGTTGTTAGGGTTTAATTCGCGAAGAAGAGAACCCAGAGCTTCTGCTATGTTGGTGTTGTTTCGTTCGGTGGTGGAGCAACATTGATTTGTTCGTCGGTGGTGCAGAGAACAGAGGAGGAGAGGGGTGGGGACTGGGGAAGGAGAGAGAAAAAAAAAAAAAAAAGAGTGAAAAAAAAGAGAAATGACTGAGGGTAGGTTGGTAATTGCACAGCTAATTTTTTATTTTTTATAATTTTTCTGTTTTTTTATTTCAGGGTTATTAAGGGCAAAATGGATAATTCATTAAAAATTACTCCGGAAGGCGGTCGCCGTGATAATTTTAAAAGTTAGAGGAGTATATGCGAAATTTTACTATAATTGAGAGAGTGTAAATAGAATTATCCCATTTTGTGATTATAGCATGCCAGTGATAACGTAGATGTGAGTGAATATGCGTGAAGCGTAAGCTAGAGGCAAGAGCAAAATATAAATAAGATATTTTGTGATTTTGGGGTTCATATAAATTACATGTTAAAATTTGATATTATTATTTTCCTAGGTATACCTCAAGACGCAGATGAAAAACAAAAAAACTTATTTAATATTATTTTTTATAAATTTAATATTTCAAAATTTTATCATTAAGTTTAATGTTGATATCTTCTATAATATTTATAAATTTAAAGTCTATCTATTATGTTTTTTTTATATAATTTATTTTAATTCAATTCGTATAAATTTATTATTCCAGTATTATTATTAAATTTAATATAGATATATTATTTATATAATATACATAAATTTAATATCTATAATTTTAGTATATTATTTTTTCACTTTAATTTTTATAAATTTAATATTTTAATATTATTAGCCCGGCCCATGACCATCCCTAGTGGTGAGTGGTGGAAGTTAGGTGATCGTGAAAGGTAAATATAATTTTTTAAAAAATTAAGGGTAAAAAAAATAATTTTAAAAATATAGGAATGCAAAAGATTTTTTTTTAAAAAAAATAACTTAAGGGCAATTTTGTCCAAAGGGATGTAAGTGATGTTTGATGGTGGAAGGTGGCGGCCGCCGTGGGCGACCAACCGATAAGAAAGTGGACCAATAACGTAGCAATAGATAGGAGTGAGGAGATTGTTTTATTCATGATGGGTATGTGAGTGAATATGCGTAGAGCGTAGGCTAGAGGGTGGAGCTAAATATAGACAATATATTTTGTGTCCTCTTCCAAGTCTCCGCCAAAAAACAAACAAACCCCTTTAGCTTTGTGGCATTCCCTCTGAATAATCCTCCCTTCCAACTCATATCACGTGCCTTAGATGGAAAAGTGGTCCCCAATCATTAATTGGGTGTGAATTTTGACAAAAATCCCGCCACAAGTGGTTAAAAATGGAAGAAATGGTAGATATTTGTGACACTGAGACACGGAAACCGCGTCTGTCACGCGGCACCGTGACAGGCATGGGAGCCGCCACTGTTCACGCGGCTTCGCCAGCCGTTTTGGTCGCAGCTCCTGGAGCCATGCATGTGCTGAGCCAGATGCCTTCGAAGTGCAATTTCTTGTCCGTTTCTTTTCCTTTTTGGTCCAAATTAACGTGTTTTTATTCTAATTCCAAAAATTTACAAAAATAAATAAAATATATTATTTTTTTTAAATTTAATTTAATCAAACTACTAACAAAACTAAATTTGGTGGTCTTAGATCGCAAACCGATAATAGATTCAGAAGTCTCTGCGATTTCTTCGGAGTTTGATCGAGAGTGTCTCGGCCTCTCTGTTTTCACCATCGCCGCCGCCTCCTCTTTCTTCGAATCCATCTCAAATTTCCAGCTATTTTCATGATTAATTTGTATATTCGTCGAGCTTCTTCTCAAACTCTTAATCAAATTCGACTTCGTCGAAGCATAAATCAGTCCCTGAAACCCCAAATGCACAAAAACGAAGACGAAAATCGCAACCAGTCTGCAAATCGATCGGCACTTCGGAAGTCGGAAGAAGAAGTACCGCGCGATTGCCGTTCTTATGGAAGAAGCTCACGGGAGGGCATTTCGGTAATCTTGTTGTCGGCCGTTTTTTGAAATGGGACTAATCGGTGCAAGAAAGGCTGGCGGTGGGAGTTTTCAGTGCAAGAGAAGGTTGTCGATGACAGTAGGCGGTGCAAGAAAAAGCAGATGGGAGTAGGCGGTAAATAGTTTTTGTTTTTGGGAGTAAACGGTAATTTTCCCTTATTTTAACACAATATATTTAGAGTATCTGAGGTCACGTTTGGTAATTGTTTCCATTTAAAAAATTCTCATTCTATTTCCAGATTTTTGGGAATTCTGTTTGGAAATACCGTTTGGTAATTTTTGTTTTCGTTCCCATTCCATTCCCATTTGGGAATTGTGCCCATTTTTTTCTTAAGAAATGAGAAACAAAAAAAATTGTTTCTCATTATTCCCATTCCATTCCCAATATTTGTTACTGTTCATCCGCCATTGCAGGCCACCGCCCGTCGCTGTCCGACGACCGTCTCTAGTCACCGCCGGTCACCGAACGCGATTCTTTTCCCAAAATAAATAAAAAAATTATTGTTACCAAACGGGATTCTACTCCCAAAAAAGAAACAAAATTCTCATCTCATCCCATTCCCATTCCACTGCTGGAATGGAAACAGAAACGGTTACCAAACGCCACCTGAGTTTCCAAAGGCATACCAAATTTTCAGGGTCGCTGATTATTTAACAACTATACACAACGATAATGAGCGATTTTTCTCTTATTATTTTATTTTTACAATTTTTGTTTTATATATATAGATAAGTTATCAAACATGTGGATCAATGATTTTTAAAAAAAAATATATTTATCAATTTTATTTATTTATATTGATAAATATTTTTTAATGAAATATTATAATTTGTGTTGACATTTTAAATTAGCAATAATTTGCATTTTTACGGAGTTGAAACTGAGAATTAACACACACAATAAGATTATTTTAATTACATTGAATTTTTTAAAGAGTTTTTTTTTATTAAATAGTCTCTTATAGAGAGATCACGTAGACTAAAACCCTTTTCACAAGACCGTTTAGGGCTTAGACCATCCCGTACGATGGGTTTAGATTTCAGTCCTCCGACGAAGACAAGGCGAACGGCGATGGACGATAATACCCCTGTTCACTCCGACGAGCCAGATGGATGAATCAATTCGGTTATGGTAAGCGACAAAATAGAGATTTTCACATGCTGATTCAAATACATGTACGACATCCCTTACACAGGCGCGTATTTTCAAAAACATTCGATTCAAATTTGTAGGCGTTGCATAACTGGTACGAGGTGAAGATTTTGAAACGACAACGGCGGTGACTATATCACGAGACGACATTTGGACTGTGTCTAAAGGCGAAACATGTCAGTTAATCGATTGTATTCATTGAAAAGTTATATAGTCGAGTTTAATATCGTTTTTTGGGTTTTTCGAAGTTGTTACAATGTTTTCGAAGTTGGATGTTCGAGGTTGGCGATGAATGAATGCCCATTTGTGAAGGATGTACGCTCCTGAGAAAACGTGAGCAGCACGTTAACGTTAATGTACTGGGGGTTTATTTTGTGCATCACGACGTAATAACAATGTCAATATAAGCAAACACAGTCAGGGTGTTTAATATCGTTTTTTGGGTTTTTCGGCGTTGTTACAACGTTTTTCGAAGTTGGATGTTCGAGGGGTGGCAATGAATGAATGCCCATTTGTGAAGAATATACGCTATGAGATAATGTGACCAATGCGTTAACGTTAACGTACTTGTTGGTATTTTGTGTACGACGACGTAATAACAATGTGGATACAAGCAAACACAGTCAGCAAATGGGTGTACATGGTAAAGTTAACTAACTCACAGTTTTTCAGTTTTTTTCTGAAAAGTAAGATGCTCCAAGATATAGAGGTTCTCGGAGTGTATTCAACGAAATGCTTTAATGTTAACATGTTTTAACTGTAACTATTTTTTTTTGCGTTAACATTAACATAATGCTTGTACACGGTAAAGTTAGTTAACTCACAATTTTTTCAGTTTTTTTCCGAAAAGTAAGATGTTACAAATTACATAGGCACTCGTTCGTATTTAATAAAACGGGTAACGTTAACATGTTTAAACAAGCTGCTATTTTGCGTTAACGTTAACGCAATCAGTATAGTGCTGGATTGCGTTAACGTTAACGCATTAAGTAATGCATTTAACGGTGACGCATTAAGTTAATGCATCAACGGTGACGGTTTATAATGGTCAAACCACGAAACCTGATTGCGTTAACGTTAACGCAGTCAAGTCCATTTCGTTAATGTTTACGCAATAAGTATAAGCGCTCAACTAGAACAATAAGTATAACGAAATCTAAACTTTCGGACGCACATTAGTGTTTTATCTAAGTGCTGGACCAGAGTAACGCAGTGTTAACGTTAATGTAACCCCTATTTTTACAAGTCAATTTGATTGCGTTAACATTTACGCAATTAGTAGTAAGCGCGCTTATAGACCAATAAGTATACTGAAATCTAAATTTCCCCGATGCCTATTAATGTTTATCTACTGTTTTTTTCTTTGCACAATGGGGTTGCATCCTTTTGATCTTGCAGATTTACTGGGGGGGTCAATGGCTACCCACATATTTTTGATGTGCAAGTTTGATGGTTACTTGTTAGGCGTCAAGGTGGATAATGATTTCACGCAAGCGGTGCTTATTCAAAATGTGTTGTCGTGGTGGGACGTGTTGAGGGATGTTTCGTTCGAGATGTTTTATTCCATACCAGGGCATGACAGGTGCCTAATATCGTGTCAGGATGACGTAAAGGTAATGGTTAGCCTTGCACGAGCAATGAAGCTTGAATATATGGGGGTGGAGATAAAGGTGTGCGGCAGCGATAGTGGACCAAGTGGCAGTCGGGACAGGATGTTATTTGAATATCCAACGGGACATGGGGGGCGGGATGGCATGGACGGGGAGGACGACCTGTTGTCCGTTTTCTGCCCATTGCCTAAAAAGGCATTATTGTCTGATCATTGGGCTGAAGGTCTTAAAGAAGCTGGGCAGATTTTTAAGGGTGGAATACCGGAATTTAGAGAATCACTAAGGAAATATGTTGTACAAATGGGTTTCACATTTTAGTACATAAAGAACGACAAGAAGAGGGTGACAGCTGAATGTTCACTCAAGGAGGAGAGAGAATGCAAATGGAGAGTGCATGGCAGGCTAGACGAAAAGAATGGGTTTTTTTATATTTGGGAGTTCTAGAGAAATCATAGTTGCGGCGCTGCTTATAGGACAGTGAGGAATGAGAAGATGAACTGTAGTGTTGTGAAGTCATGTCTTTTAGACTTAGTTCGGAATACCCCGTCAACTCGCCCAATTGACGTTGTTCACACATTCAAGAACGACTATGGGATTGAGATCCCATATCACATTGCATGGAACGGCGTGAAAAAAGCTCTGGATGATTTGTACGGCGACCACGAATCGTCTTATGATCAATTGCGCTGGTACTTGGATGCATGCAGACAGACGAATCCAGGCAGCTACCTGGCGTTGGATTATGATAAAGAAACTGGGCATTTCAAGAGACTGTTTGTATCGTTCTATGCGACTGCACACGGGTTCAAATACTGCAGGCCGATGTTGTTTCTAAACGGGACATTTTTGGGGGGTAGGTACAAGGGGTGTTTGTTGGCGGCCAACGCAAAGGATGGAAACAATGGTAAATTGGTTGATTACTTATTACATAAACGCAATAACACTTATCGTTAACACATTAGATGCAATTAGCGCTTTCTTATTTTTTTTTCATTTTTTTTAACAGTTTGTGTGGGGTGGGGGGGAGGGGAGGGGTTTTTGATGAGACAAGCTGATCATGTTTGGGGATGAGACATGAATTTTTTTTTGCAACGTTAACGTTAAATGCGTTAACGTTAAATGCGTTTAAACGGCTGTGTATACAATGTTTTTTTCATAGCGTGCTGATCTGTTTTGTGTTTTTCGTAAATGGACAGGTCTTTTCCCGGTTGCATTCGCTGTTGTTGATGCGGAGAATGATGACAACTGGTATTGGTTCATGACCAATTTAGAAAAAATTGTGGTGAAAGAACGTATGCTAACCTTCATTTCTGATCGACATAGTGGCATTCTTGAAGGGGTCCGGAAGATGTTCCCGGATTGTTTTCATTCTTATTGCTTGAACCGAAGAACAATATGATGGACAAATTAGCGGGTTTGAAATAAGCGTGGAAGGAGAAGCTCGTGCACAAATATTCGATGATGGCATATGCGACGACGCTTGACAAATGCTACCAGCTGAGGGAAAAATTAAAAACAGAAGGTATGGGACGAGTAGGGAATTTCCCAAAGGATGTGCCGCCAGACAACTTTTGCAACATGTTTTTCAAAGGCAAAAGATATGGGGAGATGTCGTCCAACCTAGCGGAGTCATTCAACGCATGGATTCGTGATTACCGGCACCTGCTGATCATATTAATGGTCGACAAGATTAGGTGCAAGGTAATGAACCAGTAGTCAGTGAGGCGCGGCCAATCACTCCTGATAACGGGTTTCCTATGCCCAGTACGTGATAAAATGCTGTCGCGGATGATAAGTGACGGGCAGACGTGGAATGTTGTTGAGTGCGGCAATAGCGTATATGAAGTGCACTTGATCTCATCCGTTCTGGTTGATGTGGATAAAAAAAAGTGCTCCTACTTCGGGTGGCAGGGAAACGGGTTCCCGTGTGTTCATGCTTGTGCGGCGATACAAAAAAGCGGCCAGAATATACATTCATCCGTTGAGTCGTTTTTCTTGGTGGAATATTACCGAATAACCTACTTGGAAGGTATATATGGTGTACCCACGTTCAAGAAACCGGAATGGAATGCATCGGAAGCTGTAATTATCCTGCCGATCACAAAAAAACAACCAGGTCAACCGCAGAAGAAACACATCCCATCAAGGGGTGAGATCCCAGAAATAAGATGTGGTAGATGCAAAAAGAATGGGCACCACAACAGGAAGACATGCACTGCTTCAATTTAAAGCACAGAGTAATCAAATATTTCCTTTTATGTAGTTTTGACACAACAACACTTTATGTGTTTAATGTTGGGGGGGGGGGGGGGGGGGGGTGGAACCTCGTTCTTTTCACATGATGTTTTTGTTTTGTGTAAACAGGTAATAAACACACACAAACTTTTTTTTGTGTTAACGTCAACGCAAGTACGATTTACACATTTTAATATTCAACGCTTTCATAATTGTTTTGTATATAATTAATCGCGTTAACGTTAACGCATTTACAAAATCCACTTCACTAACTAATCGCGCAAACGTTAAATGCATTTTTTAACCAACCAGTTAAGAGCAATAACAGTTTGCGTTAACGTTAATGTTAATGTTAACGCGAACGCATTTTACAACAAAAAAACTCAAATAACTAATCGCGTAAATATTAACGCATTTTTATTACAAACCAGCATAAGTAAGATACAACTACGTTAACGTTAACGTGAACGAAAATTACAGTCTGAGAAGTAACTAATTGTGTTAACGTTAACGCAGTAAGGAAACCATCACATGTAATTTTATTGCGTTAACGTCACGGCAAATACAACCCAGTAACAAAGTCAAAGGCAACGCAATTAAGGTCATTTTGTTAACGGTAACATATTTTTTTAATAAAAATTGTTCCATCAGACCAACAAACTAACCAAATCTGAACATTAACTAATCTAGTTAACGTTAACGCAATTTTTTAAAGTCCAGAACAAAACAACTGCATTATTTTTGCGTTAACGTTAACGTGAACGAAAGTACAAATTGCATTAAAGTTAACGGATTAACAAACCAGCCCATTTAACATATTTGCGTTAACGTTAATACAACTACAACCCAGCAACAAAGACAAGCAACACAATTAAGGTCATTTGCGTTAACATTAATGCAATTTTTTAAAGACTAGAACAAAACAATTGCAATTTTTGCGTTAAAGTTAACGTGCAACAAAAGTACAAATTGCATTAAAGTTAACGAATTAACAAAACCAGCCCATTTAACATACTTGCGTTAACGTTAACACAACTACAACCTAGCAACAAAGACAAGCAACGCAATTAAGGTAATTTGCGTTAACGGTAACACATTTTTTAGTAAAAATTGTTCAACCAGACCAACAAACTAGAGTGGGAATCACCCAGCCGCACTTTCTTATCTTCACTTTCAGAATAAATTTTGAACATAGCACGATCAAAGCAGACATGGCGTGAAGCACCCGTGTCTACCCATCACTCTTCAGATCCACCAACTATGTTGATGTCAGAAATCATAGCAATTAGTTGGTCCTCGGTAAGATTCGCCTGCGGAGCAGGACGACGTCTTTGCCGGCAGTTTCGAGCCATATGGCCCTCCTTTCCATAGTTGAAGCAAGTAAACTGTTCAGAAGTATTTCTTGAAGGGGGTTTAAACTTATTCTGATTTTGATATGCATTTCTGTTCTGGTTGTTGTGGTGGCGATTCTGATTCTGATTCTTCATATTTTTTCTTTTGAGTTACAGAATTGCAGAGGATGATTTTCTGTGAGCGTTGTTGGACACAACGAGCACTTCATCTTTTTGATCTTGTTTTCGGGTTTCCTCCTCAATCCGAAGACGAGTGATCAAACTTTCTAAAGAAAACTCTTTTGTTTTGTGCCTGAGAGTATTCTTAAAATCTTTTCAAGAAGGGGGTAATTTGTCAATTAAAACAACAACTTGAAATTGTTCATCAAGGGACATACCTTCAGCAATTATTTCATGAGCAATTTTCTGAAGTTCGTGAGACTGAGCTTCCACAGATTTGTCATCGGTCATTTGATATTTCAGATATCGACTTACAACATATTTCTTCGTTCCAGCCTCCTCAGTGTCGTATTTCTTTGAAAGAGCATCCCATATTTCCTTGGCAGTTTGGTTAGAACAATAATAATTATACAGGTCATCAGACACACCATTAAGAATAAAATTCTTACAATGAAAATCATTTTCAACCCATGTCTTACAATAAAACAGGTTTTTCAGTGGTACAGACATATGCTACTTTTTCGATAGTTAGAAAAAATAATATCTTCTGTCTCCATCTTTTCAAATGAAACCCTTCGAAACGAAAGGGCTTGTTGAGATCGACAGCAAACATTGTAGTAGATAATTGGCAGAAATAAACGTCTTAAAATTGTTGCTGCAAAAAATAATAAAGAACGAGTTTACCAAAT
Organism: Eucommia ulmoides; assembly: GCA_016647705.1. Taxonomy (NCBI): domain Eukaryota; kingdom Viridiplantae; phylum Streptophyta; class Magnoliopsida; order Garryales; family Eucommiaceae; genus Eucommia; species Eucommia ulmoides. The sequence continues at coordinate 45,067,875 of CM028331.1, forward strand.
TAGTTTGGGTTGAGTCGCGGACTAGGTCGCTCTCTTTAAGATGTTTCTCGGCTCTGCCCAAGAAGCGTGCAAGCAGAAATAAAACAGCCCAGAAATCTTCTCTGTCTAGGACGTTCTTTGCACTGTAGAAGTCCCGAAAACCAAACACCCCTACACACTGTTCGCAAAACGAACAAACTGCTCGGAAAACAATTTTTAAACGAAGAAACAAAACCGGAACAAATCAAAGCCGAACGGAAACACTGTACTGTTTCGAAATCCAAAAACTGTTTCGAAAATTGAAGAACACCGAAGAACAAAACACTGTTTCAGAAATGAGAACAATTTCGGAAAGCCCAAAAATGTTTCGAAAAACGAAGAACAACAGAACACTGTTTGAGAAACGAGAACAATTTCAGAGAAACGAAAATACTGTTTCGGAACAGATCTGAAAAAGAAAGAAGATGAAGAACTATTTTTTTTTTCAAAAGAGTGAACTCTACCTCTTCTGATCTGAAATTCGTCCCTTTTTATAGAGGAGAGTCAGATCTAAACTGTTAGAATTCGTGGAGAATTTTATGGGATATGAAACTGTTTTCATACCAAGTCAAACAAAACAATTTAATTTATACTAGTGCCACCTCATCACACACGCGACTCGGCTCGGCACGGCCGGCCGGACGGCGGCAGCGCGCGTGTGTTAAACCGGTAGAGATGTAACTCATCTCCCCTCCACAAAATGTGGGTACCCCTTGGAGCACACCCCAAGTGTCTTACATACCACTAGTTATACACCTCAATTCAAGCTCTCCCAACCACTGTGGGATATAAGGTTTTGAGAGAAAAAACATTTGACAAAAAACATTTTTTTTCAAAATTAATTTGCTCCAACAAGAAATGAGAAAAATTGAATGCAAAAACAAGACCTTAAATTATTAGAGATTTATGGAAAGCTTATGTTAATTAAAGGAATTTTTTTTAAGGTTTCAATTATTATTTTTTTCAAAAATATGTGTAGAAGTGTGAATTTTCTAAAAGTGAGTGAGGCTTGAGTCCCCAGGATAAACATAAAAAATTGAATTCAAGACCCATTTGATAAAAATTGAATTCAAGACCCATTTGATTTAAGCGTCCGATGAATTTTACCAAAAAAATCCTAGTTTTTGAACTAAATTTTGACTTCATCAATCAATACTATGATCACATAATATTATTTAGCAACTCCCGTGATAAAATTAACATGTGCTAAAAAATAGAAGAAATAGGTGATTGTACATACCTCTCATGTTATTTCCTAGGCCTAAGTCCACAAGAGAAGTACAATTGCCAATTTCTCGAGGAATAGTTCTCGTTATCATATTTTCTGTGATAATAAGATGTTCGAGAAGTGGAAGACGGGAGCAAATATCCAACGGAATAGTACCAGACAATTGATTTTGATAAAGATAGAGCCATCTCAAAGAAGAGATGTTATATATTGAAGATGGGATGAGACCGGTGATATTGTTGCTCCGCAACCACAGGGATTCCAAACTATATAGATTGCCTATCTCTTCTGGGATTTTACCTATACATAAAAAAAAATAATAAAAATAAAATAAAATATACGGTTGAAATTATATAAATTCTCACATTTTATGATTTTTTTTGTATTTTCAATGACTTAATTTGTATATACTTTTATTTTTATTTATGTATGAATTATAATGTAATCAATTTGGTTGAAGAAGAAAATTAGTCATTAGCTAATTTGTACAAAACAAAACGTTAATTATCTATTTTGAATAGTTTTTCTTTTCGCAATCAACCACTAAAATATAACAATGCATACGCTGATCAATTATCATTTTCACTCTCCTCCATTTTACACTTTACTTGTTCATAACTAATTCTTTTTTTCATTTAAACTATCGTAATATATTTAAAAATTGAAGGAATTAAATTTTTCATCGATAAAATAGATAAAATTATCTCTTTATTTTTCATTTCATCCATTTTTAAATATAGTCTATTAATTTAAATAGAAAAAAAAAAGTAAATTTTTTATTTTGTTCAAAAATAAAAATAGATAAAGTACATATTTTTTTATTTTTTTTAAGTAAAATGATAATTAAACAAAGTAAAAAAGAGTAAAAGACAACTTATACAAAATCAAAGTAAGTTAAATTAGTTTTGTCAAGAATAATATAAGGGATAGTTGGTGATTAGTCCCAAATAGCGGGTGTCCCCATATCAAAATATTGTAGCGTATTATCTAATATTAATTCAAAATTGAGGGGTAATAGTTGGTAGGATTGTATCTTAGCTTTGAGGATGTTATGGTTAAGATATATGTGCTTAAGCTTTGTTAAGTTTCCAATCGTCGGTGGTATGGCTCCGGCCAAATAGTTATGTGACAAGTTTAACAGTTGAAGGTTCGAACACCCCCCCCAGGCTCCCCGGTACTCCTTCGTGCAACTGATTCCAAGCAATACTCAGCACTTCAAGATTTTTTAGACGGCTGCAGATATTTATATTCGCTGGAAGTTCGCCGATCAGGCTATTGTTCCGAAGAGACAGCATCTCCAGAGACGAGATGTTGAAAATGGAGGTCGGCACCAAGTCGGTGAGCTGGTTTTTTTCCACGGCGAGCCTCTTGAGGCCACGAAAATTGCCGATCTCCGGCGGGATTGGCCCTCTGATATAATTGGACTGTAAAGACAGCGTCTCTAGGTTCGACAATTGGGAGATCGACGGCGGGATAGGACCTGTGAAATTGTTGTTGTCCAGGACCAAGTGTCGGAGTTCCATCAAGGCCGGGATCCATGGCGGGATTGCGTCGGTGAAGTCGTTGAGGCTGAGATTCAAGACTTTTAGGCTATGTAATTTCGATAGCTCCGTCGGTAAGGTTTCGTGGAAAGAGTTGCTGCTGAGGTCAAGCGACTCGAGGAAAGAGAGGTTACCCAGGTCAGGGCGGACGGTGCCAGAGAGACCCATGTTGGAGATATTCAGGGCGGCGACTCGGGAAGACCGAGAGGTGGTGATGCATGTGACGCCAATCCAGTTGCAAAAGGAAGTGGTGGTGAGGCTTGGAGGCCGGGATGCGGGATTTTAAGACAAGAAGAGCGGATTGATCAGTGGCCGCGGTGGGCGACCAACCGATGAGAAAGTAAACCAACAGCGTAGCAATGGATACGAGTAAGGAGGTTGTTTTATTCATGATAGGTATGTGAGTGAATATGCGTGGAGCATAGGCTAGAGGCTGGAGCTAAATATAGATAAGATATTTTGTGATCGGATAATTCCTCTTACACCCCCTCAACTATTGACCGTGACCACAAAAATCCCCTCAACTTTTAAAACTGCATGGGACACCTTGAATTATTTGATCAAAAGTCACTAAGACTCCCAGTCCATTTTTTCTTCCGAAAATGCCCTTTAAAAAGTAAAATTTTCAACCCACTTTATTCCTATTACCAAATTAACCTCCAATTTCATTTTGAAAAGACCAAAATAACCTTGATTCTCTATCTCAACACTTATCTGTCTCTCATCCTCTCACCATTGTTGTCTCTTTCTCATCCCTCACCATCGACAGCCGAACCGCCGAACACCGCAACCAAAACAAACGACAATAACGCCGAACAACACAACCAAAACGAACGAAAATTTCATAACTGTGTGAGTATGAGAGTAAATAAAAAATTTCCTCATAAACTGAATCGCACATGCATAATCATCAAACAATTTCGCCATGGAAGGTACGAGCGATTAAACCGAAACGGAAGAAATATGAATATTGTATAAGCAACGGCAAATGACAATTATTTCAATTCGTCATTTTCTCACCAAGCAAACAGATCGTTGAGAGGAAAACGAAAACTCTCTTTGACGGCTTCAGGAGTAGACGCAGTCATGGCGGCTTGGGAGATTACCGTTCGATCTATCGAATTTCAGGGACTGAGGGACGGAAATCGACGCTTTCATTCGATGCTACTACGCGTTTCTCCATCGGAAATCGACGTTTTTGTTCCTGAATTCGCAGGAGCAGAGAGAACCGGGCAAGGAAATCGATCAAACTCCGTTGAGGCAGGAGCTCCTGCGTCTTCATAAATTGCAAAATCTGCTCCAGATCAAGCCCCAATCGGATCGAATCGGCGTAATTGGGAGGAAGCTGGGACTGAGAGGGGTGGAAATTAGGGTTTTGGTGGACGAGAAAATGGTCCTTGTGGTAGAACCGGATCTGTTGCGGTTGCCGTGGCGGAGGAGAAGCTGGATCTGGGATCGGATGAAGTCGACCTTGTGAGTGAGGTCCACGCCACCTAGCTTCGAGTGAAGTTGCTGCACGACGGCGTTGAGGGAGGTTAAGGTGTTGTTGTTAGGGTTTAATTCGCGAAGAAGAGAACCCAGAGCTTCTGCTATGTTGGTGTTGTTTCGTTCGGTGGTGGAGCAACATTGATTTGTTCGTCGGTGGTGCAGAGAACAGAGGAGGAGAGGGGTGGGGACTGGGGAAGGAGAGAGAAAAAAAAAAAAAAAAGAGTGAAAAAAAAGAGAAATGACTGAGGGTAGGTTGGTAATTGCACAGCTAATTTTTTATTTTTTATAATTTTTCTGTTTTTTTATTTCAGGGTTATTAAGGGCAAAATGGATAATTCATTAAAAATTACTCCGGAAGGCGGTCGCCGTGATAATTTTAAAAGTTAGAGGAGTATATGCGAAATTTTACTATAATTGAGAGAGTGTAAATAGAATTATCCCATTTTGTGATTATAGCATGCCAGTGATAACGTAGATGTGAGTGAATATGCGTGAAGCGTAAGCTAGAGGCAAGAGCAAAATATAAATAAGATATTTTGTGATTTTGGGGTTCATATAAATTACATGTTAAAATTTGATATTATTATTTTCCTAGGTATACCTCAAGACGCAGATGAAAAACAAAAAAACTTATTTAATATTATTTTTTATAAATTTAATATTTCAAAATTTTATCATTAAGTTTAATGTTGATATCTTCTATAATATTTATAAATTTAAAGTCTATCTATTATGTTTTTTTTATATAATTTATTTTAATTCAATTCGTATAAATTTATTATTCCAGTATTATTATTAAATTTAATATAGATATATTATTTATATAATATACATAAATTTAATATCTATAATTTTAGTATATTATTTTTTCACTTTAATTTTTATAAATTTAATATTTTAATATTATTAGCCCGGCCCATGACCATCCCTAGTGGTGAGTGGTGGAAGTTAGGTGATCGTGAAAGGTAAATATAATTTTTAAAAAAATTAAGGGTAAAAAAAAATAATTTTAAAAATATAGGAATGCAAAAGATTTTTTTTTTAAAAAAATAACTTAAGGGCAATTTTGTCCAAAGGGATGTAAGTGATGTTTGATGGTGGAAGGTGGCGGCCGCCGTGGGCGACCAACCGATGAGAAATTGGACCAACAACGTAGCAATAGATAGGAGTGAGGAGATTGTTTTATTCATGATGGGTATGTGAGTGAATATGCGTAGAGTGTAAGCTAGAGGGTGAAGATAAATATAGACAATATATTTTGTGTCCTCTTCCAAATCTCCGCCAAAAAACAAACAAACCCCTTTAGCTTTGTGGCATTCCCTTTTAATAATCCTCCCTTCCAATTCATATCACGTGCCTTAGATGGAAAAGTGGTCCCCAATCATTAATTGGGTGTGAATTTTGACAAAAATCCCGCCACAAGTGGTTAAAAATGGAAGAAATGGTAGATATTTGTGACACTGAGACACGGAAACCGCGTCTGTCACGCGGCACCGTGACAGGCATGGGAGCCGCCACTGTTCACGTGGCTTCGCCAGCCGTTTTGGTCGCAGCTCCTGGAGCCATGCATGTGCTGAGCCAGATGCCTTCGAAGTGCAATTTCTTGTCCGTTTCTTTTCCTTTTTGGTCCAAATTAACGTGTTTTTATTCTAATTCAAAAAATCTACAAAAATAAATAAAATATATTATTTTTTTAAAATTTAATTTAATCAAACTACTAACAAAACTAAATTTGGTGGTCTTAGATCGCACAAAATGTGATGCGATCAATAGCTGAATGAATTTTTTTTACCTAACATGGTATCAAAGACAAGCTTATAAGATGAGAGAGAGAAGGAGGGAGAAAGATGGTGAGAGGTAAATATAAATGTTAAAAAAATCAAGGGTGAAAATATGATTTTAAAAATAAGGAGATGTTAATAAATTTTTATAAAAATAAAAATAATTTTTTTTTTAATTTCTAAATAAGAAAAAGATACTTATATCTTTTTATCAAAAAAAAAAAAAAGGTCAAAGGGTACCGATATTTGTAAAATGATTAAAAAATATCTGAGTGCTAAAAGGTATAAACCTAAAATAAAAAGTTACTATTTTAATTTAGAATTTGTCGGTGTCGAAAATCGGCGAGCAACCAGCAGTATGGTCCGGAAGGTTAGCACGCCTACGATGGTGGAGAATTGGTGATTTTGAAACTTTTGACGCCTTGGTGATCCTGCAATCCGACTTGAGCTCCTCGGTTCGACCCGAGATCACTTTTAAACTCCGAGATGAACTCTTATCCGAACTCTTGTCTTGATCTCCAAGCCTGGAGCTAAATATAGACAAGATTTTTTGTGCTATAGATTATAGCACGTCAGTGATAACGTATATAGGTTTGGGGTCCATACAAAGTTCATGTTAAAATCTAATATTATTATTTCCCTAGGTATAGTGGATGAAAAAAAAAATTCTTATTTAATATTATTTTTTATAAATTTAATATTTTAAAATATTGTCGTTAAGTTTAATGTTGATATATTCTATATTTATTTTTTTTTATAAATTTGAAGCCTATAATTTTTCGTATATTATATTTTTATTTTCATATTATTTTTTAATTTGAATTTTATAAATTGAATGTTTTATTGTTATTACATAAATTAATTTTATAATTTTCGTAAATGTAATGTACATAATTTTTATATATCATATTTCGTCATATATATATTATTTTCGTAAATTTAATGATTCATTATTATTTTTATAAATTTAATTTTCATAATTTTTATATATTAAATTTTTTTATATTATTTCTTTTGATTCAATTTGTATAAATTTATTATTTCAGTGTTATTATTATTAAATTTAATATGCATATATTATTTTTATAATATACATAAATTTAATGTCTATAATTTTAGTATATTATTTTTTTAATTTAATTTTCATAAATTTAATATTTTAATATTATTAATAAATTTAATGTCCATATATTACTTTCATGAATTTATATTGGTAGGAATAACATATTATCTCTTCTCAATTAGGTATAAATTAAATAAGATAAAATATAAATATATATTTTATATTTATGTTAATTTTTTTGTTTCATTTGAACTGCGTTTTGTGTGGGAAATAAAAAACGATTGAGATTTATGTAAAGGGTTTATGTACATCTATGTTTTATTATATAAATTAGAGTATAACCCATACCAGAAAAACTTCACAAAAATCAAATGTGAAAATATCGCAGAATAAACCCATTTTTTAGATGGATCACAAAAATGAGTTGTGAAAAAATATTAACAATTCTCACAAACTACAGTACCTTGAATTGCTTCCATCACATATTCATTACATGCTTGATATATATAAACAAGATATAAGTGTGCTAAATCTAATCAAGGAGATGCATTATCTTCAGTAAGAATGACTCATGAGCTTAGAGGTGCGTTTGGATGTGGAATTTGGTTTGAAAAATGGAAACCTGTGAACTTTGAACAAAAAAAATCACCTAACAAAGGCAGGCTTGTAAGATGAGAGAGAGGGAGGGAGGAAGGGGTGAGAGGTAAATATAAATGTTAAAAAAGTTAAGAGTAAAAAATATGATTTCAAAAATAAGGAGATGTTAATAAATTTTTATAAAAATAAATATATATATATATATATATTTTTATTTTTTTTAAATAAGAAAAAGACACTTATGTCTTTTTATCAAAAAAACAAAAAATTATGTCAACGGGTACCAATATTTATAAAATGATTAAAAAAATATTTAAGTATTAAATGGTATAAACCTAAATTAAAAAAATTACGATTTTAAGTTAAAATTTTCTACCAATTAATATGTAGAAGTCTAAAATTTAGGAGACCAAAGAGACGACTTTGGTTAGGAGGGTCAGTTGGTTATCAAGGTTGGTTGTGGAATAGGGTGGCATTTAAGAGTTGAAAACCATTAAAGTTGCTTGTGGAATAGGGTGGCATTTAAGAGTTGGAAACCATCAAGGTTGGTTGTGGAATAGGTTGTGGAATAGGGTGGCATTTAAGAGTTGAAAGAATAGGGTGGCATTTAAGAGTTGAAAACTATCGTCGTCCACACAAATATCTCCACAAATATGTTTATATCATAATTATTAAAATATTTTTTTATCAACATAGTGTGACACAAACAATAATACACACTTGAATTAAAGTAGTTGAAAGATCTCAATAAGGTTAAGAATTCGAACCTGCAAAAAAATACTTGTTAAAAGTAGAAGCCACGGAACTCCGAATGAGATTAATCTCACATCCTATGTAGGTATAGGGACACTTGTGGCTATAAAAAAAATAATCTTTTTATTTTTAAAAGTTAAAATGTTTGCTTGATTTTGTTTTATTCTTCGAATTTTATTTTCAACTTTGCTATTTTTTATATTTATTATTTTTTATAAATATACATAAAAACTAAAGAAATCAAAATATATATTAAAAAATAGATCAAATAAAATAAATAATATGGAAAAAAATAAAAAACATAAGAGAAAAAGGAATAAAAACTAAAACTAAAAAAAAAATGTATATTATGTTGTAAATGTATTCTTGCATTGAGTCTATTAAAATTACAGTTTACTCCCATATATTTTTATCAACTCACACTTTACCTTTACGTACTATTTCGGATTAAACTAAATCCTCATGGCCTTTATAATTGTCATTGTTATATTTTTTGTCTCCTTTAATGATTTTTCGTGACACGAGTTTGACCATTTTTCTACTATTTGTTTGTGACCTAAATAACCCCACTTACGTCATGTAAGTATAAACTAATTCTAAACCCTTTAGTTTTCATTTTTAAAATTCTAAAGAAAAAATAAATAAATTGTTTGCATATAATTATTTTTATATTTGTTATTTGTTTATGGATCTTGGCCCACTAAGTTAAATCATAATCTCATTAAGAAAATTTTAGTAACTTTTTATATACAGACTCATTATATATCTCTATAAATTTCATATTTCTTATATATCAATATAATTCTTTCATACTATTTAAATATTATGTCTTTCAATAATTCTAATATGGTATTAGAGCTAATTTTGAACCCAGATCGGGCCTAGAGAAATTGAGAGCGTCCAGATTCGACCACCGCCATCAAGATCCGATCAAGTTGAACTCAGATCTGGCAAATTAAACTCAGATTTGGCCAATCCAAACTCAGATACGGCCGAATTAACGGCAACAGCTACTGTGATAGATCAGAAATATGACGATTGTAATACTCGAAAATTTATATTTTTGAAAAATATTATTTTATATAAATTTAATATTTTTGGAACTGTTTTGCAAATTTATTATATAAATAAATATTTGATAATCTTGGAGACATAAGTATAATTATTTAATTTAATATGAATTATTTTATAACTATGAGGTATAAAGTGTAATTTTTGAATCCTTAACCTTTAAGGAATAATTCTTGACCATGAAATTAACAAAATATATATATATATAGGAAAAGAAAAAATGGATGGCCATTATTCCTCTTAATATCAACACGTGTGGATCATGTAAATGTTGGAGAACTTTTAACAATATAATAATAATAATAATAAGAGGAAAAATGATCAAAACCAATTACTTAAAAGACCAAAGAGAATAGATAAAAAAAAAAAAAGAAAAAAAGACGCAACTGGTAAAAAAAAAAAAAAAAAAAGGGAAAAGATCATAACATCATTCTTTATATATATATATATACATTAATATGGTGAGAAAGATAATCTGACTCGGATTTCGACTTCGGATATCAGGTAGAATTTTTAACTCTTCTAATATTTGTATTTAATATGTCTATTGGGTGGTTTACGTTATTATTGTCGGTGAATTATAGTTGTTAGTTCACATGAAATAATAATGACTATGTGAAAATTATGTGAGAATTATGCAAAGGTGTTGTATTCGTTGTATTAATTAAATGCACGTATTAGAGGGATTGAAGATTCTACTGAACGTTAGCTCACAACCCCACAGTTTGATTGCAAAAATGGTGAAAATAAAAACGGCGACGACAAGAGTATTAATTGAATTTCTACTAAAGTTTAATAATTGTGAAATAATATTGTGATGGACCAAGTGTATTACTGGAGTATTTAGTTGAATATTCCAGTCAATATTAAATTAATATTCCAGTTTTAGTCATTTAATATTAATTTTTACAATCATTTATGTAACTAAATATTGGTTGGACTATGAAATAATATTGTGGTTGTCTACTCGATAATTCAACTAAAAATAATCTATCCCAGTTCCGTTAATTCTTTTTCCTTTTTACGCCTTGTACCCCTAAAGTTGAGCCTTCGATTTGAATTGAACATTTTAACATCTTAGTACTAAAATTGATTCAATAAATTGACAATTTTTAATCACTGCCATCGCATTGTAATTTTTTTTAAGAATTTTATAGAATAAAATATTGATCATTCGGGTTTGGCGTTAATTTTCCAATGGGAAAAATCGAGTAATGGCCGTGAAAAATCGGGTTATTACAGTTGGTATCAGATCTGAATTATTAATAATACTAATTTATTTACAAACGGCGAAACAATTGGGACATAATTCTTTATAGGAAAAACCGCGTGGCAGCCCAGGAAGTCGGGTCTTTACAGCGATGGTGTAACAGTGGTGGATGAGATAGAGACACCGAGGCGAAGGCGATGGCAAAGGGGTGAGCAGGCGGCAATGGAGACGGCGAACGGGCGAGTAGCCTGCAACGGCAACAGTGAAGGGGCAACCAGGCGGTGATGGCGTCGAAGGCTGAACTGGCAACGTTAGCTAGGAGATTTGGCAATCGTGATGGCAATGGTGATGCCGATGACGACGGAGACGGCAATGGATGAAGTAGAGAGAGACGACGAGAGGGTGAGAGAGAAAGAGAAAGGGTGAGAGTGAGACGGTAGAGAGAGAGAGAGAGGCGCTAACAAGGCGGTGATGGCAATGGTTTGGCGATGAAGGACGTGATGGCGGTAGTGGCGATGGAGTTGGAGGAGAATGAACAAACCCTAGCCCTAACCCTACCAATTAAGAGTTTAATTGAATAATTAAGGTAGAAAATTAATCTCAACCCTCTAATGGCTGAAAATGTATTTTGTATCACTCAATCTCGGTCGTTGGATATTCGATCTAAGGGTCTAAAATGTCTCAAATATAAAATGTGTCCAAATGTAATCTCAGCTTTCAGATATTCAATCTGACGGCTCAAAATGTCTCACAATATAAATATGTTGTGATTTATAGAATAGAAAAACGGATTAATTGGTGGCCGTGGTGGCGGCGGCTACCCAACCGATGTGAAAGTGGACCAACAACGTAACAATAGATAGGAGTAAGGAGGTTGTTTTATTCATGATGGGTATGTGAGTGAATCTGCATCGAGCGTAGGCTAGAGGCAAGAGCAAAATATAAACAAGATATTTTGTGATTTTGGGGTCTACACAAATTACATGTTAAAATCTAATATTATTATTTCCCTAGGTATACCCCAAGACGCAGATGGAAAAAAATAATCTTATTTAATATTATTTTTTATAAATTTAATATTTCAAAATATTATCATTAAGTTTAATGTTGAGATATTCTATAATTTTTATAAATTTAAAGTCTGTATATTATGTTTTTTTTTATATAATTTATTTTAATTCAATTTGTATAAATTTATTATTCCAGTATTATTATTAAATTTAATATGGATATATTATTTGTATAATATACATAAATTTAATGTCTATAATTTCAGTATATTATTTTTTATATTATTTTTTTTACTTTAATTTTTATAAATTTAATATTTCAATATTATTAGTAAATCTAATGTCTATATATTACTTTCATAAAATTTAATATGGATATATTATTTGTATAATATACATAAATTTAATGTCTATAATTTCAGTATATTATTTTTTATATTATTTTTTTTAGTTTAATTTTTATAAATTTAATATTTCAATATTATTAGTAAATCTAATGTCTATATCT